>OX451218.1:117352433-117679484 GCA_949628195.1 Phasia obesa
ACATTTTGATGATAATATTTTCCTTATGGCAATGTTCATGGAAAATTGAAAACATTGAAACATATACCAACGGAACGGCCACAGTGAAATGGATAGTCCTATTTTTATTTTTATATATATTTTTTTTTTTTTTGAATAAAATAAAACAATTATTCAATTCACAACCTATTGTCGGATTCTACTAAAGTTTTACAAATGTTGTAAAATTGATATAAGCATTTGCTACAACACAGAGAATGCCATTAGGACTGAAAAAATTGATACTTTCGTAATTGGTTTTTTTTTTTGTTGAGTTCAACTCAGGGACGTAACAATTATAAGAAATATAACAAAAAAGGAATTTTTGATGAATTTATAACATGGTTATAAATAACTATGAGTTTGTTGAATTCAACCAGGATTTCCAAAATAAATTTTTAAATACTGCTCTTCCGTGAGTTTTCATGATAAATTGCCAAACCAAACTAAACTCAAAACAATCGAGAACTGTCAAATCAGCTGCCAATTTAAATTTTTTGCTTCTAAAAAAAATACTATTTGAAATTTTTTAACCGACTTCAAAAAAAGAAGAAGGTTATCAATTCGTCTGAATGTTGCTTTTTTTATGTTTGTGCCCGCAGAACTCAGTCATTTCCGAACCGATTTTAAAAATTTTTTCTTTATTAGAAAGGAAATGCTTACAGATTGGTCTCATTTTAAAATAAGTTCAGAATTTTGAAAATTAAAGGGTGTCCCCATAAAACATATGTGTTTTTTACGTGTATTATGAACCGTAAAGGGCACCCTTTTAAAATTTAAAAAAACTGCTTATTACTATAGCTGCCAATAACAAAAATTAATAAAAAAATAAACTTAAAAATTAAAGGGTGTCCCCATATGTGACGTCAATTTAAATATATGAACCAATTGAACCATTTTAGACAATCACTTGAAAATTGGACAGAATGTCCAAATTTTATAATCAGAAATTAAATATTTATAATTAGAAGTTAAAGGGTGTCCCAATAGTTGATGTAATTTGATGTATATTGCAAAACTTTTGAACCGTAACAGAGAGACGGTTGAAATATTCAAAGAACCTGTATATCTAAGTCCTTTATAACATCAAGTATATAATTTAAATTTGGAAACTAAAGGGTGTCCCCATAATTGATATAATTTTACCTATCTAGCCCTATTTTTTGAACCGTTATAGACAAACACTTGAAAATTAGACAGAATCTCCACTACTATGTCCCGTATAATAACATTAATAAATATCTAAAATTTTAAAGGGTGTCCCAATAGTTGATGTAAATTGATGCATATGGCCAAAGTTTTGAGACGTTTTAGACAGACATTAGAAATTTACAAAGAATCTGTCCTTTAAAATAAGTGTTTAATTTAAAATTGTACATTAAAGGGTGTCCCCTAGGTGATATTGTTTAAGCTATATGGCCATATCTTTGGAACCGTTACTTTTTATTACTGTGTCAGTAATAATAAGTGTAAAAAAATAAAGGGTGTCCTCATATCTGACGTAATTTATCGTATATGGCTTTATCTGCGTAACCGTTACGGATAGACATTTGAATGTACAGAACGTATATTACTATGTCCGTTAGAGCAACAAGTATAAAAGTATTTGATTTGAGTACTATTTCTTACACATTACTTTCTTTTAAATTTTAAGTTCAGAATTGATGCACATATATTTGTTTTGTAGTCGGTTTTTTTTCGAAGAATTATTTATATAATTAAAACTGATATTTTTAAACCCTTCACCACAGGTGGAAAAGGGTAGATATAAGTTTGTCCGTTTGTTCCGTGTGTAATTTCTACAATATTCATTTCCGACTCCATAAAGGATATATATTCAAAATTCTTATACATAGAGAAGTTGATTAAGCAATGTCGGTCTGTGTCCGGGTTAAAATCAACGTTGCCAAGACATTAAAAGAGATATAGAGAATTCAAGCCAAAATTTCGGTAACATAAACAGACCATTCCAGAAAACAACGCCCACCTATATTTTTCACGTTTTTTAATTTTTTTCGGTTGTAATGATTCTCTCTTGCCTTTTCTGTTAAATAAATATTAGACCGCGACCAGTAGATCGCATGGGGTACATACAGATATCAGGATCAGTAACCCTCGTGAGTGGCGATTTTTGGTTGCTTTTGGGTTGGTAGGGTTTTTCTGCTTTGATTTGTATTAAAGGCCTTTATAGAAACCAATACACATATAGGTGCCGATAGACCCACAGGGTGCCCGTTTCGAACCAGGAACAGTCAAAAGCCACATTAAAATTTTTTTACAAAAAATTTTTGATGAAATTTGTACAAAAAATTTTCGATAAAATTTTTACAAATAATTTTCAATAAACTTTTTACAAAAAATTTTCTATAAAATTTTTACAAAAAAATTTCTATAAAATTTTTACAAAAAAATTTCGACAAAATTTTTACAAAAAGTTTTCGATAAAATTTTTACAAAAAAATTTTCGATAACATTTTCACAAAAAAATTTCGATAAAATTTTTAAAAAAAAATTTCGATAAAATCTTAACAAAAAAATATTGATAAAATTTTTACAAAAAAAATTAAAAAAAAATTTCGATAAAAATTTTACCAAAAAATTTCGATAACATTTTTACAAAAAAATTTCGATAACATTTTTACAAAAAAATTTTCAATAAAATTATTCCAAAAAATTTTTGATAAAATTTTTAAAAAAAATATTCGATAAATTTTTTAAAAACAAGTTTCTAAAAATTATACAAAAACTTTTCGATACAACTTATATAAAAAAAGCGATCAAATTGTAAAACAAAATTTTCGATAAAAATTTTACAAAATATATTTTATTTTTATTATATGTATTTATTATAATAAAGTAGAAAATCATAAAAGTAAATACGGAATGTATATTATTGTAAAATTATGAAACATAACAGAGTAAAAGAATATTTAACACTACTATGCTGAAGGGTATATAAGATTCGGCATGGTCGAATATATTACTCTTACATGTTCCTATCTTTTTCTATTTTCGTTTTTTAAATTTTTAGTCTCAATTCAAATTATTATAAAAACTTCTGAAAAATAAAAATAAAAAAAAACTATTTTACTTTATCAATATTTAAACAACTAATAATACAACTTAAATTCTGTTAAAGATAGAACTAGATTTGAGTCCTTGCAAACAAGTGAAAAATTAAAAATCGTAATTAAAAGTCATTGGTAAAAAGCTGACAAACAGTTCATAAACAACCTATTCATATAGTTTTACAACTAAGTGTTTGTAGATTTTTGGAATTTAATCAGAAACTAAAACAATATATTAAAAAAAATCTGCTTGTTTGAATCTAGAATGAGTTGTAACTATACAAGTTTAAGTTTTAAAATATTGAGCAATCTTCTATGTTCGAGTTTATATAAATTTTCAGATAATTTTCGTTAACTATTTGTGTCTGCGTTTTAATATATATTTTGACTTGTATTAATTGACAAATAAAATAAAATTTATCCGAAATACCACTGTCTTCCATTAATTCATAGTTTAAATTTATAAACTACTTACCGAGTAAAAAACAAAATAAACAAAAAAGAAAATAATAATAGTGACAAACACCAAACAGCTGAAAATGAAGGAGTCGTATGCGGCAGTTTGTTGTTTTGGCAGTTATTTGTTGCTGCTATGGTTTTTGCTAATGGTGGTGGCTGTATGTGTGAAATATTTTCTTCTCTTGTTGAATCTTCTACTCGGCAGGTCTTTTAGCATTCTGTTGTGTCAATGATTATATAAAAGGAAATGTATGCAAATCCAAGGATTTGATGTTAAATGACGTACTTATTGTCATTTCATGCCGGATGTATTCTTGAAAAAATACACAGTTAACTGCCAAGCAGTATTACGTTGTAAGCAGTTGTGTGGCATCATAGCAAGTAGGAAACAACTAACTCACAACAACTGTCATCATCTGTTATGGTCATCTTGTATTTATTTCATTGGTTAGTTCATTGCCATTGTACATCAAAATTCATAATGTTGCTACAAGAAGCAAACGAGAAAGAGAAAAAAACCACTACCCAACAAAACCACTTAATGCTAAAACATGTCAGTCGGTAGAATGTTAAATACCGTTTCCATTGTACAAATGCAAAAGTGGCAGTGTTAAAAGTGTAAGTAGTCTGTAGGATTAAAATTGTGACTTTATTATCAGATAACATTTACCTAATGCCAATTGTCATCATTGTACACATTTTGCCATTCGTTGTGACATTTTAATATAGTTTGTTTTAAAAGCAGATTATATTTTTTTTTTTTTTTTGTTTCCTTGAACTCAACATCTGTTTAATTAAGAAAATTTAATTTTTTTCATTTTTTTTATCTATTGCTATTTTAATTTTCTTTGCAATTATTTAGTTTTATTTAATTGATAAAATTTTCTGTAACCTTAACCGTATTCTGTAACGTATACCATATTGTAATGTCTTAAGGAAATGGGTGGTAAAATACTCTTGCGTTTTCTTAACCACAGCACCCACATAATCCACAATGAACAATTTGTTAAACACAACTATGCCCATAAAAATAGGAGCATGGGCTTGCTGTTTGTTCGCTTCCGTGTTTGTTTATTTTGGGAATAGCAGTTGGTGTATTTATCTTGCCATGCTTTTAAAAGGTTACAACATTAGGCCACACTGTTTTTTACACATACAAATTTGAATACTGCCAACAACACTACAATTAATTTGCAGAAAATATACATACATAAGTATAAGATATTTAAAAGATTTAAGGAAGTTTTTAAAAATTAAGTTGAAAACTTTTTTAAACAGCATGTTAGTAGTTATCTTTGTTTTAAATTTAGAGAAAAAAAATTTTTTTCAAATCAAAAAAATTTTTATAGAGGCTTGTATACCCTTTTTTACTCTTCTCGCTTTCAACCTTATTTGTACAATTATAATATTAAAAATGTCTGAATTAGATTTTTTGTGAAATATATATATTTTTTTTTTTTGCATTTTTGAGTGAAATATAATTTTATAATAAAACTTGGAATTTTTAATATTGAATATTTGACATTTTATTAGTCGAACTATTTATTTTACATACAGATGAAATCCGAAGTAAAGCTGAAGTTCGATTTATTCTCTCTAAGAAAAAAATAATTAAAATTACAATTTAGGTGATTAATATTAAAGATAAATTGAAAAAAAAATGTTAATTTTGACACCAGCAGAATGGAATGCATTTTCTAGACAGCTACGTCTATCATCAGCACTCTTCGTAGCTATCTACTTCGGGTAGTGTTTAGTTGTAAGCATCATCTCTTTAACCAACCAAACTCACATAAAGGAATACGACAATAATCATCGGCAGTTGGTAAGAACTAAGTCTACCTCTACCTTAAGCTTCCCTCTTGTTTAATTTTTTTAATTTAATATTTACCAACTTATATTTGCTGTTGCTTCAGCCAACCTTCGGTTAGCAATGAGATCTAATTTTTGTTTATTTGTTTTCTCCCAACATTCGCTTTTCTGAATTTTTTTGTGCACTTTCCTTCTTTAAAGAAATTTAAATCTGGTAGTAAAGTTTCGATTTTCAATACATTAAAGCAATAACAATAATATCATTAAAAAAAACATTTAAAAAACGTACGACAAACAGAGAAGCTTGCAGTCTTTGAACACATCGCCACTCTTTATGGACCAGGATTTTAACGGCAAATCTTTCGAAACTATACCTGACTGAAAATGTATCTATCCCTTAGACAGTTCTTTTTGAGATTCCGAAAAAATCTTTCCGATATAAGGAACACCCCATAACTATAAAGAGAGTTCTAATTAATTAGCTGGAGTCCAATCGAGTACAAATTGAATATAAAGTTCGTAGTCAGTAAAATCTTGAATAGAATAGAAGTGGGGGAGGAAAAACGGGTAATTTAATCGACTTAAACGATTTTGTTAAAACTAAAAATTTAAAGATCATTATTTAACATACCCTTTAGTTTGATACTTTAAAATTTTGTTAAAAATTGTTTAACTAATCAAACGTAAATAATAAAAAATCAGTCAAGTGCAAGTCAGACTCACACACGTAGAGTTTTGTGTTATGTTCAGTACTACTTTAAAAATACAAGTCGTTATTTTTTCACGGCTTATAGGACACCCTTTAATTTTTAATTATGTTTTAAACTAGAGCATAGTATAATATAGCCTGTGTAAATATCAAGTGTCTGCCTATAAAGTTTAGATGAAAATGCCAAATTACTCAAATACGCGTCATTTGGGGATCATGCTTTTATTTTTATTAATTTTATTTTCGCTACTGGTTGTTACAGTAGATATTGTAAAATATAATATGTGCAAATTTTTAGCGTTATTATCGACATTTATTTTTTAGTTTTATTATTTGCTCTTGTTATAGGGGACAAATTTATACATAATCTGCCTAGATTTAAAGTCTACCCGTTCCATTTTAAAAATTAGACTACATATATGCATAAATATCTGACACTTTCTTAGAATCCCTTTAATTTTTATTTTAAATTTACCAACTCTGTATAAATGCACGTTTAAAATTAAAGTCATATTCGCAAAAATTGCATCACTATCGGATCACCCTTTAAACTTTTGTAATTGTTGTTACAGCAGCCATGGTTATAAACTGCGGTTTAAAAAAGGAAAAACATATCACTAACGGGATACCCTTATTTTTTATAATTTGTATAGCGGCCGTGGCAATACATCTACTGTGAAAAAAATTTTTTAACCGTAATAGGTAGATTACGGTTCAAAAAATAACGCCATATACCGCCAAATCATGTTACTGTCGGAATAGCCTTTCATATTATTATTTGTTATAGTGGCCATAGCAATTGCCTTTCTATAAATATATCCAGAGTCTACATACCTATTACGATCCAAAAAACAAGGCTATATACGTAAAAAGTATGTCACTGACGGAACACCCTTTATTTTAAGTAATTATTATTTCTTATAATAATTAACATAGCGGCCCTGACAACATATTTTTTTACAAATTTCAAGAGTCTACCTATAACGGTACAAAAATAGGGCCATATACGTGCAAATTACGACATTTTAATATTTTTTATACAGACCAATTAATATCCCTGGTGTGAAAATTTCAAGACTCTACCGTGTCTAGTTCAAAAATTAGGCCATATACATGCAAATTATGACACTGTCGGAACACTCTTTAATTTTTAATGTTTAATTTTTTATTCTTGTTTATATAGCGGATAGTTTTAATTACTATGTTCAAATTGTAAGTGGTTGCGTCTTACAGCTCAAGAAATATAGACCTAAATATCACTTTCGGAAAATCCTACAAGTGGTTTTAGCTATAGAGACCTCTGTAATACACATTCTGTGAAAATTTCAAGAGTCTATCTAGTATGGTTCAAAACTTAGGCCATATACATGCAAATCACATTACTTTCGGAATGCCCTTTAAAAAAAAAAAAGAATTTAAAAGATTTTAGAGTGGCCTTTTTGCGTAAATTTCTTATTTTAAATCTTTAAAGAAGAACAATATGTCACCTACAAAGGAGCCAAAATCATATACATTTCATAACATATTTAAAGTAGTTTTGCACTGATATAAATTTTTAACACTCAGACATAATTATGTACATACCATTATATTTTACTTTCTACAAGAAAGAGATACAGTAGAAAGTTAGGTAGAAGTGGAGTAAAGCTTCATTACTGGAAACTATGCAATTCATGCCACATTTACTTTTAGAATATTGTTGCAGCGCTGAAAACTTTTCTTAGAAATAACAATCATATAAAGCTTATTATTAAGTACACAACATTATTTGGAGAAAGTGAAACTAAATTTTTTTTACATGTAAATCCGTGTGACTGCTCTATGGGATTTATGACATGTCATTCGTAATAACGAGATGGTTGATAAATTCAAAGAACAGCAAGGATTTTCACTTAGTAAACCCTTGGTCGAGTTGTTGAATGTAGACAAAAAAAAAAACAAGAAATTCTGCAAAAGCAAGGTAATTATTATTACTATTAAGTACAAAATATCTAATATCCTTTGGCCTTCGCCTGAGAGGGATAGAAAATAATCATAACTGCATATAGAAAACTCTCACTAAAGTTTTCATAAGAAAATATCTTACATAACTATGCTGAAGGGTATATAAGAATCGGCATGGCCGAATATAGCACTCTTTCTTATTTTTAGGTGTAGTAAATATTAACTCTGCTACTGATGTTCACAAAACCCAGAAAATGTGTTACTGACTACTTTGCTTGTTTTGGTAACATATGTTAGTATCATATTAGAGATACTTCCCTAAGTTAGTTATGAGTATGTTAACTTCCAGTAGTAAAGAATTTGACCCTTAAGAAAATTTCACACAAATCAAACATGTCCACAAATCGCAAAATATTAGATCTTTTATCAAACCCCATTACACTGGTCAACAAAAAAACAAAACATATTTCTTTCCTCTAATTTTTTTGTTTCTGTCTCCAATTGATGCGTATGACAACAATTTTACTCTAGCAGCTTTTGTTTTCGAGTTATAGCTAATAGAGCTGGCAATTTCTACTACGTTTAATTACTCGATACTACTCAATACTTTTTAATAGGGTACTCAATAGTTCCGGTTACATGTTAGCAACGGAAATTTATCGACGTAGTCGTCAAAAATTCTATTTAATTTATTTCGAAAAATACTCTACTAAAAGTATCGATTAACTACTTTTGTGTATTGAGTACTCAAATAAAGAATCAAATACTCGGTACTCGCTACTCAATAGTTTGCCCGCACTAATAGCTAACTATTCTCAGTTGCTATTTTTATTTAGATTTTTGTATTTTATTGGTCACTAAAATAGATTTTTTTGTTTTAGATATGGTCAAGAAAATGTTGTGTGATGAATCTAGATTGTTTTTCTATATTGAAAAAACAATTTTAAACCTATATCGACCTTTTTGCAAACTGCGTTTATCAATACTTTAAAATGAAGGACAACCATGGGTTCTCATATCGTATGCCAAAAAAAAGTGGTATGTCTGCGGTTATTGTCCAGAGGAAAAAGAGATGCAATAATGTTCGTAACCCCGGTGATTTGTTGAGAACGTCGAAACCATCATTATGACTGCTACTTTTGCGTCGTGAAAATAAATATGTTATAAATGTACCTTTAGTTAGCTGAGACCGCATCATACTTCCACCACTTCAATATTAAACTCGTCATAATGAATCAATTTGTGAAAGTGCTTGACAAAACGTGGCGAATGTTCCAATTTTCTTTCCCGGATTAAGTACGCTTTAATTTTTAATGGGCCATAGACTAGGCTATGCAATGACTAAAGTCGAATCTAAAGCTTGGAATTAATTTGTTTTGGTTATGAGTAATTTGCTAAGCAAATCTGAAGACCATGTCGAGCTTGTTGAGTACATGCTGTCCAGCACAAAAATCCACTTCCTGCACTCGTATTTAAAGCGGTTTCTACAAAATTTTGGCCATTTTAGTGTAGGATTAGGTTGAAAGATTTCATCAGAATCAATGGAAGAGCGTTATTAGAGATGGTAGAACTCACATATTATAGCAGACTGCTGTTGTAGATTGTGACGAGATCTACCTAAAGTATTTTATTCAAGGAAATCTTATCAAAGATCATTTTATATTGTTCAATATAAATTTTGTTTACATGTGTATTAATTTGAATGTATTTTTTAACAGTATTTTTTTCATAGCCATGATCATAGAAATACCGAAAAATAGAAAAAAAATTAGGGAAACAAGACTTGTGTTGACCAGTGTTATCAATATAACGACAATTTGTTAAAAAAAAAGTAAGTTACTTTTAACAAATAAAATACAAAGCAAATGTTTAATTAAAAAATTCTTATCCTTTCTATTTAGATATATTTCTTGGCAATAAATTTTACTATAAGACCTTGTCTTATTTTACAATAAAAATTAAAAGTATTAATCATTTGCTTTAGTTCCTACTTATTCCATAATATTTTATTTATAAAAATCCCTGTTGCAGCTTTACTAAGTAAAAAAAAAAAATATTTCTACATACATCAACTCCCGAGGCTTTGACTAAGCCACCAGTCATGATAAATTGTGCAATGCTGCTGCTGCTGCTACTGAAGATGATGACGATGATGCAACTAATGTTACAGACATTTTAAATGCAGTCAGTTCGTTCTTTTACTACTCACTCTCATCAGTAAATTACTGCAAAAATTACTAATAAAATAAATATAAAAAGAAAAGAAAATATGAACAAAAGTAGGAATAAATAGTGTTCATACCCAGCAAAAAATTAGGCATTACCATAAGCAGTACAACACAATTATCAAAAACTAATTATTTTCGTCCCATGCCATATTATAATCACTAAATTGATAATCCATTAAGAAAGATTTTCCAGCATAATAGCATATTTCCAAAATCGATCAATTTTAAAAATTTGTTGCTGGGTATTTTAGGTTGGAAGCGACGGCGGCAATAACAGTATTATTATATGAAAATAAATTTTTAGCTTAAAAAAAGGATTGTGTGTCTCATTAAGTAGCTTGACTAAGCATAAAACCAACAAGATTTCCGGCAGTATTTTATCTTTATGTCCATGTCCTTATTATTACTTACACTATATAACAAGTAGATAAAGCATGTGGTTTCTAACATTTCTTACCATTTCGCCCTATAAGCGTGGTGTGTTTTTATAAAATAAATTTATACTTTAACTAAAATTGCTATTGTAAGCAAACTAATTTGAAACTAGAGAAAAAAATGAAATAAAAAATCTTTGAAATAAAATCTGCTTAATTTAACAAAGAAAATACGCAGGCAAGCATCGCTTTTCTTTTCTTTTCTTTTGGTTTGGTTTGGTTTGGTTTTATTTTATTTTTTTTTTTCGCAGAAACAATGATATACGAAGACATATTTTTTCTAATTAATATGAAACCCACTACGATATAAAAACTCCATTATCACATAACAGACATCCCGTTTTCTCTTTTTCCTTAACACTTTTGTAATTATTTTTTTGTGGAATAAATCTTTGATTTAGGTTGATGCTGTTGGTTTTTTAGTTAAACCACAAACAGAAGCTACAGAAATTCTATAAACTTTAAGATTAAATGTTTTTTTTTTTTTTTGTTTCGCCTACCGCTAATTAGGGTTAAATGTGTGTGTGATGTTTAAAAAGTTCGATTAAGCAGATAAATAAAAAACATAAAAATGTTATAATCTATACATATAATAAAATAGTAACTCATTTCTGTCTGTCTGTTAAAGAAAACTATAAAAAATTATATTTAGACACTTGCAGAATGTAAGGCATTGGCATGTACACTGTTACATCCTTCTTCGGCATTTTTGGGAAATTTTTTGCTTTAGTCTCATCACTCACGCAATACAGATTAGCAGGATCGTCCTAATTTTTACAAAAAAAAAAAAATTCTAAAAAAATCTTCCTCAAAATTTTTACAGAAAATTTTTGCAAAAATATTTACAATATTTAAAAAAATGTATTAAACATTTTCAAAAAAAAAAAAAATATAAAATAAATTTTACGAAATATTTAAAAAAAAAATTTTACAAAAGTTTTCCAAGAAAAAAATTTTTATAAAATATTTTAAAAAAGATTTTTCCAATAAAATTTTTAAAACAAATTTTCAATAAAATACATACAAAAAATTTTCTTTAAAATTTTTACAAAATATCTTTTAATAAAATTTTATTTTTAATTTTTAAAAAATTTTTACAAAAAATTTTCCAAAAAAAATGTGCCACAAAATTTTCCAAAAAAATGTGCCACAAAATTTTTACAGAAAATTTTTAAAGAACAAAATTTTAACCAAGTTTTCCAAGAAATTTTCTATAAAATTTGTACACAAATATTTACAAAAAATCTTTTCAAAAAAATTTATATAAAATATTTAACAAAAGATTTTTACAATAAAATTTTTACAACAAATTTTCAATAAAATACTTAAAAAAAATTTTCTTTAAAATTTTTACAAAATATCTTTTAATAATTTTTTTTTTAATTTTTAAAAAAAAATTTTCTATAATATTTTTTCAACAAATTTTTCTAGATTTTTACAAAAAAAAATTTCCATAAAATTTATAAACAAACAATTTTCTTTAAAATTTCTAGAAAAACAATCTTCCTTAAAATATTTACAAAACAATTTTATATAAAACTTTTACAAAAAAACAGAAAGAGATTTTGCTGATTTTGTACCTAATTTTGCTGATTTTGTACATAATTCTATATAAATAAAATGACCGCGATGAAGGGTACAGAAGATTCGGCACTGCCGAATATAGAACTCTTACTTATTTTTTTATATAATCGATTGCTGGTGTGAGAGGTATTCAGTTTTTATGGACGGCCCGAAGACAAAAGTTGGTTTTGGAGCTGGAATCTTCTTAGGGTGTATAGACATTTGGAGACTGTATAGGTTTTTGTACTACTTTAGAGTGCTCCAAGCCGGAATTCTAGTGGATTTGAAATTCTTGTAATTAATATCACACAACGCACAGTGGAATATTAAAAAAAAAGTTAAGTTTCTAAACGAGTAGACGGATTTTAATAAATCTTACACAGCTAGAGAAAAGGTTATTGGTACCCAAAATATATATTGTTTAATTTATATAGAGAATAAAGAACTTTTATTTATGCATACATAGAACTTTAACATATGTATATATTTTTTATTTTTGCTATTGCCGAAAGCATAATACGTAATCATATTTTATTTATTAATTTTATTGACACATTAAAAAATAAAATAAAATTACTATCTACTTTTTTTACATATACATACCATAAAGTTATTTGCTTTAACTCATGTCTGACATATTGTCAACTGACACCAAGGCTAGCACAATAAAAATAAAGAACAAAACATTAAAAAAAAATTGTTGTATCTGTGAGTTGTTTTCTAAACTTTTTTTTTGCAACGACAAAACTAAAACTTATTGTCCGTACAAATCTCCTGCATATGCAAACAAGAAATGCATTGTACCAACGTGTGTTTTCCCCGACAAATAAATAATGGATATCAAAGTAAAATAAAAAAACTATATTCAAATGTAAATGATTAATGACACTTCAAAAACACTCTGGCTGCTGACATATCAGAAAGCAGTTTGTCAAGTACATACTTTAATCGCTAATACAGATATTGCAAAAAATAAAAAACTTGTAAAATTTTTATTTGAAGGCTTTAAGTTTTCAAAAATTGAGAATCTAATGTTATTAATCGTAATGCAAGGTTTTCAAAAAATTTTGCATAGAATAAATTTAACTTTGAAAATGTCAGATAAGGTGTTTGAATTAAATTTTTTTAACTTTTTTCGCCCTGCAACGTAAAACAATTTGATTTTGTAGAATAGTAAATAACTAACGTTATACAAAATTTGGAGCGCTTCCTTAGCTGTTTGGTTGCTGATAAGATTGGTCACACTGAATTTATCAAAAACCGTCCTACAGAGCCAAACAATAGACATATGTACGTAGGAAACCAAAGGCTATATGCGTGTTCATAATCATACTTACACACGAACAAAATTAACATATTATGTTTATTATAAATATTTTATGGTTATAAGTAAAATATCAATTTCTATTATTTATAAAACAAACCAAGCATGCACAGTGTGGGCTTTTACACTGTAAAAAATAAATGGTAATGAATTTGGAACTTATAAACTGTTGATTGGATTTGTCTGAAACTTTGAATGTCTAATCTTTTCTAAACTATGAGAGCTTTTTTTTTCTTGCAAAACTTAAAGAAATAAACATGTATATTTTTTTAAATCAGATGACATTTAAGAAATTTGCAACCTTCAGAAATTTATTATTTAATCTTTTCACCGCAACTATATATTGTAACAGAGAACATAATATGGTTCTTGAGACCACACACCAACCATGTTTTTTCTTTACGTATAGACTAATTACACTGAGAATTTACTGGTTTACAGAACACTTGTCTCCATCAACTGGCTTATCCGAAAGGTACTACTCTTAGAAAGAAATGTCAATTGGTTGCTAGATGGCGTAAATGTCAGTAATAAAATCGGTTATTTTCCCAACTGATTCTTAATATAACTTTTGTAGAGCATTAAAAATAGCAGAATTTTTAAAAATCATTCCTATTTTTTTTTTTCAAGTTGACACGTATTTTTTAAAACATCGCAACAGCTTTTTTTTGTGTTATAGTTACCTACCCTCATTTACTATCTTTACTTAAATTTTCGTTTCTGATTGGACACTAAAATATATTTTGTTGTTGTTTTAGATATGGCTTCGTCCAGAAGATATTGCGAACTTATTCTAACTTTCTGGTGAATATATATTTGAAAGGAAAATATCAAAAACCTCTATCAGACTTTGTGAAAATTCCGTATTGTTAATACTTTAAAATAAAATTGTATAATCTTTACAAGCCATGAGCTTGTCACATTGTATGCCAGAAATTTGTGGTATGTCGACGATTATGATCCACTAGAAAAATAGTTGCAATAATTTTCGTAAAAATAATTATTAGGCGAGAAACAAAAGAAAACAAATTTAAACCTGGAATTCGGAATGAAAGCGCTGAAAGTTGGTACAAAAAATGTTATAATTGTACTTTTCGTTAGCCGCGACTGCATCATACTTCCAGCACTTCATATTAAACTCTGCATAATGAAAAAGTGGCGAATGTCTCCATTTTCGTTCACGCAGGTTTACAGCTAATTATAACCTAATTAAAGCTAATATTTAGATGGGCCATAGATTAGGCAACTCGTGAAAGATTCTAATTTCGTTGGTTATGAGTAATTAATTTGTGATGGTTGTGAGTAATTTCCTAGGCATCAAGACATCTAGAGTGCAAGCTATCGAGCTTGCAAGACCTAGGATGCAACATTAGCATACAAATCCACTTTCTGCATTCGCATTTAGACCGATTTCCACAGACTTTCGACTATTTTAGTGAGGAGCAGGGTGAAATTTACAATAACAGAAAAAAAACTAAGGAAACAAGAGTTATATTTAACAGTATTTTTTCGTTAAGCAAATAAGTTTAAATGAATTATTTTTTGAAAAGACTTGATTCTGTTCGCACTTTTTTTGGAAATATTATTTTTTATTATTAAGTTATGCACACAGAAAAAACAGTGTCTAAATACCTAATAAAATAGAACAAAATTTAAAATATACCTCTATGGTTTTTTTCAAGAAGGAAGTCTTATTATTTTAATAAAGAAAACGTTTTTGAAAAAATCAAAAAGAAAATCAGGGTTTTTATCAGGTATTCATCTCGTTTTTTCAAAAAGGTTTTCTTCTTTATTTTACTAGGCTATCTTATTAGGTCTGTTCAGTAACTTTCCTAGCAGAAAGTAGCAACGAGAGAGTAAAACAGAAATTTACATAATTACTCTCCTAAATATGAAAAAGTAAATAATCTCGCTTTACTAGCAAAAGTTAACAAGTAGACTACGATGGCGTCAGGAAGATCTTAAAACTTGTACCGATTAGACCATCAAATAGTACCTTTAAAAACGTAATTGTACTAAAAGGCTAAACATAAAGTAATCTGCCGTTGCACAGTGGTCAATTACGCGAGATAGCGGTCAAAACTCTATAACTTTTGACCGGATTGGTATTTTTTTACGCAATTTATTTTGTTCAATAGGAGGGACTTTAAGCTTCAATTTGCGTGTTCAAACGTAAAAATCGACTGATAGGAACGTAAGTAATGTGGAGTTAAAAATGCATTTTAATTTTTTGTTGAGTTTCCATGTAAAAGTTGAATATTATGACATTTTAAATAGGTATTTTTTTTATAAATAACACTGAAATTCCCAACAATATCAATACCATTTGGATATATTATATACAGAACACAACATCGATAAAATTTTAAGTAAACTTTTACTATTGATTTAAAGTGCACATATATTTTATTTAAATGTATTAATAAAAATTTATACTAAAATTAGAAACAAATTATAATCTTTAAACTAGTATTAATTAAACAATATTAGTAAAAATTTCTTCCAAATAGCTTTGATTTTCATTTTGCAGTAGTTGTTTAGCTTCTTCATCTAACTCTAATGAGGTTGATTTCCATTTTTGTCGAATACTGGACATATATGGGTCTGATGTACACAATAAAATATTAATAAGATCTTCATTAGTACAATATCTGGAAATTTTTCTTGTATTGTGCTCGCGAAAGAATCTGTAGTCTTTATTCCTTTTTTCTTGCGCTTCTTCTGAGAGATCTCCAATTGGAAGCATATTGTGCTGAATTATTTGTTCCCCATGGAACAAAATTTTGTGAACTGTGGTTGGCATATGTCTCCAAGAATATTTTTGGCTATAAAGGGTTGCTGTCTCATTAGCATACTGACCAAATTTTTTTGCATCTATCTTTTTGCTACATGCTATGATTTGGAATCGTCGTATTAAATCATAATCTACTCCAGTTATAGAAGCTGCAGTTTCTGGATCGGAAAAAATCTCCTTGCTGTGTTTCCATCATTAGAATTTCCTTCTCCTTGCTTTGGCTGGTCAATTATAAGGCCTATCTCACGGTATTTTTCTTGAATATCTTTTTTTTTGTTTTCTTTTTTCCAAATTTTCTTTGTTGTTTCTCACTGTTTCGCCTAACGGGCCATATTCCAAATCGTATCCCAATTTAAGAATATGCTCCATAAAACGAATTCTAGCATGAAGAGGTGACATTCCAAATTCATATGCTTCATTAAAACTATCGTCTTGTGTTGGTGGTTGGCTCAATTGACTTGATGTTTTTTGGCATATGGTGCAGCTTGACGAAGACTTTGTTTCGGTTAAAGCATGTGCAACTTTTCCATCGATTATTGTAAGTGACATTTTAAAGTTAACTTCGATGCATTGGTCATTAAATTCAAATATCACTGGTTGTTCTTTAATTTCATCTGTTATTTTGCCAACTTCTTCAGTTATGACATCTTTAGTTTCTTTTTTGTAAGCAAACTTTATTGGTCTACAAAATTTTGTTGACGAGGGAATTTTATTCTTCCATACATCTATCTCTGCAGCTCTACTAGTTGACGGCTCTGAACCAATATAAGTTTTTGTTAAACGTAATGGAACGAAAGAAATCATGAATAAATTGGCATCTGATGAATTTTCCGCATTACATTGTTTGTATTGTTTCTGGCCAGAGGACCCATCACATCCCCATTTAGAAATTAAAGTCATGCTGCAATTTTTAAACTTCTTTAATAGTCAGCATCAAATGTGTTTAATAATCGTTCTGCAGTGTGTTCAAGAAGATCCTGCAATTTTATTTCTGCTGAACTTGAAGTTACCTAATAGCAGTTGGTGAAGGTAAGCAATCTTTTTTGGCAGAAACTATATCTCGATATGATGGAAAAATTCCACAATTTTTTTCATTGGTTCGCTTCCGCAATTCTGTATATTGGTTTTTAGTCATTTTCAAATCCAAAAATAGTGCAAATGCTTCTTCTGGAGTAAATTTATTTTCTTCAGTTGGTGTCGGCATACTTTCTAAAATCCTTTTTGTGCGTCTGGGGCTTGCTTCCACTATTTTTTCAATGATAGCAATTTTGCTCTTTTTAGTTTTCGATGGTTGAATTTGATGCAGAAATGAATCCTTTATGATGCTACAAGAAACTTCTTCATTGATATGTTTAAGCTTGCGTATTCGTGATCTTTCACTACAATTGGTTTCAATTGGCTTTGCTGGTCGACCACCTTTTCCAGTTTCCGTGGTAGTTACTGATGGCTTTTTAAAAATAAGTTTATTTCTTAGTTGCGTGAGTAAAACAATTTCTTGTTTCTGGAACATTGATTGTACCGTTTTCTTAAATTATTTAAAAAGTTTTTTATTTTTAAGTTATGAATTTTAATTTGTTGTTTGTCGCAAATTTTGAAGAATGGATTATTCATTATATGTAAAATAATGTCGTTTTCATCTTTCCGTTCAAAATATATATCAGATAGAACACTATAACTGAATTTAGCCATTGTTTAAACAATAATGAAGGAAAAAAAATGAATGCATGGATTAATATACTATTGCTCGAAGTTTCAACATGATATTTTTACCTCTTTGAAACATAATATAACAGGTACTTGGTTTTACCAGTTATTTCCATTGGTTTTAAATTTATTTGCAATTTTCAGGTATTTAAGTTATGTAATATTAGATGGCAATAAAATCATTTTTTACCTTTTCCAAATGAATTGCCAGATACCACATAATTTGAGAGTTCTATTGTCATTTTTGTCAATATTTTGATACACCCTTCTATGTGGACTAGGTCCAAATATGGGCCAACTTCTCCTAATTTCAACAGAACTATTTTTTGGGTCAATATGAACTCTTGTACAAAATTTCATCAAAATATATGCATAATAGCCACTTTCACATACAAATAACTTCTCAAAAAATATGACGTGCATTTGTACCGAATATCTTACCTTGGGTCAGAAAAATTGCTGTGGCTCAAAAAGTGCAGTCCCGATGCATGGACATGTATATATAGGAATGTAGGGGAGAGTTAGGACTACAAAATAGTAAATTTGTGTTTTGACTCAGCTTGACTCACAGGAGTTGTGCTCTATGAAGTAGGAAATTTCCGAGAAATTTGACCTTTTTTAAAAAAAATATTTAAATTGTTCTGAAAACATTAGAGCTTAAATTTTTTTACCAGTAATAGGAAATAAGTTAAGTTACAACACAAAATTTATTTCGTCCAAAAATCTTGAAAAACAAAAAAGTTATGATCATTTAAACTTTAAAAATTAAATAAAAATATCATAAATTTACTAAATTCTGAAAAAGCCCATTTTGGACCACCCTGTTCTCAGTGAAATAGTTGAAATAGAGTTCTAATTTTTTGGCCCCCGAGGTTTACTACTGTCTACTTTCATATGAGTCTAATAACTTTAAAATCGGAGAACAAAAACCAAAAGGAGTTTTGGCCGCTATCTCAAAATATTGACCACAGTGCGTTGTTAGCCAGAAATGTTGCTTTAAAGAAGTTTAAACTGATATAGTAATTTCAAGGAAACCATAGAAATAAATCAAACAACAAAAATAAAAGCACAATAAAATTTAAATAAAATTATTGTTTTAAAATATTGGGCAGTTTTTGAAAGAGTTTATGATGCATTTAAGATTTAGATGTCAATATTTTTGGTTAGTCAGTGCTAATAAACATTCCTATTTCAAAGAAACTTCTATAATATTTACATTAATAACATTCCAAAACACAATTATGTTTATTGTTCAAAATATATTAAAAACTGTACAATACCAATTTTAAAATCAGAATTGTTTACTATTAATTATTTTAAAACAAAAAGACCTAGAATGAAAACCTAAATTTAAAAAGGAAAAACAAAAATTTATCGTTTGATATCCTCGCTAAATTAAAGAAAAGAAATATGCCAACAAAATTTTATTCACTTTTATATTATTTTCACTACTAAATACTGATATTTTCCTCAACATTGCAAAAATTTCCATTTTCATACAATTTTTCCAAAAAAAATATTTTGGACACAAAATCCTGAACAGCTGATTGACAAATTCTTGCTAGTAAAAATTTTACTAGCAAAAACTTGCAAGTAATTTTTTTCTCTCACATTTTTATTCTCTTGTCTTACTCTCTCGTTGCTAGTTTTTCGAGTTTATCAACACTTTTCCAGTAAAAATTAGTAACAATTAGTACTACTTTTCAGTTACTGAACATAGCTATTATTATTTTTTATAATGAAAAACTGAAAAAAAAATTTTACAATTTCTGTTTTTCATTAAGTTTATTATATAAAGCTTTTATGTCATCTCCTTTGAAATTTTGCGTCTATAACTTAGGGCTTTTGGGAAATCATAAGACGTTTTCAATAAATGAAAGTTATATACTGAACCTAATGAAATCAATAAGTAATCCCTTTTTTATACAATTCAGAAGAAAAACCTTAGAGAATCAAAAAGTTCCTCTATATGGATTTTTTTGTGCCAAAATGAGTAAAAAATTATAAATAACAAGTTTACTTATTGATTTAATGGAGTTTCGTTCTTGATAAAATTAAAAAGATTTTCCACATGAAAATAATAAGGAAACCCTTTGGAAATATATTCTTTTCTTTCTGCTGCTATAGTCCCTAGCCTAAAAACGTTTCATAGGGAACATCTTATTGATTCTATTAGGCAGTTTTGTCTCTGTGTATGAATCGTTTAAAATTTATAGTTAAAATTAAAAAGAAATCTTAAAAAATTATATTTCAATAGGTGTTTAGAAGTGTTGTTTTATATCTACATATATAATTTATTAACTATCCATGCCTGGTGCTTTTATTATACATATATGCAATGAGATATGAAGTATTTCTATGTTGATGATATGTCAGAAAAAGTTATTTGTATCGTGAAATTTTATTTATTAGTTATATTCTTTTATATGAGTTTTATTGTTACTTTCTATTTAATCGTTTGTATTGTGATGTATATTTAATTGTACTTGCACATGTATCCTGGTAAGTAGTTGTGACATATTTATGAATGTATTTGACATGTTATTTTTTAGGAAACAAGTGTGGAAAAGATAAAAATAAAAGTGCTAACGATGCTTAGTATCTAAATTCTATTTTTTTTTAATTTAATGCTTTAAATCTTTATTGCTTTTCTCTTTATATTTTTCCATAAATTAAGATACTATTATTTTTTTTTTAATTTTGAACAACAAGTAAAATCAAATTGGAACTTTAAAAGAAAAATAGAGAAAAAAATCTTTTAATTATACTTAATTGAATATTTAATACCGTGGCGATAAAAGTCTGTGCCTCTTTTTCACCACACAGTTTTACACATTTATTATTATTATTATTATTATTATTATTATTATTATTATTATTATTATTATTATTATTATAATTATTATTATTATTATTATTATTATTTCTGCTAATATTTTTATTAATATTTTATTAATATTGTTTTTTTAAATAAAAGCGTCATTTTTAATAGCAGTGTAAAATTTAAAAAAAATCGATTTTAAATATTTAGTTAGTTAAACCTTTTTGCATTTTAGCTAACGATGTATTAATATAGGGGGGGAATATCGAAGCAGACTGCTCCCTTAATATGTGCCTTTTCCACCCCCTTCCGTTCTTTATGTTTTTAGACAACCGAAATGTAATTTACGGCTTTCATTAAGTCACGTGCTAAAGTCAGCCATTAATCTTGACTTTAGTGATTTCAAAATTGGCCACTGGTAATTGTTGGCATTGTTCTCATACAGTCTCTTGTAATTTCAATAATTTGTTCAAGGCTCAGGTCCTCCATGGTCCATTGCTCCATGGTCCTGAGTCTTACACTAGCCACGGCCGGACATTCGCACACAATGTGCGCTGCCTTCTCAGCATCTTCCAGACACAGTCTGCACGTATCACCTTCTTCGATTTTTATCTTGGTTAGATGATACCTGAAGTTTCAGCTTAAGGTACTTCTATTATATCTTAGCACCTTACTGGCCTTCCTGCCCATGGACTTTTTGAGCACCATTCCAACCTGTCTGCACGTAGTGGACTTCCTACACCTTTTTAGTTTTAATGAGAGATTACACAGCGCTTCTCTGGGTTCTGGTCCACAGACATTTACAGCAGTTCTCACTTTCGCTAGTTGGTCTGCTGCTTCCTTGCCAGCTGTGGCTATGTGACCCTTAACCCACATCCGTATTACCTCATTAACCGATGTTTATCTTTTACCAAGCAATCCTTTGAACTCCAGCTAACGCTTAATTGGCCTAACCATAGATGTTCGGTCCAAGTAAGTTCCTTTTTGTTAAGGTAAGTAATGTAAGCAAAGGCTCCATTAGAACTATAAATATAAAGAAAACCATGACGTTTATATTGTTTGACATTAAACCCGTGTTTTTACAAGGTTGCACAAGTACAATGACAGTCAGTACAGCGTCATAATGTAAATAAGAAATTGAAGGAAATGTTAGAAAAAAAAACTCAAATATATCGTAAAAACATTTAATGCTTCTTTGGCAATGAGACCTGGACAATACAACTGCTACTTTTCTCACCTCAGTCAAAAGTAACTCGATATATGTATGTGCATGTATTAAAATTCTTGTAAGGTGCTTACAAGTGGTTTAAAAAATTTACTTATATTGTGCATTCATAGTTGCCAGATTATGTTGGTAGAAAATCGTAACATTTTATTAAAAAAATGATTAGAATCACAAAAAGGATTTTATTTTAAATTGTCCTTTTGATAATATTAACAAAGCCTTTAAATACAACGGTTATGTATATTTAGAACTTTCAAGGTCTCTTTTAATTCAATCACCAGTCTATTTGTATGAAATATAATCTGAACAGCTGATCTGATTATATTTCATATTTAAACACATTTTCTAAATGATTCTAAAAGTTTTAAATATATTTAAAAATCATAATGTTTAATTTTACCTAAGTGTAAGACTTGTTGATCTTACTGATATACAGATTTGGTCATACTTTAATCACTTCCAATTAAAGGTAAAAATTTATCTCTTCTTTTGTTTGACCATTCTTTTAAATGATTTTAAATGATAAAAAAAATATAAATTTGAAATCTATTTTAGAACTAATTTGTCATACAAAAGTTTTTCTAAAATACATTTCAAATAAGTTGTATTTTTTTTATAAATATGGGGTTAATTATTTAATTTTGTAAGAGTAATATTGTAAAAATGAAAAAAATTTTGCAAGCACAAAAAAGCAACTCTTGAAGTTTAATACGTGTTCATTAAAAACAAATTTGTATTATTGTTGCGTAGCCATTATTCGCTATTACCGCACTAATCTGAAACCCATTAACGTTACAATATAATAGTTCTTCGCTATTTTTAACTGTTGTTAGCACGTATCTAAGGGTTTAGCAATGTATTAGAGGTCTCCGTAGGAAAATTATTCTACCCTTAGCCCACTGTTTCCTTGTTCAATGCTTATATCGTTTAGCGATTTCATGGCGGGTCTCCTCGCAAACATATGTTCATCATTTATTTATGAAACTAGTAACATCCACTGATATTAAGATCTACAATCAAGATAGTAAGATCTACAATCTTACTAATCTACAATCTTACTATCTTGACGTGACAATACAATACAATACAATGCATTAAACATCGGTCTAACTTCACGAATAGATATAAATTTCAAGATTGAAATTAATGTATTAAACAATTTTTAAATTTGAAGCAAAACTCCTAATATCATCAGAAATTCTAAAAATCTTCAATAATCGTCAAATTGTCAAAAATTGTCAGATCTGGCATATTGCTTACACATTTTCCTATGCATAAATTGCTACACACATATTTACTTTACTTTACACCTTAAGTTTTTTGAATGCATAAAAATTTCCCCTGCACAGGAGGGGAAAATACCCCTCCTGTGCAGGGTTGTCCGATTTATTTTCACCTATTTCGCCAAAATCGATGTGAAAAATCGCCAAAACAGTTATTTGTAAAAATTTGCCTCTAATATATACAACATTTTTTTAATTTTAAAAATATTTTTAACAAATCACAAAAAATAAATTTAATCGAAATAGATAAAATTCGCCAAAAATACCAAAAATGAGAAAAAAAAGTCGCCAAATGATTAGTGAACACGAGAAAGGTACATTTTTACTTAAAACAATGAAAAATAGTGTTTATTATAATAAATGAAGACCTGAACGTACCCATCCTTAATGTATTTGTCACCGTGTTCTTATTTAGAATATGTTTTATATGAATTAAATTTATTTAACATTTCAATTCATAATATTTATAGCATGTGTTTCGCAGTCGAGTTTTGGTGGAATTTATTATTGAAATCGATCTTTCTATCCAGTAATTAGCGTCATATAAATTTAAAAAAATCAAATTTTCCTTTCAAATTAATGACCTGATTTGAAAAAAAATATTCTTTCAACTTAGAGAGAATTAAACGAACTTAATCCTTACCTCAAAACTTCCTTTTTATATAAAAAATAAGCATAAAAAATTCATTGGAATTACTAGCACATTAAGTACAAAACTAATATTTTATAATCTTTCAAAAACAAAAGTAAATATTTTCTATTTTGGTCAATAAGTACCCAAAAGTATGTCAGGATTTATAAACATTTTTGATGTTTGTGAAATTGCAACATTTTAAAATCGAAAGATGTTTGTAAACTTTAAATAAAGTTTCCAGTTCCAAAATAAAATAATATTTAGATTCGAAAAACATTTTTAAACGAAATGGAAGGATGTTCGTGAACTTTAAATAAATTTATGTATATGTTTCGAAAGTTTCCGGTTTGTTTCCAGAAGTAAAATCATATTTAAATATGGAAAACAATTTACTTTTAAAACTTAAATTTCTTTGTTATCCGTTTTGATATTCCTTAACTCAGTTTCTAATGTTTGCCAAAAGTCAATGAAAAATCGCCAAATATTTTACAAATCGCCAAAAAGTCGCCATGTCGCCAAATCCAAAATTTGATCGCCAAAAACGATTGAAAATCGCCACAATTGGCGTGAAATCGCCACACCTGACAACCCTGCTCCTGGGGAAATTAAAAGAGTAAAACTACTGGAATACTTTAACATTTACGGAGAGCTGAATAATCTGTTTACATTTTCGTGTTAGTTTTGGCGGGATTTAATCCACCTTTATTTAATTCTATTGTATAAAGAATAATTTAAAACAATATTTTTTAATTTTTTATTTTATATTTTATATTATTGTAGAGCTTAACAATACAAAAAGGAAAATCATTTAAATTATAACAAGTAATGGTTTTTTTCCATTTAATTTTTCTGACAATACTGATGTCAAAATTGAATCATATACACACATACATATGTATATGTATAACAGCTGTGCGCTAGTTACTAAATCCAAGAAGCTAATCTAATCATATAATTTACTAAAATTATTACTGAGTTTTAAAAGCAAAATTATTGAAAATATATCTGACAGATGATGGGTATCAAAATATTATGTATTTCCCCGTAAAAAATTAATTATTTATACCATTAAATTTTAATATATTGCAGTGAAATTCTTGATGTTTTAAAAAGAAACGTGTACTGTTTATTTTAATAATTCGTAGTAATACTTTTTTATTTGTTTATAATAAATTTTGTTTTAATATTAACCTTGATTTTTGGATATTCCAACTATTGCAAGGTAGATTTATCTTACTAGGTAATATCGACCGCCGAGCTTATTAATAAAATGTTTAAAAAAAATATATTTTTTACAATCAGTTTTAAATGTTATTATTATTATTTATTTACTATAATTAAAATTATAATAAATCTTAGAAACTAAAGCACTAGCAACAATGGCAATCGGTTTAAATTTGTAAATGTTAAAATTAAATATTGCTTTTGTTTTTAAATAAGAATACGAACTTTGTATTTTTGCTAATATACTTAAGTGCGAAAAACGTTAGCTTGAATACTAATTTTAATTATTTATTATTTTGCATTAAAATTTGTCATCCCCTAAAAAACAAAACAATACAATAGTGTGAAGAAATAAATTTCACTTAAGGGCGGTTTACATTATACTACAAGTAATACGACATGTCAATTTTTTGTGTAGAAGAGTACAAGTAGTATCGTCTTAACATAATATGTAATGAAACTGTCCGACATTGGGAGAAAATACAGATGGAAATTTGATGGTCTTACGGCTCTCTTTATGTTTTGATATTTTTCAAAAACTATTCTACTTCATTAGATCAGGGTTGCGTTTTTCTTATTAATGCTAAGTTTTCAAAGGCAAAACTCGTCAAAATAACAGAAAACCGCTGAATATAGTGCAAAATAGTGCATCACAAATAAGTTTGTAAACAATAAAAAACTGTTGGCAAAAGAACGTGAACATTTTAATTTGTTTTAGTTGTTGGTTTCCAGTTTTTTTATTATAGCAATGGCTAGTACAACACCAAGAACCTTTTCCTTGTTACTTTTTTTTTAATTTGGCATATTTTTCACAAGTACGAGCTCTATTTATTTGTTTCCTTTTTTTTATTGTTTTAACAACAGCTGCTTCAATTTTACTTCATTTTATTCAACACCAATAGTGTAAACGTAAGAAAAAAAACCCTACGATTTTTAATCTCTATTTTTTCATACGGATTGATTTTCATTTTATTTTCTCTTAGATTTTACGTACGTAAAGTCTTACTGTCTAAACTGCCCTTTAACAAATGTGAATAAAATGAAATGTATTTTTTGTTAAAAACCTGGAAAAATAATAAATTGTGAATAAAATTTGAGTTCAAAAATTTTAAATTATTTACAATATTTGAAAAGTGCAACGATACATCAAGTAATAGAGTGTAAATATTACACCCCTTTTACAATTGGACAGAAACAGGGCAGACAAACGATATTTGTGGGCAAGGGGTTAAAGAGGTAGAGTGTGTTTTGCATTACTTTCTATACAAATCTAGTCTGTCTGCTCATTTTCTGTCCAAATGTTAAAGGGGTGTAGTAAAAATTTGACTTCACTATGTGTGTTCAATTCACACCATAGCTGTAAGTGTAAAGACGTTTTTAGCCACTTTTTTGACATTGACATAGTTTGGAAAATCAAAATGTCAAAATTTCGTTTACCTTCCCTGATGAAACTAAGAAAAGTGTAAAAATATATACATAAGTATTTAAAATTCTATTTTAAGTTTTCTTTGAATTTACTTTTTAACAATTCAATGACGCTATAAAAATATAAATAAATTTTGAAACGTAGAAACAAAACAACACAAAGCGAGAAATATCAGTTTTGCCAATGAACTTATGTATATATAATCCTTAATATTCCTATAAGGAACATAAGGCCTTAATAGGTGATAACCATCGAGTTCTATCTGATGCTGCTATCAGCATTTGGGGATAATTCCCCTATCTGACAATTAGGGGATTTATCCCCAAATTAGGAATTTTTATTTGCAAATGGGGATAAAAAATTTGGTTTGGGGATTGGGGAATTCGTTGAGAATAATTTCAATATTTTGGGGATTTTTTGGGATTCTTATTTTGATTTCATATACTTTTTGGACTAATGTCATTTAATTATATTAATGGTTCGTTATTTAAAATTTAAAGTATGACTGATAAATGAAGATGAAAAAGTCGTAACGAAAATTATTTAAGGATGAATGTAATTTGCTTACGATTTTAAGAAAGAACTGAAATATGCAGATGCTCCACTTTCATTTATTGAAATACTTGCCTTGTTTTTAAACCTCAATTTGCATACCAGCTACAAAGCTTGTCTTATTTCGGCAAAGGAACTAATAAAATATTAAATAAATTGCAAAATTAATTGCTCAAATCTTTGCTAAAAAATAATACACATACATACGTACATATTAAACATAATTTAATATTTTTTTTTGTAAGACAACACTACCTGTGAAGCTTTTCGCTTATCTGCAGGAAACACCCAGAGTATTTGGTGGGAATCGAACCCGCAACCCCGAAGCTAATAGATGAGGCGCTTTACCAATCAGCCTATCAAAATTTGTTGTCAGCTTTTTAATCCATCCCCAGAAATTGTGAGGTAAGAACTCAATCATCTATATAATTTTATTACAATAAAAATTTAAATTTGGGAAAATTATTTTAAAAATTAAAATTTTTTTGGGGATGAACATTTAAAAATTGGGAATCGAACCAGAAAAATATCTGGGGACCCTGCCTGCTACCTAATGCTGCCCTTTGGCTCCTCTCATCTGCTCTTAACGTACGTCAAAAGTTTCACGTGAGCCAAGATGGCGTCGACGAAATAGCGTCGAATTTGCGGATTTAAAAACCGGAAAAAAACGGGAAAAAATAAATTTAGCACGATTGGTTCAAAATCTTCATTAAAGTCTCTACTTTCAAAATATATGGTCATATTTCCTGGGAGTATCATAGTTTCCATGGGAAAAATCAGCAACGGTTTTTTTTGCCCACTGGGGATGAAGCCACTTTTCTCGGAAACGGCTCGACGATAATAAGAGCAATTGGTTAAAAATGTTCATTAAAGTCTCTAATTTCAAAATATATGGTCATTTTTCCTGGGAGTATCATGGTTTCCATGGAAAATCTACAACTATTTTCCCATTTTTACATATACCTGAAATCTACGCTATTAGTAAAATTCCCAATTACGGGGTATTTACTTTTCCCCGTTTTTTTTCCCGGTTTTTAAATTCCTAAAATCGACGCTATCTTGGCGCACTTAAAAGGTTCCCAAGTTTCGTACTTCGCGTTGACGGAAACGTACTGATTGTGACAACACTCATTAGGAAATCTGTATTTATAGTTAAAAAAGACGACGTATTACGGATACCATATGCCCCGTCCTTAAACGGCTTATTCCGTTGAACTGAGTTGGCACATCATATAGTTTTTGCATATAGTAAAAGTCTGAATTTTGTTTTGAAAAATATCGAATAAATTAAAAAATAATGTTATTTAAGTTTAATGAATAGATTGCCCTTAAGCTTGTTGTAGAAATGGAAGACCACGGAAAAGATTAAAAGGGGGAAGGAGGGGCAAAGAACAACTTAGAAATATTGATTCCAGAGATGCATTAGGTAATACTTTCTAAGTGCTTTAGTTTACTTAATTATTGCTCGCTCATATAAAAGTAATTAAGTAAAGTGAAGCATTTAGAAGGTATTACCTAATGCATCAATATTTGTAAGTAGTTGTTTGTTCTTCCTTCCTTTTTTAATATTTTTTTACTACATTTCTTCTACTTTTTTAGCCTTTTTTATATATGTTTTTTGCAAGTAATCGGTATTATGTATTTGAATAACCATTAACAGAAGCATTCTTTAAAGCAATATAATATTTGATATTGTTTCCAACGAAAAAACGCCAAAATATTATCAATTGCTGCATGTAAACTTATGATGAATTGTTAGATTAGTTTGTATTTCGTATGGTAGCTTTGTTTTTCAAAGACAAATTTATCAAAATGCAGAAAAATGTCAGTAAAAGAAAAATTTGTTCGATATAAAAAAGTGAATCCAGCTTTAGACAAAAGCCTTTTACTACTTGTACTGTACATTTTGTAATAATATTTTGATGAAATGTTAATGAACATTTAAAACATTGAAATTGAAAAATGTTACATATTATAAATATATCCCTATTATCTTTCGGACTATTATATTCGCGCTATAAAAGAGGAAATATTTAAAACTTATAAAATTTTTCAGAACAGAGTCTACAAACTGTTACTGTTAACTTTATCCAATGAATAATTAAGTAAACAAAATTAATACAAAAGCCAACCAACCCAGTGTTGTATATATCAAAGACAACAACCATACAAAATTGCTTAATAAAATAGTCATTAGAGTGCTGAATTCAGTACTACAAAGCTTAGTTGGTTCTACAACCAAATAAAAAGTAATTTATGTACTAAAGTAATAATTGTCCATAATTATCTACAAGATAAGCCTGTTATCACTATATTTGTAAGCTTAACATCTTTGCTGTTGGATGAAATAATATTCTTAATCCAAGTAAAAAACTTTAGGAGGAAATTAGCTTTCGGATAATTGAAATTAAAGTAAAAAAAAAACTATAGTTATTAGTTCTAGTAATAATAAAGAGGAAACTCTTTTTAGTACACATGAACATAAACAAAAGTCAAACTAAGTAAGAATTAATTAAAAATATATATACAGTGGTGTTCCATAAAATAGAGCCACCTTTTACTACATATTTTGAAAAAAGTATACTATGTCTTCATAAACAATTTTAAGGTTTTTATTTTTGTATGACCCAACAACTGACCAACTATAATACTATAGACCTGTTTTGATAAAAAAAAAACTTAAAATGAAATAGGTATGTATATACGTAAAAACATTCGAAATTCATGATTTTAGGTGTAAAAAATAATAGAACGACTCACTTCAATTATCTAAAAAAATATATACCACTTAGTACTAAGGTAATAAAGATAAAAGTATATTACACTGTATGTACCTATATCACTCTATACGAAAAGTATAAATTTTAACAAAAAATAATAAAAAATTAAAAATATGCTTCAAATAAAATTTATGCTTAAATAAAAGAAACTTAATGATGGGCCCGATTACCGTTTACAACACAGAAAAGTTGTGTTTTCTCGGGTGCAACACAACTTAAGTTTGTTTTTAGATTATGATTTACAACATCTAAATGTTGTGCATGTTACACAGTTGCGGCATATGTTAGTACTTGTTTTCCATTAGAAAACATCTCTGTGTAGTAAAAACTGTTGAGGTGAAAATAAAAAATTTTATTTCGTTTGAAAATTTAATATTTATATTAATAATTATAATATTTATAATTAATAATTATAATAATCATGGTCACGGACGTTAATATTAAATAGTTGTTTATTATGATGAGGCCAGCAAAACCATACATTGCGGGTATCCGGAAAATAATGCGCGACGATTCCAACCACAAAGTACAATTCCAACCCTTTTGAACTATTAAACACTGAGTAATTTGTTTTCTAAATGAACAAGCCAATATACAATATACATACATACATACATAATATATATGTACATATGTGTATACTATTTTGACATTTGTATAAAATTTTTGGTATAAACAAGGTTGGCTTTTGTTTTGCTGCTAAACAAATTCTTAAAACAATCAACCCATTGTTCTGCCATTCCGCCGATTCTAAAACTCTGGAAGCACTAAGATTTTTTTCTGATAGAAGCTTTCAAAGAATTAGCGGCAATGATTTTAACATTGGAGTTTCGCAACTGGCTGTTTGCTGCATATTGTTAGTTCCAAATTTCAGCTTTCCCCGGTCAATATCTGGATTTAATTGCATCACCTCTACGAGCTTTTCCATCTGATTTTAATTTGTTATTTTTCTAAGAAATATTTTAAGTTGTGGTTATAAACGCCTAGCAAAAATAATAAAAAATAAAAACTTACAAATCCTTCTACATTGTAATTTTTGTACTTCTTGCGACAATAAGACAATAGCTAGTAAGCAGTTGTAAGATTTTGATGTGAGTAACAACACATAGAAACACATGTTGTAAATCGTAATCGCAATTTCAAATATACAACACTAAAATAATTAATGTTGTAAACGATAATCGGGGCCGATAACAAATTCCAATAGTTGAGATTTTATAAAAAATGTTTAAAATTTTTGACTCTGATTCTCAATACATTTGAAAAAAAGTTTATTAAAACTTAATAAAAACCCAGGCAAGCAGTCGTTGGGATTGCCGATAGATGTAAAAATTAATAAAACTTATAATATATAAATAATCTACATTTCACATTGATAAGTTAATTTTATGGCACGACATTTGTAGCAACATGGTTACATACATGAGTACACAAATCAATCAAATTAAAAGAATCAAAAGAAATTGCGTTCTATTTTACTGCCCTTCTCTATTATTGTGGCGTTTACACTCTCCTGCAGAAGTACGGAGTATTATATGATCGGCACAATATTTGTAGCTACCCAAATTAAAGAAACTAATCCTTATGGCAGGTAAAAATATTGTAATATGGATTAAAATTTATATTGTAAGCAAAAAGAAGAATATATCGGTCTCTATAAAAATATGTGATTGTACTTTGTGAACTATGTACTCACATACATATGTATTTACTGTTCACTACTCCTATTAGTACATACATATGTATATTATTTTTTTTACCTCTTACTGAGCATATCAAAGGGTTCAAAATATAAGGTCATATAGATTAAATATCATTAACTAAAGGGAAAGCCTTTAGTTTCCAACTTTACACTTATTACTGTAGTGGACCTATTAATATAGGTTCTGTGTAAATTTAAAGCATCTGTCTATAATGGTTCCAAAGATAGAGCCACATAGGGCAAATTATATTAATTATTGCGACGCCTTTTAATTTATATTTTAAATATATATACTTGTTATTTTACCGAACATAGTATTAAACATTATGTCTTAACTTTTAAGGTCAAATATCTAGGTCAAGTTACATCAATTATGGGCACACCGTTTAATTTCCAAGTTGTTATAGTAGACTTAGCAATATAGATTCTTTGTAAATTGCATATATTTGTCTATAACTGTTCAAAAGTCTGACCATATACAAAAACCTTTGGGACACCCTTTATTTTCCAAATTAAAATTGTATACTTATTAATTTTATAGAGTAAAGAAAATTGCAACCAAACTAAGAAGAAACTAACAATAGCAGAATTTTATAGCCACACTCAAGTCGTAGTATTCTTGCCAAATTTTAAAAATTACATCTGAATAACAAAAATAATGTAATCACGTAATTACCTAAGTATGTATTTCACAAAATAACCATATTGTACAATACGTACGCGACTTAAAAATATTGTTACGTTTTATTTATTCAACAATGGGATCTTTCAAAATTAAACACGCAAATAATTATTTTAATTTAAAGACACCTTATTCAGCTTTGTATAAATAACTTTTATTGACACTGTTTAACACTTTCTAACTTACATATCTACAAATCACTTAAGATAATTCTGTTACAACACCTAAGGCAAACTTAGCAAGCTGGGAAAGTCCCGATTATAGAAAAACAACCGCTCGTTTCTATTAAGTTTTTGCAACAATGTAGTTCCAGAAAGTAAAAATACAAATCAAATACAAATTTTATTCAGTTGGTTATTTGGCAGTAAGCAATTCAGATTTTCTCAGCGCCATCCACTTTCAAAAATTAAGGGTGCCGTACAGCGCCATTTGTGTTTTAAAATATCCCACTTTCAAAACTTAAAGGTGCCCGTACTAATCTTTTAAAACAACGCCATCTGTATTTAAAATATCTCACATTCAAAAGCAGTACTTTTATACCGGAAAACGTACTTTCACAAAAAAAAAGTATCCTATATTGGGATCAGGATACTTAGGTACCTCCTCACAAAATTTTGTTAAAATCCATCTATGTAGTAGTTTTTACGTGATGCGAACGCAAAAGAAAAGCAGACAGACGGAAATAGTTACTATTTTATATATTATATCAAAGGCCGCCAACCAAAAAAAAGTGGTCCAAATGAAAATGCATTGGTTTTCTAAATATTTGGCAAAGTGACACAAATCTACCTTTTGAAAGCTGGTATGCTACCGCTATATTAAATTGTTTACATGTTTTGTTCTCTTTGTGAGATTCTCGTTGAGATTGTGTGTGCAGACCCTTAGGGTTTTGCGTGGGGGCTCTTGATTATATTTATAGATAGTCCAAATAATCTTTATATTTTCCTCATTTGTGGACATAATGTTAATTTTAACAAAGAACCGTTAGCAACATTGCTATGTTTGGGTTTGAAAAACAAAGCGAAACAGGCTATGTGGTGCTACGAGTATACGGTGTCCATATTAGGGGATTTTCCCATAGATTTAGGGGACTTTTTTCATTTAGGGGAGATTTTGGGAGTTAGCACATGTTAGGGGAAAAATTAAGGGTTAAAAAAATTTTTTAAGGTGTTTCTTTGGGGATTTTTTATGTTTTACCAGATGCTTAATTGGTCTTTCCTATTTTTTTGCAACCAATAAATTAAAAATATGTAACAATCAGCTTTCTGACAGGTTCTTCTAAACTATTTATTTTAGGGGACAACCGTGGTATACTCAACATGTTTATATTGCTCACACTATTATCTCTGGCTCATATTTATACATAGGAGGGTATGGGTGTGTGCCTAGCGGGAAAAGGTAATCAATAAGAAATTAATAGGTAATACAAACAATGTCTAATATTCTGCTTCCAGTATCCATTGCTCTTAACACGGAGCATGCTCTAGGAAAGTAATGCACTATTGGAATGTATCCTGCTAATGGATTTTATAATTCATTATTAAAGCATAAAATAATCTATACATTTATTAAATAAAAATAAAATAAATAAAAATGTGTATATGTAAGTACACATTTTTATTATTTTTTTTTTTATTATTGAAACCAACATTTTAAATTTTTAAAACCCTATGTAATTTCAATATTGAAATTAAGGCAAAATATTTCTATATATAATTTTACTTGCTACATTTTTGATCTTTATTAGTACGTGTTCAAACGTAAACTGTGTTTTAAATAAAAAAAATCTGGAGTGTCCTACTCTCAACTTTACCAAACTCAATGGAAACATATTTTTATGAATATATTACAAAAAGAATATAAGTTCAAAGTATTTTCGAATCGAAAAATTAATTATTTTCGGTTTGGGGTGTTAAGAAAACTACCCCTTGCCCCTTCCCAATAGAAGAACTTAAGCCTAACTTGAACAATTCTTTTATTTAAAATTATCTAAATTTACGGATTTATGTTTAAAAAAATAATAATTTATGAATTAAATTTCTCATAAGAAACAAAGTAAGGAATAATTGTCTTTTATTAAAATGTATTTTTATATAAACGAATAAGATATATTTTTAACCGACTTCAAAAAAAGAAGGAGGTTATCAATTCGTCTGAATGTTGTTTTTTTTTATGTTTGTGCCCGCTAAACTCAGTCATTTCTGAACCGCTTTTTTCTTTATTAGAAAGGAAATGCTTACAGATTGGTCCCATTTTAAAAGAAGTTCAGAATTTTGAAAATTAAAGGGTGTCCCCATACAACATACGTGTATTATGAACCGTAAAGGGCACTCTTTTAAAATTTTAAAAAAACTGCATATCACTATAGCTGCCAATAACAGAAATTAATAAAAAAATAAACTTAAAAATTAAAGGGTGTCCCCATATGTGACGTCAATTTAAATATATGAACCATTTGAACCAGGACAGAATGTCCAATATTTATAATCAGAAATTAAATATTTATAATTAGAAGTTAAAGGGTGTCTCAATAGTTGATATAATTTGATGTATATTGCAAAACTTTTGAACCGTAACAGAGAGACGGTTGAAATTTACAAAGAACCTGTATATCTAAGTCCTTTATAACATCAAGTATATAATTTAAATTTGGAAACTATCTAGCCCTATCTTTTGAACCGTTATAGACAAACACTTGAAAATTAGACAGAATCTCCACTACTATGATAACATTTATAAATATTTAAAGGTGTCTCTATAAATTGATGTAAATTGATGCATATGGCCAATTTTTTTAACCGTTTTAGAAGACATTTGAAATTAACAAAGAATCTGTCCTTTAAAATAAGTGTTTAATTTAAAAATGTATATTAAAGGGTGTCCCCTAGGTGGCTATATGGCGATATCTTTGGAACCTTTACTTTTTATTACTGTGTCAGTAATAATAACTCTAAAAAAATAAAGGGTGTCCTCATATCTGACGTAATTTGTCGTTATGGATAGACATTTGAATGTACAGAACGTATATTACTTGTCCGTTAGACCAACAAGTATAGAAACAAGTATTTGATTTTAGTACTATTTCTTACAGATTACTTCCTTTTAAATTTTTAGTTTAGAATTGATGCACATATATTTGTTTTGTAGTCGGTTGTTTTTTGCAAGAATTATTATAAATATATATCTCATTATATTTAACATAACAGTTTACTATTATGTTAATAATAATATGTTTAGAATACAACCATGTAAATCAATCATAACATAGATAGATAGATTTTACCTCAACCATGTTGTTCATCGCAAATGGCAATGATTCCCGAGTGCAAAAGCCGCCAACCTACTAGACCACATTACTTACACACAATGAGATGCCAACTTGAATACGAATTATAAATAAAGAGTTGTTAGCTAAATTGAAATTAAGCATGAATCATATAATAAAGGAACTACATGACAAAATAATAATATGTAAAATAATAGTAAGTCGTATTTGAAATTATTTAAAGCAAATAGTAAGCTTTTGTTTTTGGTATTTCTATTTTTCTTAATCTTCTTGCCAGTATAGTTGAAAAAGCCGTGTCGTACCTCCAGATTAGTTAATACAAGAAATTTGGATGGTACTTGCCGTTGTTCTAACTCTTTGCATGCGATTAGTATTGATTAGTATTAGCTCCAGGTTATTAGACAGTAGTTGCTTGCACAAGGCTTTTTGTCGACGATATTAAGTGAACAATGTCTGTAAAATGTCTCGTTAGTAAAACAATTTTTATTTTGTTCTATTTATGATTTTTTTTTATTTAAAAATATTTTTATTTTATTTAAACTTATTAACTAAAATACATTTGTGCGTTTAAGGCCCTTTATTATAACTTGCCAATAGCTAAAGTTAGGATTTTATCGGAGACATACACATATAGTCGTTATTATAAGTAAGCTAAAAATAACCTGAAGTATAACGTACTTTAAAGGCAAGCAAAGCACTTATATCTCCAACAAAATCCCAAATTTAGCTATTGGCAAGTTAAAATAGAAGTCCTAAATAATACTTTAGGTTATTTAATACATTTTAATTAATAAATAAATAAATAATTTAAAGAATACTAGATGCATACACGATGTTATTATCTAATATTGATCACAGTAATAGTTTGTTTTTAATACTAATTTACAAAAATACATTAAAAAATATTTTAAAATAAATAGTTTTGTTGTTTCATAAAATGGAATGTAATAAATAAAAAAAATAATGAGTAATGAAATGATTTAAATATTAGAGTTAAAAAATCTCTGGACAGATTACACATAGATAGCCAACTCAAGTGTCAAAAAATCAAAAAGTTTTGTGTCAAAAAAGAAGAATGATTGGTAGACAAATTTGTATATGTACGTGTGGGTTTTTAAAAATATATCCCCACAGCAACTAAAGAGCACATAGTTGTATAAAATGTTTTGTAAAAAAAAAAAATATTTTTTACAAACAATTTAAGATGTTAAAATTAAATATTTCTTTTGTTTTTAAATAAGAATATAAATTTTGTATTTTTGCTTACATATATGTTTATGTGCGAAAAACGTTAGATTGATTACTAATATTAATTAATTATTATTCAGTATTGCAAATTTGTATCCCCTAAAAGACAAAAATATGCAATATTGTGAAGAAATAAATTTCATCTATCAAATGTCAACAAAATGATTTTTTTTTTGTTGAAAACTTGGAAAAACAATAAATTGTGAATAAATTTTGAGTTTAAAAATTTTAAATTATTTACATATTTGAAAAGTGCAACGATATATTGCATAATAAAGTATAAATTTTACTCCTTATGTGTGTCGAATTCAAGGTGTGAAGACGTTTATAACCACTTTTTTGATATTGGAAGAGTTGGCTATCGATGTAATCTACATATGCTTAGAATTTAAAGAGAGCTTCAGAGTAAAGCAACACAAAAGGCTTAATAAAATTCGATTAATGATATAATGGCTGCTAAATTGGATATAATTTTGCAGTGTATAAGTGATTTCTTGAAAGTTAAGTACATTTTAATGTAGATTATATTAAGGCTTTCAACGAAATAGGGTTTTTTAATTCAGGAACTTTTTATTTGGAAGATATGCTCAAATCTATATTAAAAGATTTTAAGCTTCTGATGATTTTAAATGTTTTCTTTTATGCAGTCGGTGTCTTTGTGTATGAGGGCTTTTGGTGGTTTTCAAAAGCATTTCAACACTTTCACCTAAACTAAGACTCGAATCACTTCTAAAAATGGTACCAAAATCTAAACTGCTGGTATCATCACTCATTATTAGGGTGTTACTATTAAGCGTACTACTATCATCCGAACTGTCCATAATACCATACTTTTTACCCTTATCTTGCAGTTTCTGATTAATGATTTTAAGCATATTTGATAAAAACTGATAGTAAGAGAACTTGGCAAATTTTAAATCCACGATATTGGCTGCTACAACAGGACCACTACTTGCCATTTGATGTTTGGTGACAAAATTTAAACGATTGTCCATGGATCTACGGCTAATAGTTCTGAGTTTTTTGAGATTGTTGTTGGGAGCTGAACCATTAATGGTGGTCTCCAATTCGCATAAAATAAAACGGGCACTAGCAAGTAATTTATTTAATTCTACTGAAGTACTTCCAATAAACATGCGCTTCTTTTGGTCATATTTGTACTGTGATCGAGCCAAATAACCAAATGAGGCCACATACACTTGCATATTACGATACCAACGACTTAAAGCAATCTGCAACAAAAAAAAGATTAAAAATATAAAAATAATGAAAATTTATTTAACAAAATATTTCAACATCAAGTGATGTGGGTAAGAAAAAAGAATATTTCATATCAAGTCTTTGGCCAAGTAAAACCAAATTCGGAACATTAACCATGATTGATTGATTTATCTTTGAAATATATTTTAACATGACATTACCCGTACACTCACTCTCAGATGCCTGGCCGAGTCTATGTTTTAAAGGAGAGCACACAACATATGTGGATATTATGCAAATTTTTATTTTCCTGTTGGTCTTTTGTTTAGGTTTCTGTTTGTGTCTTATTGAGTTTGAGCATCCTCAGGACAAACTGGTTTGCTCTCTTCTTAAATGTTTTATTATAGCCAACTATACCTACCACTATTAGTATGTAAACCCTGTTAACAACAGCTGTTATGCAAAGTACAATGAAGACTTACAGCGAGATTGTTGTATACGTTTGTAGTGTAGTTGTTGTGAGTGATCACTTAAAAATGGCAGCCTTTTCACTTGTTTATCATGCTGTCATGCTTTATTAAGCCCTGAGGGAGGTGATTGTCAAGTTAGCGCAGCATAAAATTGCAGAACGAAAATGTGGCAAGTAAAATCAAAAGCATTTACTACCAGTTGTTTGTTATAAGTAATAACAATTTGAGTTATGAAACTTTGAGGGTGAAAAAACTACTTTTGTTGTGTTGAAAATATTTTTTTGTTTTAAACCACAAAATAAACTTTTAATTTAGTTTAATGACCTGGTGATTCTTTATCGATTTGAACTGGTTTATTTACATTTGCTAAAGTTTTTTACTGCTAGATAAGAAACTTATAGAATTCTTATTAAAGTGCTGGGAATTACCTTAATTATCTAGCAATGAAATCTTTTACTGATATGATAAAAATATTGCAAATTTCCATGTGCTTGATAATTTGTAAGATTTTGAAAAAATCCTGCATGGGTTTTACCGCTTTTGGTAACTTCAAGAAACTCACAAACGAGGTAGCATGCAAGAAATAGTCAAACACTAGGCAAATTCATATATGGATGGACGTTGATTTTAAGACTTCTAAAAGAGCAGTTGGAAAATTCCGTGACTTTTTGTATTTTCACCGCAGTAACTTTCAGTCAAACACTCCTCCCTTTATTTGTTATTTATTATTGTACTTTTGTCGAATTTTTAAGGGGACTACGTCTATTAGTTTGTTTTTGTCAGCCATTGAAATCAGAAAGTCTGGTTAATTTTAATGGCAATGGAAAAAATATGCAGTGGCCTACACTCAACTTTACCATACCCAATGGAAACAGATATTTTTATTACATAAAGAATATAGTTCAAAGTATATTCGAACCGAAAAATTAATTATTTTCGGTTTGGGGTGTTAAGTAAACTACCCCTTGCCCCTTCTCGATTATGCCCAAAACTTATACAGCTCTTTATCTCAATAAACCAAAGGCACATAGTTAATTTCGTTTTAATATGTCATACGGTATGACCTGTAGAGCATTCACAGAACTTGGGGGTAAGGAAACTACCTCTTGCCCCCTCACGATTATGCCCAAAACCTATACATTTTGATATGTCAAACATAATGACCTGTACCAATTCCACAAAAATAGTGGCATACACACTGGATTCAGGAGACATCGAAACGTATAAATCCGTCGAAATCCCGACCTCGATGTTTTTCATAATTACTATACCTTATACTACGTATGGTAAAGTAAAAAGAGAATTTCATGTGCTGATTTATTAATATTTTTACGTAAAAACATCATCATTGAAATTCGTTAAAGGCTTGATAAATAAAAAGTAATTTTTGTAAGTCGTAAGTATTGTGGTCGAACAAATGACGCCAAACGTTCTAGTTGTCTAAAAGAAGTAACCAAGCCAGAAATTGTCGATAAAATCCATGAAATGATTTTAGACAACCGGAGAAGTTTCTTGAAGTGATCGCGGCTGTAGGCATATAAAATAAGCAGGTATACCACATTTTGTGTGAATATGTGGATATGAAAAAGCTATCCGTTTGATGGGTGCCGCAATAAAGACAATGCACGTATAATCACTATTGCAAAAAACCCTCACACAAGCTAAAGAGGACCATCACAATATGTGCCGAACTTACAGGAGCTTAAGGTGAGAAATTAAACGCTGTTTTGCCGAAAAAAATAGCCTTTATCCAAAAAGTCATAGATTTATCAAATTGCCCTTATAAATTGTGGGTTCGTTTAAAGTTAAATAATAATTAAAATAAAATTACTTCACAATTTTGATTCAGATTCATATTTTTCAACTACTTATGTTACTAGCAATAGCCAGTGGTTTATCAACAATAATATTTGCGAACTAGCTGTGCCCGCAACGTCGAGGGCGTCAGGAATATATTTTTCTCGATACTTTTCTCTTTGAAAGTATTCCATACCAATTGTAAGACTCTTACTTTTATAGTGCTTCAGTTTATGTAAAATTCTCAAAATTTATAAAAAATTCTAATCCTAAAAATATTGTAAAGCTCTGTAAGAGGTGTTTAAACCAATGTAGTTCCACAAAGTAAAAATACAAATTGTATTCTATTGGCGCCATCTGTTGCACAGTTTTGTTTAAAATATTCCACTTTCAAAAATAAAAGGTGCGCAACCGCTTTTAAAATATCCCAGTTTTAAAACGAAAATTTCAGTACCTTTAAACCGGGAATTGCATATTTTCACTACTTTTTCTCTACTTTCTCTTGGAAATGAGATATTTTTGCAGAAAAAAAGTACCCTATATTAGAATCAGGATGCTAAGTTACCTCCTCACAAAATTTTGTTAAAGTCCATTCAGTAGTTTTTACATAATGCGAACACAAACAGACGTAAAGACAGACGGAAATGAGTTATATATATATTATTATAAATAACTTCCTTTAGATGTTTTCCACCTTGGTGGTCAATTGTTTAATACGTAAATAATGTTGATTTTCAAAATGCTTCTACTGCTTGAATAGAGCCAGCTATATTAAGATGCGACAGCACGTGTTATACTGCACCCAAATTATTGACAACTTTGAGCGGCAAAATGCGATACTTTTATTTGGTTGGTAATAAAATTCTTAAGACCTCAAGCAAGCATAATGCAAAGCATGATCTTGCATAGCAAACAAGACTTAAAGTTAATTTTTGAACTTAATAGTTTATGAGAGTTTTAAATTAAAAAAAAAAAGATAAAAGCAAAAACCTAGAACATGTTTGCAAATTGACACACTCAATTGTATTTTGTGGTCTCACATGTTAGTCAGAGAGTCGGCTAGAAAACCCCAAAGAACACAGTTTATCTAGCAGTAAACAATGGGACTGTTGTAATTTGTATTACACATTAATATTACATACACACAAAAATACATACATATGTACATAAATATCTATTTAAATAGCAGATTTGTGTTCATTGAATACATGTGTCATATTCATTTGCTGTTTGCAGTTAAATATTCTGTTTCTGTTTCTATTTTTGTTTTGTTTTGTTTTTTTTTCTTTTTCGTTAACCTTAAACTTGATATGAAATTTTATCTACATATTATTTTAAATTAACTGTCAAATACTTACACTTCCATTGACACTCAACTTGGGCAAAAATTTATACAATTCATCGTGCTTGCTCCAATCAGCCATATCATTGATGTTGATTGTGTTTGCAGTGGCAGTAATGAACTCATATTCCATGCTCACATCACCTTCAAATTTTTTCAAATACTAAAAAGACGGAAAAAAAGAATAAATATTGTTAGCTTCAAATTTCTTTTCATACGACAGATGCTTTGTTTTTTCTATTGAGTCAATAGGTACTTGCCTGATATAATTGCTGTTTGGTAACATGACGAGCCTCTGCTTCCATATTTACATGATCCACATTACAGGGATTTTTCCACTCCAAGTTGTGAGCACTTTCATGCAAATACTGTGTTATTATTAAATCACCTGTATGACGTTTGCGCAAACGCATTCTACGTTCTTTATGATGCGGTTGGGTGTGCGTTATGTGCCTTAGATCATCCACAGATCTTAAGGAGGAAACGTATTCGCTAGATTGTGCCTCTGCTAACAATGATAATAATAATTTCGAATCTGATTCGGCGGATGTTTCAGCTACAGTTCGTCTATCTTCAACTGTTGCTGGTTCTTTATAAATAGATTTGCTTTGTACCATTGTGGGCATTTGTAGCATTAAAATGCTTAACGATATTATTACGGCTACACTAAGTGTTAAGGGGCGTTGTTTAGTTGGCTGTTGCTGTTGCTTTATACTTAATGTTTTTGTATTGCAATTGCAATTTGTTAAAATTCTGTCATCAAGTGCACAACTACTACTGTTGTGGTAGTTGCTTGTTGGGTTCTCTTTCATAGGCCTGTCGTTGGTTTTGCACTTGCTGTTGTTTGACTCTACAACTGGTGGTTGTTTGAGCCACAAACAACAACTTATGTTGGCTTGAATAGAATGTAAAGTTATATTCAAATAAGCTGTTTGGCTGATGTTGTCAATATTTTGTTTCTTAAAAATTGCTGTTCCTGCCATGCAATCCACTGAAAGAAAACAAAGATGCAAATTTTTAGGTTTAAAGAATATGTATTGGCGTTTAAAATATTTTATGCTAAAATTATTAAATTATTCTTAGTTATATTTCACAAATTATCATCTAATTTTTTTGGTATTAATTAATTGTTACTATTAAATATAATTAATTAATTTTTTGGATTTTTGTTAAACAGTTCCCACTTGTCGTTCATTTTTTTTTTAAATGCCTTTCATATTTGGTAATGCCGGTTTTTTTTAGTTTATCGTAAAGATTGTTAAAAAATAATTAAAAAAAGCTCAAATAGTAAAAACTGTTCTATAACCATTAGATAATAACCTAATTTAACCTTTTGAAAATTGCTTAATTTAAAAATGTTTTTTTATTATTTTAGTTTAATTTTGAAAAATTATAAAACAATTTTTTTAATATGGAAGCAAAATACTGTGAAGTAAACCACATATTGTAATCATATGTATTAATTTATATTTTTTTATTTTCCATTTCTATTCTCACTTTTACAAAAAACTGTTCCCAGCTGTTATGTTCTCATAGAAGAAAATTTACGATAAAAATATTTATAAATAAATAAAATAATTTCGGAACAATACTACACTTCGAACAGAATTGTCTTTTATAATTTTTCTTCTTTCACTAATAATAGCAATACAAAACAAGCAAACATTTATGTTTACTAGCTGTCCCTGCCACGTCGTGGGCGTCCTGACAATATTTTGCTCGATTTTGCTTTAAAAGTATTCCACACCAATTGTAAGACTCTTACTTTTATAGTGCTTCAGTTATGGTTTATGTATTTACTTTATATAAAGGTACCCATCCTTGGATAAAATTCTAAAATTTATAAAAAATACTAAAAATTATTGTAAAATATCCCAGTTTTAAAATTGCGAACTTTCGCTGCTTTTTCTCCGCTTTCTCTTGGAAATGATATATTTTTGCGAAAAAAGTATCCTATATTGGTCTAAGGAAGCTAAGGTACCTCCTCACAAAATCGTCTTAAAATATATCTAGTAGTTTTTACGTGATGCGAACGCAAAAGAAAAGCAGACAGACGTACAGACAGACGAAAATGAGTTAGTATTTTCTTATATGTATAGATATAGATATACATATATTGACATCGATATATATCTATTTAGAGAAGTAAAATTTATTTATGAAAGAACATCACTGATGCAACAACTTAAAATCCCTAAATCCAGAATTATTGTTATACTATTTCACTTGTACTTATTGAACGTTTCCAAAATTCAACATATTCTTTTCTGGTATATTTAATATAATCAAAGTTTACCAAAAATAAAAGTTTACTTAAAGCAGTTTTTTTTTAATTTTTGTTTTTTAAGTTTAAAATTTTCTTAGTAATAATTAAAATATTTTTTTTCTTTTTTAAGCTTATAAAAGTCTCCAAAATCCGACTTAATTACTCTAATCCAATACTTATGTTGTGCTAAGTAAATAGTGTTTTAAATTCTTGAAGGATTAATTATGTATACAGGAACAAGTATTCAAAATCATACCTTTTAGTTTACATAGACATTTTTCAAAATAATGCGTTTTGTAAAAAAAAACAAGAATTAAAATTTAATTTATTGTTTTATAATATTTAAACTAAATCAGCCGTTTCAATTTGTAATGTTTTTTTTTTTTTTTGTCGATAACGATATTTATTTATTAGTTATTAGTATTTGATAAGATTTATTTTTTAAAATATTTTATTCGTTCGAAATTCGTTAATATAATTTGCTGGAGTTCCAAATAATCGACTTTTAATGAAGTTCTTTCGTTAAAATATATTCGTTGTGTAGGTATAAATAAATAATTACTACAATCGCTAGCGTGTTGTTAACTTAATGCTTGTTGAAATCGAACTAACTTTAACTATCAAATGCGATGACAAATGTAAGTGTTTTATTTTATATTTAATTTTTATCTTACAAATACAATATGATTCTGCTTTTATTATTAAGCGCGAGCTAAACACTACACACTTTCATACTCGTACACACAATTAATACTACAGATATGCAGTACGTCACTTCAGTAATCGTCATCAACATTTTTAACGTGAGACAAACTCTGCACTAACTTCTGTGAGTTTTTTCTTTTTTCTTTTGTAATGCAATTTTAACTGCACCAGCGCAAATGTATCTTACTTTACGCCAACAACAAAATTACTTAAACATAAAATAAATCTTGTTCCTGTTGTGTTGTGTTGTGGCAGTGTTTATGCTGGTGGTATTTTGGTGGCATGCTACGAGTTTTGCATGTGAACAAGTGCGCTCAAGCCAACAAACAAAGTACATTTTTTTCTCTATTCTTCATCTTTAATGTTTATAATACGAGGCCAGGCTTTAGGAGTTACGATAATCAGCCTCAACCAGAAAACTAATGCAACAGAACAAGTTGCTTAAAGGTTAGATGAAGTATAACAAATCTTGATTTTCCTTAAACCGAATACAATCCTGTGTGATGACAGCAATCGACTATAAAACACGAAAGCATGAATATATCGACGTAGAAAGGGCATTTTGAAGGATTTAAGCAAATGCTAACTGTATTACTAATTTGAATATAATTTTTTAATAAAAATGAGGATTCACTACTTTATTTAGTCTTAGAAGACACGTCTAACAGAAGATTATTTATAAATGAAAACAAATTGATATATGTTTATTTAGAAAAATATTCTTCGAATTATTTACTGCTTACGTTTATGTCGTTAAATATTTGCCTAGTCTGAACTAAGTTTAATTAAACATAAAATAGATTTAAAAAAAAAATTAACTCATGTTGACGCTACAAAAACAAGTGCAGGGCGGCAGTCGTTGAAACTTGTTATTAAACTAGGAAACTTGTGATTAATTTATTCCACGATTTTTTTTTATGAAATACAAAGCAACTTTTCTTCAATCAAAACATGACGATGATGCGAGTTCAATAATTTGTCTTCAACAAAAACATGCAGACCTAAATATAGAAACCAATGGTGACGATGGTGATGATGATGAGAGCTCAATAATTGTTCTTCCTCCAAAACGTGCAGACCTACAGAAACCAATGTTAGGTGAAGATGCTGCCGATGGTGACTCTGATGCGAGTTCAATAATTTATCTTCAACCAAAACGAGCTAACCTATGTGTAGAAACCTATGTTAGGTGACAATGATGCGAGTTTAATCAAACTTATGTATAGAAAACAAATAGAGCAAACCTATGTATAGAACACAATGTTAGGTGACGTGGTTACGGTTGTAATAATGGTGACGATGGTTACGGTTGTTGAGTTTAATAATTTTTCTTCAACCAAAAAGTTCTCAACGTGCCTAAAGAAGTTTTCACTTCAAAAACGTTGTATGTATATGAAGTTACACAAATTAAAATTGTTTATTGAACTCAGTTACTTAAACATTTGCAACGATATGTGCTGTACTTGAAAAATTAAAAATAAATTAATTGGCTTACAGAATTTGTAAAGCAAATAATTATAAAAAAACAATAATTATAAAAAAGGTTGTCGCTAGAAAAGGGAGAAAATTTAGTTATTACTGAAACATTCTTATGAAACCTTTTTTAAAACATTTTTATGTATTTCTAAAAAATGATTTACTGACTTTAGTATTTTGAATATACTAGAGCTGCAAAATCCCTTGATTCTTAGTATGTGACTCAATATAAGACAGATTTAGCATAAATGGATCTGAATGAATTTTTTATTTAATTTAAGATTTCTTAAGAATTTTCAAGTTTCCCTCGTATAATTGAAAGAAATGAATGTTCAAATGCAACAGTATGTGTGTTTGTGAGTATAAATCTACGCATAATTTACTCATTTTGAGTTATTTGGTGTAATCAATTCGAATAATTGAACAACTTTTTCTTGGTCTCTTGTAAAATTTTGTGGGTTTTTTTTATGACTTTTCTTTGGTTTTGTCTATCTGTTTGTGTTTAGCTGTGTAGGTTTTTTTTGCTGATTGCTTTGGATTTTTGGTTGGTATGATCCAAATTGGTGTGGGAGTTTTTAATTTTTGTTATCATTTTTTTTTAACCAATCACAAATCATCAATTGTCTAATATAAATAATTATTGATTAATGTTCATGCAGGAAAAGTAATAGAGTATTGAGTAAAAAAAAATTATCTGGACATTATAAATGTGCTTTATGGGAAAAAAACAATACTAACTAAACCAATGCTCAACGGGTGTTTTAAAATAAAAATAATTGTTAAAAGTGTGTTATAATATTTTTCCAAAAATTTTAACCAAAATATTTTAAAGCTAGAATAAGAACCGCACAATGGTAACAGATTTTTTTAATGCATAACTTTTGATAAATCTATTTTATTGTAATAGTTTTAACAGTTTTTCTTTTATTTCTAGTAAACAGTAACTCTGTCTCAGTCCCATTTTTATCACTTGAAAACCTAATACACAAAAAACCTTATACATAAAAAACATATTTAGTTATAACCTGGTCCTGACAACTATATTATGTTTTCTGTAACAATTTAATGTTGGGTTCAATAAGTTATGGTTGTTTGAAAAATGTAAAAATGAAATGAGTGAATTCCATAAAAATTTTAACGTCGTCAAGTTGGATCCTTTTATTAAATTCTAACCGCATCTAACCATATAACCACAAGATTTTTCGCTCTCACTAGTATAGGAAATTAGAAAGCGTGCACGCACTACTATGTATTTCAAATAAATAAAAAGTCCTATCTCTGACCGCTAAAACCATAATAAATAATACAAGACGTCTATTTATAATGATAAACATGACATCACTTGCCTTTTGAATTTTTCCCCATATCTGCAAATATTAGCAATTTAAAATTTCTCACAATTAATTGCAGTCCGCAAAATCTGATTACTCATAGCAAGTTTCGTTTTCAATTCTACAGCACCAATATCACAAAAACTCTACGTCATAAACAAAAAAATTAAATCAAGTTCAAGAGTAAAAAAACTAGGCCCGCCTCTCTTCTCTTACATTGAACTATTTTCTAAACAAAAAGCTTTATTTAAGTATTTACAAATTGATTTGGGGGGGAGGGCTCTACGGGAGGTCAATATTATAAAAAGCAAAATAAAATGGTTCATTGACATTTGTAAATTTTACCGCAGATAAGAGCAAAAGCTTGAACACAGTTATGTGCAGTGTTGCCGTTTTTTTTGTGTACAAAATAAGAAAAACATTTTTGGATAAAACAGGGGGCAAATTACGGCATTCGACATCGATCGAAATTTCAATAGAAATTAAATGGAAATTTCGATCGAATGCCGTAATTTGGCCCCAGATCTACAGTGATTTTGATATTTGAAAACTGTTCGCTAATTTGTATATGTTTGGAGGCCCCTATTCCAAAAAACGTCATATTTTTGCTGTATCATGTAATATTTTTTACCTATGACATGAGTATGTTTGTTCCATGTTATGCAAGATTTTTAAATTAATTGATTTTATGAAATTAAAGTTGGTTTGACAACACTGGTTAATATTAGATTTTTTTGCAAAGCAACAGGGTCAGCGCAGAAACGTCAAGACAACTGCTTATGAACAGTTTGATTGTATTATTCGTCAGGATTATCTTCGTTTTTGCTTATTTTAAGTGTGTTCTAGAACGTATAATAATATCAAAATATGGAAAGAAGACATTGTGTGAACAATACGATTAACTTTTGTTATATCTGTGGTAGTTATGTCGCAGTAAAACAGAGGCAAACAATATTTTTTAGTGAAAAATGTATATATCAGTTATACCGATACCTACCGCTGCAATATCGCTAGAAAAAGTCATATCGTCCGACCCAGATGACACAGATTTGAGAGAGCCCGAAGTGTTTAACCAAAGAGAAATAAATGATTTAATTAGAGATTTTCACTTTCCAACGGATGCATCCGAACTGTTAGCCTTCAGACCTGGTGAGAAGCATTTATTGGCACCTAACGTCACATCAAACTTTTACCGGGATCGCGAAAACGAGTTATGTTAATATTTTACTCAAGAAGGACCGCTAGTATATTGCAACTATATTGTTGATTATATTTCAAAATTAGGATATATGCTGTATGTAAAAGAAGAAGAATTGCGCCTATTTATTGACTCAATTAAGCGAACTGGCCTTGGACTCCGTTGCCCATTCGGTACATTTAAAGGAAATGTATGAAAATTTAGAACTTCTTTTAAAGAAAATAAACTACCAAGAACATCAGTAAATCCTTTATGGTGACCTTAAAGTTATGTGCATGCTACTGGGACAACAAGAAGCTTATACAAAACTTCTATGCTTTCTTTAAGAGTAGTCGAGCAACATATACACATTGGACTTAAATAGAATGACCCACTAGACCAAGCCTTACTACACCTGCTAGCAAAAATGTATTAATTGGATGTTAAAATGTGAGCTGCCTTAAACACACAGCCGAGCAGTAAAGTATTTTTTTTTACACTTTTTAACTTGTGGAATAATCCATTTAGCACGATTCAAAATCTTTTGGGCTTAAATTTTTTGTTGTCAAATATTTTTGCATATCACAAATTTAGGGTAATTCCCTTGTTTGGTGGATACGAGCAAATTTACTCGCCAGAACAATTGAAATGAATATAAAATAATAATTTTGTGAACTATCAATGCAATAAGACTTTTTTGGTAAAGAAATTTGTTTTTCCAACGTTACATTAAATTTCATTTTAACGCATTAAGATATAATTAATTAATTTTAATTTTTTTACCTTAAAAATTTAACGCACCTTGTCTATTCTTTATGCTAAAAACATAGCTGTTTTAGATAATTGTTTTTAGTTCCTGAACTGGTCATATAATTAATTTACGTTACTTTTAAGCTTAGAGGGCATACACATACTTTAACAACTACGCTTGTGCAAATATATATACAATATGTGATTTAATAAAATATATACATGAATACTTCTTCTTAAAAAATGCTTGTTTTTTCCCCAATTTTAATAGGTGTTAGAGATAAGGAACCAACCATCTATTTTTCCATACGATCAATGTCTTTTTCACACGGTTTTTTCCAGAACTAATCTACCGGGTAAAAACAGATGTACATATGTGTAATTTCTATAAGTTGAATTAAAATCAAATGGAATGAAAATACATGGCCAAGCTTGTAATGTTTTTGCTCGCAACCGTATGTAATCGTACAAAATTTTTTTCAATAAAATTATTTCGTTTTAGTTCCGTTTTTTTGTTTAATTATAATTATATTTTGGAATATTTCGAGTTTTGGCAGTGTAAATTAGACTCGTTATTGCGGCAACACTGGTTATATGAAATCTTAGCCGTAAAAACAAGTGTGTATATTCATTTCCTATTGTTGTTTTGCTTATTTATAATAAGCACGCGACTACAGCTTTATAGTACGAAACAGCAATGGTTTAATGAAAAGTGAGAGCGAAAGCTTAATGTGTTTTATCAAGGCAATAATAACGCTTGTTTAAAACAATAATGTTGGCTCAGTTTTTTATTTATTGATGAAATAACAAACAACACACCAAGTTTAGTGTCATTGATTGAGTAAAATTGATTGTAAGCATGACATAACATTCATTGATAACATTAGATTCTGCTTCTGCTTTATGGATATTATTATTTATTATCGCTGCTTGGGCTTCGTTTTGTGCGGTGTGTTTGGGAAACTTTCTCACACACATACTACGGCCAACAATTGCCAATTTTTATGAAATTCATCCGAAATAACGATTAGTCATACGAGTTATTTAAAAAAGCTTGCGCCAAAAAATTCTGCTTTTTATTGAGTTTGTGATTATATTTTGTTTTTGAGATTTTTGCACTAACCGCAAAGATATTAAATAAATATTATTATCAACCCACTTTTGTTTTTGATTGTTTTTCAAGCTTAGTTTCAAAATATCTTATTTTTTTTTTGTTCAGAAATAATCATCTTTCCATAGTGTAAAATTTAATATACAAAATCGATCGATGTTGATATCGATATCCATACGCCTTGTGAATCTAAATTTGAGGTAAAATAAATAGAATAAAAATTTGGTTCTTGTTTTATTAAACACTTTGCATCCTCAGCAATTGTTATACATAGGTACCTATTTCATTATTTTCCAAACCTCCAAATCTTTCATTAAGAAACAGTATTAAGTCAACCGTGAATTTCAACAGTCTCTAGAAATAAAACAGCCCTTATTAACATGTTTGTTGTTTTTTGTTAAAATACGTATACTTTATTGCAAGGGTCTAAAAGCATATTTAGGCTAGTGCTTCTAGATTCTAGGGTACCTCCACAGTGGCCTAGCGAGCTTAACACGCGTACAATACCTTTTAGCGTAGATGCCATAAGGAAGTGCTGATACACGCAGGTCGAGTCAGCCCTGCCATTAGCAAAGTCATGACATTTATGTATAATATGAATATATTATTACAGTTTGGTTTAGACTATTTAAAGCCTATCATACTCAGTCGTATGATCTGTCAAAAATAGCATGTGTGCTAAAAAAGTATGATAGTGAGGATTAGAAATGTATGTGTGTGACAGACTTTTTGATAGGTCTGTACGATTTGAGTTGCAGAGTTGCAAAATCTTGTTTTGCATGATAGTGTGGCATCTACAACGCCATTTTGAATCGATTTTTTGAGTAGGACAGAGTTCTGTCAGATCTTTTTGTGATTGAATCGTACGATTGTGTAGGATAGTGAATCCTGGCCTTATTAGTGTTCCTTATTTTCCTTTTTATTCACGAATAAACATTTATCATATTACAATGGTACTAAATTTAAAATTTATGTACCTCTGTTCTAGAAATCAATTATAATAAAAATAATTATTATCCATCCCTATCAATTGTAAATTTGATTTTAGTGTGTTTCACTAAAACGGAGACGAATGAAAGTTCTTTAGCAAGCTCAGTAAATTAAATTAAAAAATAACTTCTGAAAGTATTTAAACATTTTATAAATATGTAAATAAAAGCCTTTAGATTCCATATATTCGTTTTAATATACTTCATTAATAACTAAGCCACAATAATCATAGGTGTCAAATTAGCGCCGTTTCTTATTCAACTTAATTGTTTTTCGAATTATTAATACACAAAACAATCGTTGACTAATCTGTCGACATGTGAATAAAATTATTTCAGTTCTATTGAGTTGTTAAACGAATGTGGGCGTTTTGACTACAATTAAATTTATTTTGTTTATTTCAGCTCTTTTTTCTTCTTCGCTCTTGTTACTATTTTTTATAGTCTAAACCAGGGTTGTCAGATTTCTATCTATGTGAAAAATCGCCAAAATTGTTTTTTGTAAAAATTTGCCTATAATACCCGATATAAATTATTTAAATATACATATGAAATATGTATTTATATACATATGAAAAAAGATTCGCAAAATATAAAAATATTTTGTTTTTTATTTCAAATGATTAGTAAACGCGAGAAAGGTACATTTTATACTTAAAACAATAAAAAAAGTGGTTATTATAATAAATGGAGAGCTGGAGGATTACTGCGTATTTCGATTCGAAAAAAACCCTTCGAATTTGTATGACTATGTAAAAAGTAGAGTAATTAGATAAGATATCCTCATTTTTTGTAATCTTCTATAATATTTTCTATTGTGGTTGATAAACATCCAAGAGTATGTTAGGATCTATAAAAATATTTGAAAACAAGGAATACTGTTTCTGATAAGGAATTGTAACATTTTAAAATCGAAAGATGTTTGTAAGCTTTAAATAAAGAATTAAAATAATCTTTAAATATGAATACGAAAAGATGTTAGTGTACTTTAAATAAATTTATATGTTCCAAAAGTTTCCATAAAAAATTTTCTTTAAATATAAAAAACAATTTACTTTTTTTTAATAGACAACACTACCTCTGCGAAGCTTTTTGCTTGTCTGCAGAAAACACCCAGAGTCTTTGGCAGAAATCGAACCTGTAACCTCTTTTGAAGCTATTTGTTGAATTTCTTTATTATCTATTTTAATATTTCTTAATTCAGTTTTTAATGTTGACCAAAAGTCAATCAAAAAATCGCCATGTCGCCAAATCAAAAATTTTTATGCCAAAGAAGACTGAAAATCACCATATGTGGCAACCCTGGTCTAAATTAAGTGTTTATTTTATTTCATTTGACTGCCGCTTGTTCAAAATATTTTGTTCGCTTTTGTTAAGACTCAATAAATTTTTTGTTACGACAGGTCAGGTTGTAAATATCTTTTGTATACTGTATACAATTTTAATAGTTTGTATAATACCTTTGTAGTATAATGTTTTGTTGAAGAAAATATATGATAACAAACATATATATATATATGATAACATGCTTGTGCATGTTTATTTACTTTTAAAATGATTCCATAATTTTAAATTTGTTGTTATTAACAAAAAATGATATAAAATTTAAAATGAGCAAGTGAGTGTGTTAATTTTTAACTAAATTTTAATCATAGATAGGGAAGACTTTATTGGAAGCAGCTAGAATAATTCTACATATACATACATACATACATACATACATACATAAATACATACATACATACATACATACATACATACATACATACATTCATATGTATGTAGTTATTAGTTATAGTTATTATGGGATATTTGCAAGCACTACCTGTTATTGCGCTTAGGATTTCATGATTTTAATATCGTGTTTTATGTACATCCATATACATATAAAATATAAACTTAAAACCAAAAGATATGCTCAAAATTAAAAAAAAACATAATTTTGTTTATTTTGGGGTTCTGTACCCGAAGGATGCCAACAGGTCGCTGTAGACTTGTTATGTATACATTTATCTATTTCTATAGAAAAATATATCAATAGGGTTAAGACAATATTTTTTTTTTTCAAATAATTTGATTGATTATACAGAAAAATGAGAAAATTCATTATTTCATACACTAAATTTTCTGGGCCGATACATCCTTCTTAGGCATTCAACATATCTGTCTTATTTCAACCAAACTCAAATAACAGTGTAAGATAAATTTTATTCCGATCATCTATGGTCAGTGGGTTAGAACGAAGTCTACCGCCGTCTAAAGCTACCTGCTTCTTCATATGTATATTTTTTTATTAATATTTACTGCTTTATAATTTTTTATATGCTAATAAATGGTTCGACTAATGAATTTAGTTAAACAATATCTTCTTTTATTTATGTCACATAAAACTAATCACATGAGGAGATAGCGAAGGCATATATGTATGTAGTTATTCTTAGATTCTTGATTTTATTATGGCATTATCATTTTTTTAGCATCGGCTAATATACTCTCCGTGATAAATTGGTATAGATTATGTTAATCGCACTCATTCCATGGTTTTGAAGTGCAACAACAATATTTTAATCGTGATTTGTGAATAGAGACACATTACTAAACTATGACATATCACAGAAGATCGTAAAAGAGCCAATTGACCCCGTCCCCTTTAACTATATGCTGTTCAAGAGATAACACCTTAATTCGAACTTATGTGAATGAATTTTGTACCAGAGGACGCAAGTCACATTATTATATAATTATATAACTGTATAAATTACTAGCTGTGCCCGCCACGTCACTGGCATTCTGATAATATTTTGCTCGATTTTGCTTTGAAAATATTCCACACCAATTATAAGACTCTTACTTTTATAGTGCTTCAGTTATGGTTTATGTATTTACTTTACATATATAAAAAATTCTAAAAATTATTGTAAAGCTCTGTAAAAGGTGTTTAAAAGATTACAATAACATTGTAATTCCACAAAGTAAAAATACAAATTTTATTCAACTGGCTATTTGGCAGTAAGTAATTAATATTTTGTCATTATTTCAAAACAGCGCCATCTGTTGCGCATCCGTGTTTAAAATATCCCGCTTTCAAAAACAAAAGAAATGCAACCGTGTTTAAAATATCCCAGTTTTAAACCGAAAATTTTAGTACCTTCAAACCGGAAATTGCGTTTTTTTCACAACTTTTTCTCCCTTTCTCTTGGAAATGAGATATTTTTTGAGGAAAAAAAGTATCCTATATTGAAATCAGGATGCTAAGGTACCTCCTCATAAAATTTTGTTAAAATCCATCCAGTGTTTTTATGTGATGCGAACACAAAAGAAAAGCTGACAGACAGACGGAAATGAGTTTTCTATAAGCTTTTTAAAAGCTTTGCCACAACTTTAAATAAAAATATTATTTTTTACAGCCCATTTTATTGATATTGACTCTAATTTTTCTACTTTTTTTTAAGCTTTTTAATGAAAACAGAATACTGCTAGGATAAAAAACAAAAATATAAGTTGATCCGATGTCCCAAAATCTTTTAGCAATTTTATAGGATTTTTCTGTAACACTTGATACCTTGCTTATTAGGTCAGGTGTGCGGTAATGTTTTTTAATTATATCTCCTTTAGAAACAAAGAAAACACTGTTTTACACTATTAATGATCTACTTTTCAAACTAGTATATGTAAAACAGTAGCTGTTTTCAAATTATTTGACAAAGTGTTTTTTAAATCCGTACTACTCTAAAGACTTTTTGATGCCTCGAAAGTACTGCAATAATTTATGTTACCACAAGTACTGCCAAAACGAAACTAGTAAGGTACTTTCTACTTCTGGTTGGGCTCAGTGAAAGAAGTAATTATTAATCAAAATTGATACATTTTTTTTAACTCTAAAACTAAAATCAAATGTATCATCAATTTTCATTAAAAAGTTGCAGAGAATTTGAAATTAATTACAGAAATCTAAAGTTTTTGCTTTATATTTTAACTTACTTTTGTTGATGGTTTAAATGTTCTGTTTGTTCTAAGATATTTTCACTCTTAAATTTTTCTTTATAAAGTAAATTTTGTATATTGGAACTTTTGTTAAAATTTCAATAAATATTTTTCACTCTTCTTCTCTATTGTTATAATGTTCATAAGGTTTGTGTGTTTAATAACTTTTTTTAAACAACAATAAAAAACACACTGCGGGCTTTAAATTAATATTTTATATTGATATTTATGTGTTTCAACTTTAATTATGTGTTTCAGTAGTTAGTCGAATACTTATAAATGAAGACTGATCATGATTTGTTGAAATACTTGTGATTTTATTTATAGTGATTGGTTTTTTGCCAAGCAGTCAGAGAAATTTTTTTATACAGACAGAGTCGAGCCAGCAAGTTGTTCAGTGTTTTTGTTAAAAACTGTGGCAAATTATCGTATAAAAATTAGATAAGAAACATTATTGCCCTTTTGTTTGGTTATGTGTGACATCTACAATTAAACTATTTACGTAAAACTGTTCTCTGTCTACGCAATAATAAAACATTAGTATTAAATATCTCATCGGTAGAACACATAAATTGTACATCAATAACTCGCACACTTTGACACCTCCTGCCTCTTATCTCGCTAACACTCCCCTTACCCAGGAATAATAATGTTGAGGAAAACCGTCATATAATTACTGAAGTGTTAGTGTTATTTCTAACTCAAAAGTGTTTTTATCTGTATTTTAAAAGTAACCTTTTTAATTTGTGGGGATTTTTATTTAAAATTTGTTTCAGTGTGTATATGTACCTACATGTACTTAGTTCGTTGTTTTGAGCATTTTTTTTATTAAACCCTAAACCTAAAACATTTTTTTTATATTAAAATACAAGAGATAATATGATCACTTATTATAACATACTGCAAATATTTGAGACACCCTTGAAATGACGTCAATTTGAAAGTACCATTCCAGCTATAATGCCTTATATGGAAACAATAATGAATTTGCGTACATACATACGTACGTATGTAGATCAACGACTTTTAAGTACGATTTTCTGAAGATTTTCGGTGGCTTTTTGCAAATTCTTAGGAATTTAAATAAAAGTTATGTTTTAAAAATTACTCATCAATTTCCGTTTCATATTTGGTGGGAAAGTATTTCAAGTTTGGTTTAGTCTACAGCATACACCATTGCAGAGTTCATCTTAAAATTGTGTCATGTTTTATTTTAGTTAAAGTTTGCATTGTTTGCCATTTGTCATTGATTATTCACACTGATTTAATATGACTTATTTTCTCATAAAATGTTTTTTTCAAATTCTTCTCATTTTAATCACAAACTTTATTTATACTTGTCCTATATACATACATACACATCTCCATCCATTTTTAATACTCTTATAATACACTTATAGAGAAACCATCATAGCGCATATGTAATTTGACACCAATACTATGACAAGTGTCTTCGTCTTTTACCCTGAGACAAATTTTATCCTTGTTATGTTAACCTCGACATCAGTTGATCATTTTGTCATCAATGGCAATACAATTCTCAATACAGATAGCGATAAGGTAAATTAAACTTTACTTTTTTAGAAACTCTATTATTAAAAGTTATGTTTATGTCTTGCAGCGCTCTAGTTTTAAGTAGGCAATTTAATCTGAAACTTATGTATATGACCATTTTCTTTTTTATTTATATTTATTTTGGTTCGAGGTCAGTCGTTTCTATTTAAATAAAACTCATAAAATTTATTATATTAATATTTCGAGCACCTTTGGTGTTCTTTATAAGGAAAAAATTTAGTAAAGCTGTCCGCTTACGAAAAGAGTGCAATGCTTTCAAACAGCAAGCTTTCATTAAGAAAGCATTACACTCTTTCTGAAATCAAACAGCTTTACTCAACGTGATAAAGAAGAGGGTTATCATACGGGGATTTCTCGATCATTTCTCGATGGCGATCAAATTTTTTTTTTTGGCAACATAGCGACTTTCTGTCGATTTTGAAAATATGTGGCGATTATACGTTGACTTTTGGTCATTAAAGAGTTGCAATTCTTTATCGCAAAAAAATTCCTGACATACTTTTAATTGCTTATCAACTTTTGTTTTATTATATAATTATATTTATTACATTTATCTAATTATTTAAAGTCTTATAAGTTTCGAACTTGTTGAGCTGCTAATTAAAATGAATTGTTTACACTTTTTAAATACAAAGGACGTTTTGAAGTAAGCCTTACATTCAAGCCTTAAGTACTTTAAGTTCAAAGAATATTTTTTACAAATTAGGTGATTAATTTTAAAGAAAACGTTTTTCTGTTTTTACTTTATATGCTGCTAATTACTGGATAAAAATATCGTTTTCAATAATGAATACAACCAAAACTAAAAATATGGTATGTTGAACACATCTGTTGATGTTGAATAAATTTAATTCCCACAAAATATATTTTAAATATGTAAGAACAAGTTGACAAATACCTTGATAATGGGTATGTTCAGGTCTCCATTTACCTTTTTTGGCGAATAAATTTAATCGAAATAGCTTAATTTCGATTAAATTTATTTTTTGTTATTTATTAAAGATATTTTTTTTAAAATTAAAAAATATTGTATATATTATAGGCAAATTATACAAAAAAAAAAAAAAAAGATTGACCTCCTGCCGTTATATTTATTATTTCAATTTTCTGAAAATGTATTGCTTTTGATAGATACCGACGAAAGAGAGAACTGTAATACAAGCTTGTACATATGTATATCAGAAGAAATTTTTAAATGTTAATTAGCAACGTCTAGGATACAAACCCACTGCCATCGCCTCATCAATTACATGCTTAGTAGCCAATTGGATAACAAACTAAGCTATAGCAGCCTCATTGTTTTAGGCACTTTACTCTAACACTTTTTAGGTTGACTCCACTTGTGATGACTAAGTGGCATCATTAAGAAGACGAGATGTTATGTTGTCCTTTGCTCATGTGTCTTATATAATTAACACTGTTCCGTTTATGTTTTTAAGAAAGCATGCAGATTTAATTATGTATGAATTTTGTCATAATAATCCTGATCAGTTTACCTTAATGGGTATCATTTTTTAAATTTTATAAAAATGCTTTTAAAAACGAAGATTATAAAAAAATTAAATTTATATTAAAATTAGAATTTTAATTTAAATGCAAATATTAGAACACGTTTTAATTTATTCTTGTTGACATTTTTTACTATCAATAATATTACTACCATGAAATACATAACACCTTAAAATATTAAAAAATTTTATCATGACTTTTATCATTGCATTAATGCTCATTTTCAGCTTACTGATGACATAACGTTGATGACAAATATTTTATGTTATATTGTCATTAATCCAACGATAAATTTTTCTATCAGTTTAGATAATTTCCACAAAACTTTTGGTATCAAGAGTTTGTATGTAAATTCTCAAAATAAGGATAAACATGCAAAATTTTAACAGAAGTTTTTTATTAAGAAGATTTTAATAAAAAAACACGGTAAGTTTGAAACTTAATAATAATAATTTGCTGAATTTTTTATTTTTATTTTTTCAAAAAATACAAAATATAAAAATTGTTTTGTACAAAGTTTAATAAATATATGCATATAATAAAATAGTAACTCATTTCCGTCTGTCTGTCTGCTTTACATTTGTGTTAGCATCGCGTAAAAACTACTGGATGGATTAAAAAAAAAAGAGGTACCTTAGCATCCTGCTTCCAATATCCGATACTTTTTTTCCGCAAAAATATCTCATTTCCAAGAGAAAGTAGAAATAAGCTATGAAAAAACGCCATTTCCGGTTTAAAGGTACTGACATTTTTGGTTTAAAACTGGGATATTTTAAAAACTATTGCACAATATTAGGCGCCAATTGAATAAAATTTGTATTAGATTTGTATTTTTACTTTGTGGGATTACATCGTTGTCTTATAGTTGGTGTGGAATACTTTCAAAGCAAAATCGAGCAAAATATTGTCAGGATGCCCACGACGTGGCGGGAACAGCTAGTAATTAATAAATCAAAAATATTTTTCCTATATCACAAGACAAGAAAGGAAATTTATGTGACCTGTCTTTTAAAATCATATAACAGATTGGTTTTAAAAAATTCAAAATATGTTTTCTGGCGGTTAAAAAAGATTTCAATATCTATAATATTTTTAAATAAAATATTAAATAACTCGCTTTAATTTACATGGAATTATACTAATATAAAATTCTTTCTATTAAATAACCCAACAATGTAAAATCCAAACATCTATTGGTTATCATAATAATTTTAATAATTTCCAGTTCGACAATTGCGAAATATTTGAAATATTATTTACATTTCCCCCGCTCACATTATTCTGTGAAAATATTAAACATTCAGTTTTCTCAATGTAAAATTCCAATGCTTTTTATTAAATACTCTTTTCTAGCCAGGTAAATTTGAAATTAGCGAGAAATTGAGTGAAATTAAGTGCTTTTGTACAAAGATCTAAAACAAGTTGTTATGACGTTTCTTTAAGTTTAACACTTATATCATTTCTAAATCGATTATGACATGTCGAGCCTACTTAAAATAAAAAATATCTTAACCCTTGGGTGACCACAGGTTAATAGTAATGATATGTAATGATATTGGCAACCATGTTTTTCTGGTTGCTTTGAAAATTTTGCAATGGAAAAGGCTGTTAAACAAAAAAGTAAAAATGTTTTTTATTAATTTATTTTTTAATGAAAATTTAAATAAGTATATTTTTGCCTGTAGACTACAATCACCACCAGGCAGTAATTTCAGGTATTAATACAAGAAATGGAAAATATCCCACATATTGCTCGTGGTGTCCGAGGATTTGGTGGTACAAAAGAAACGTCATAACAACTAATTCTTCTTTTTAGCGAATATTCAAATGTTTAGGTTTTTTAGAGTTTTCTTGAATGATTTATTTTTTCAGATTTTTTGTTTTAAGTTTTAGTTTTAGCTGATTTTTTTTTTTAACCGACTTCAGAAAAAGAAGGAGGTTATCAATTCGTCTGAATGTTGTTTTTTTGTGCTCCAGAAGTCAGCCATTTCTGAACCGATTTTAAAAATTTCTTCTTTATTTGAAAGGTAATGCTTACAGATTGGTCCCGTTTTAAAAACAGTTCATTATTTTAAATTAAAGGGTGTCCCCATACAACATACATGTTTTTTTCGTGTATTAAGAACCCTAAATGGCACCAGTTTAAAATTTTAAGAAATTGGGTACAACTATAGCTCCCACCAACAAAAAGTAATAAAAAAATAAACTTAAAATTTAAAGGGTGTCCCCATAGATGACGTAATTTGACCTTTATGGGCCTATCTTTTAAACCGTTAAAGACAAAACCTTGAAAGTAAAATAAAAAGGATAAATATTCCAAATTAAAAATTAAAGGGTGCTCCAATAGTTCATTAAATTTGTTGTATATGCCCATACTTTTGAACAGTTGTACACCGACCGTTAAATTTACAAAGAACCTTTATTACTAAGTCCGCTATAACAAAAAGTATTTGAATTTGGAAATAAAAGGGTGTCCCAATAGTTAATGTAATTTTATGTATGTGGCCAAACTTTTGAACTGTTATAGACAGACAGCTGAAATTTACAAGAAACCTATATTGCTAAGTCCGCTATAACAGTTACATATGTAATTTGAATTTAGAAATTAAAGGGCGTTCCCATAATTGATGTATTTTGACCTATATGGCCCTATCTTTTGAACCGTTATAGACAAACAATTGAAAATTAGGCAGAATTTCCACTACTTTGTCTGGTATACTAGCAATTATAATCATTTAGAGTTATGAATTAAAGGGTGTCCCAATAGTTCAATAATTTTCTGTATATGACTAAACCTTTAAACCGTTATAGACACACAGTTGAAATTTACAAAAAATCTATGTGGCCAAGTCCTCTATGACAATAGGTCTTTAATTTAAAATTGTAAATTAAAGGGTGTCCCAATAGGTGATGTTATTTGATTTATGTTGCCCTATCTTTAAAACCGTGATAAACAGACATTTAATATTTACGCAGAACGTATATTACTATGTTCGATGTAGTAAAAAGTATAAAGTTGGAAATTAAAGGGTGTACCTAAAGTAAATGATATTTGATCTATATGACCTTATCTTTTGAACGCTTATAGATAAACATTTAAAATTTTAACAAAGCTAATATCACTATGTCCACAGTAAAAAGTACAAAAAACTTAAAGTGTGTCCTCATAGCTGACGTAATTTGACTTATATGGACTAGTCTTTTGAACCGTTATAGATAGAGACTTATGGAAATGAGAGAGTGTTAGTTAATGAAATTTGATGTATGCCTTATCTTTTGAGCCGTTTTAGATAGACAACTGAAATTTACACATAATGTGTAGTACTATGATCGCTATTACAGCTATAAAAATTTAAAATTCAACGGAATCCCCATAAAAGACGGATGTTGGTGAAAATAGCTTAACTTTTGAACAGTAATAAGGAGATGCTTGAATTTCACATAGTCTTTACTTCTTTTCCTGCTAATTTTGATGCATTTTGTTTATCTTTTATTTGGTTTATATATAGTTCTTACAGATTACTTCTTACATTTTTAGTTTAGAACTGGTACCCAACTATCTGTTTTGAAGTAGGCTTTTTTTTTGCAAGAATTATTAAGATTCGGCTTTCAAAACAACATATTTATACATAAAAATAAAAAACTGTGCAATAATATATATGTATGTGATATAATAAAACTGTGCAGCAGCCTTCTGGCCTTATTTTCAAGTCAGTATAGTAAAATCTCGAAAGGGTTTGACGTTCACAGGTCAACATTTTTTTTATTCTACAAAAAACCATTTTAACCCATAAACGGACATTCAACTGTCTTTGAATTGTCTAGCTGTAGAAATTATTACTGGAATGACAGACTTTAATAAGAGCTAATAGTTAGTTAAAACAACATTTAATAATCAATATTTAAAATCCACCCATACCCTAGTAAAAAACTATAAGCAACAAAATCGAAGTCCCCGTAATAGATCAAAAATAACAAAGTTGCTTCTCCAAAATATTTTATCCATCAAAGAGTTAAATTTAATTTTTAAATTGATTGATGGATGGATGGGCCTTAAAACCTTAAATGTTTGTACGATATGTAAAATGTTCTTACGTATTCTGGGCATATTAATTTAATTTTTTTTCCATTTAATTTATATATTTTTAATTACAATTGACTGTTATCAATTTATTTATTATATTCAGCTCCCTTGCTGCGACCTGCAACACGTATTTTAATTTTCATTTAAATTTTTTTTTTATTGCTTTTGTGGTTTTTTATTGACTCATTTTGATTTGATTATTTATTTGGAGTTTAACTAGGTGTATAAATGGCATTTAAAGTGACGTCGGATTGTATATCAAGTCGCTTGGCTGTTTGTTTGTTGAATACATACAATTACTAAGGCTTTAGGCGCTTTCGGTGTTTGTTTAAACAAATAATTTTTTTTATTTGCGTTTGCAAAAAATGTAAATTATAAAAGATTAAAAATTTTAGGACTTTTAAAAGCCCTTTAAAAATTGTCAAAAAAATCTTGTAAGGAAATGCTCCAATGAACCAAATTCATAAAAAATATTTTTATTTTATAAAAGGTTTATAAAACAAATTTTCATATAAAATCTCTTTTATAAACCAAAAATATTTTTTATGAATTTGACCCAATATCATCTATACATATGTACATATAAAAAACAGTAACTTTTTTCCTGTTTTTCTCTCTGTGTTCGCATCACGTATATACTACTAGATGGAATTTTATAAAATTTCAAGAAGAGGTACCTTAGTATCTTAGTTCAAATAAAGCATAGTTTTTTCCGACCAAATGTTTGATTTCCAAGAGAAAATAGAGAAAAAGCAGTGAAAGTACGCAATTTCACCGATTTAATAGTTCTGCAAACTTGATAGCAACTTTTATTTTTGAAAGCGGGATATATTAAACACTATTTGCTATAAACAAACATAACATAAATAAAATTAAATTGATGGGAATTTAGAAGGTATACTATAACGTCGTATTATCTTAACATTCCAAAATTCTACAAAACCATTAAAATATTTTTGTTATCTTCCTAACAAAAAAATAATACAATAATACAACCAGGTTACCCATGTTTATGCATGATTGTCGTTATCAATCCACAAGTCCCAGTTATCATGTTATAGGGTTTATCAAAAACTTATTTAACAATAGTTTATATTTGGTGACGGTAATCTACAGTTTGTTATAAATACTTAAATATGTATAAGATTTCATTTTATATGTTTTGAAAATGTTATTCGAGAACATACTTGGGTCTAAGTTTTTTGTTTGAATGAATCAATAAAATCTGCTTAACATTTAGACCCCGATATCTTTATTATTTAATCTTCAATAGTTAAAAGTTGTAGTACTTTTGTACTGCAAATTTTTGAAATTTTTATTATAATTACAACTTCCCATGCATGGTTAAATTTTATGTAATTGTGAACAACGTTGCCACTGAAATTTTTTTATTCTACTTCTACTGAAATTTTTTTATTCTACTACCTTAAGCACAGGTGGAAAGGGTATATAAAAAAAATAAAATAAAAAAAAAACTTCTTGAAAAATATGTACATACAAAAGAATTTACAAAATATTTTCAAAACGATATTTTTACAGAAAAATTCCCGAAAAATTTTTGAATAAAATTTAAAAAAAAAAAAAATCATAAAAATATTTTTACAAAAAATTTTAAAATATTAAAAAAAATTAATATTTCTATAAAAATGCAATAACATATTTTTAATATTAAGAATATACATATGTTTATGGAGTAACATATTTTTTTAAATACGTTTGATTCTTAAATAGATGAGGTCTCTGCTTTAAAACCTGGATGCATTAAACACACAGACAGCATCAGTATGCCGACAACAAACTGTCAAAAATAAAATACAGGTTTATAGGTAAACTATTATTTTGAAGCCAGCAAAGCTGCATGGCTACACGACCACCGTTGTGGCTGTAGTCATCTTAGGCTAATTTTTTTGTATAAGACAATTTTATTTTATTCAACAAAAGCAAATGTCACAAAATTATAAATTACAAATTCATATACAAACGAAAAGTTTTGGAGGAAATATTTATTATTTTTTCAAAAATTTATTTAATTTTATAAGAGTTGACGACATAGCTTTCGTCTTCAATATTATTAAGTAGCTGACTACACGGCGACAATTGTAGCAACGGAATTTGTTTTCCTTTAGCTGCGTAGTCGTTGTTTTCTATTTCTTTAAACCATGAATAATGAGTTTTTACCCATACAACTTATTTTAATTTATGTAAAGATTCAACAATATGAATAATGCTGTTCATGTCTGTGTAAATAAAATCACCGTGGTGAAAGCAATGAAACTATCAAAGCTTTTTAAAAACATAAATATGGTTATGGTTTTATTCTAAAAAAAATGGGGACCAAAATTGTAAAGGTTGGTAAATTTTTAAATTAGGAACAATAAGTCAATCCTTCTATAGAAAATACTGTGGATAGCGTAATCACTTATAAGAGATTAATATCTTTAAGCATAAAACAGAAATTTTATATATCTTATTAAAGAATTAAAATTATTCAAAAATTACTTTAAAATTTTCTTAAAAATAATTGTTGTCAACGCAAAAAAGCTTTTTAAACATCTACATATGTGATAATTTTAAAATTTTAAATCAATTTGCGCAGTTCTACTGTTGACCCAATTTTTACTTATAATATTATTAAAATTAGTTTCAAATTACATATATTTTATTTTTTAGTATAAATATTTTAAACTTTTTGCGTTTGACTGCTTGTATATTGAATACATACATTTACTAATGCTTTAGACACATTCAGAGTTGGTTTAAACAATAAGAGTCAATTTAAATATAAAAATTAAATATCACTAGGTATATATTTTTCTTTTCTATATGAGTTTGAAAAAATGTATTAATAAAAAATACAAATTTTAGGACTTTGTAAAGCCCTTCTAAATTTTAAAAAAGTTCTTGTAAAGAAACAATTTAATAAATACACATAACATAAATAAAATGGATAGGAATTTACAAGGTGTTGTTCTATCACGGCATATTGTCACAATATTCAAGGATTTTCCAATAGCATTAAAATATTGTTGTTATCTTCCTAACAAAAAATTATACAATAATAACACCAGGTTACCCATGTTGTTACCTATGCATGATTGTTGTAATCAATTTACAAGTCCCAGTTATCATGTTATAGGGTTTTACCAAAAATTTAATTTACAATAGATTATATTTGTTGATGGTAATCTACAGTTTGTTATAAATACATACATACATACATGTATAAAATTTCATTTAATATGTTTTGAAAATGTTATTCCAGAACTAACTTGATTTTTTGTTTGAATGAATCGTTAAAATCTGCCTAATATTTAGACCCCGATATCTTTTCTATTTAATCTTCAATAGTTAAAAGTTGAAGTAGTTCTGTGCTACATTTTTTTTTTTTCAATTAAAATATTATAATTACAACTTCCCATGCATGATTCAATTTCGTGGAATTATGAACAACTTTTTCAATGAAAATTTTTTATTCTACCAACTTTTTTTTTAATTCGCTATAATTCTTTGAAAGCAATGAAACAAAGCTGTTTAAAAACATAATTATAGTTAGTATAAAATTTGGATTTATTCAAAAAAAAAAAAAAAAAAATCGGGATCAAAATTGATAAGATTGGTAATTTTTTAAACTAGGAATAATAAGTCAAACCTTTCTTAGAAAATACTGTGTATGGCGTAATCACATATAAGAAATTGATATCTTTAAGCATAAAATCGAATTTATATATATTTTATTCAAAAATTACTTTAAAATGTTAATAACATTTTTTTTATCAACGCATAAAAGCTTTTTAATTATAATTTTAAAATTTTAATTTTAAAATTAAGTATAATTTTAAAATTTTTATTTTAATTTTAAAATTTTAATTCAATTTACGCAGTGTTACTGTTGACCCAAACCCATGACATTTTTCTATATATTTAGGTTTTAGGACTACCGCTATCACCAGGCTTTATATTAGAACTGTCTGCTGCTACCTACATACAATTTTTAAAGGAATAGTCTTTAAACAAATTTACAAGGAATAATTTATTTATTTCGTTATCTGCATTTCTTATTGCTGCCTCCGTAGAATAACTTGTTTTTTTAAATAGAATAAGAGTTTGCTAACCTTTAGTTTTTCGTATGATATTGTATTTTGCTTATGTTGTATAAATAGTAATGTTTACCATAAAAACTATTTTCAAAGGCTATATTTTATCAATCTTTCCAAAATAATATATAATTTAAATTCCTAACAATCGCAAAAATTTCTTCCAAAATTGGTAAGAAAAGTCCATTAATGGCAACGGTGGTTATGAATAAATTTATAACTAGCTGTGCCCACACACGTTGTGTGCGTCATGACAATATTTAGTTCGATTTTACTTAGAAATTAATCCATACCAAATTATAAGACTCTTACGTAGTTACTTTACATAAAGGTACCCATCCCTAGATAAAATTCTAAAATGTATATAAAATTTTGAAATTCTAAAAATTATCGTAAAATTGTTGTATTGAAATGAGTTACCCATTATTTTAAAACAGCGCCATCTGTTGCGCAGTATTGCTTAAAATATGCTGCTTTCAAAAATAAAAGATGCCTTAAAGTATGCAGTACCTTTAAATCGGTAAAAAATCAGCGTACTGCTTTTTCTCCACTTTCTCTTGGAAATAAGATATTTTTGCAGAAAAATGTATTGGAATCAGCATACTAAGGTACCTTCTTACAAAATTTTGCTAAAATTTATTCAGTAGTTTTTACGTGATAAGAACACAATAAGAAAAACAGGCAGGCAGACAGACAGACAGAAAATTACAGTTTTAATATATGTATATAGATGTATGTATATAGATTAAGAAAGTATTTTATTTCATAAGTTTCTTTTATAATAAAGTTCGAGAATTCATTTTGAGGCAAATGTATTTAATTTAAAATTTTTCCTTTTAAGTTTTTTTTATTACAAATGAACATATTTTTAAGAGATAAGGAGCAATCAAATTAATTTTATTGGTCAACTGATCTACACAAATTGATCTAAGTCTTCTTTAATTGTATATTTTTATGCTTTAATATGTTGGCCACCGCTATAAGAAACTTTCAACAAAATTCTAAAAAAAAACTTGACAATTTTCACAGGTTGTAAATTAACACTCAACGAAAAAAACAACTGCAATAAAAGAACAGCTAAAAAGCAAAGAAATCAAACAAAACTATTATGGCCACCATCGTAGACAAGGTGGCTACTACTGTTGCCGCTGTTGCAATATAAAACTCAAGTGATCAAAAAAAAAAAAAAAAAAAAAAACAAAAAAAACTTTAATAAAAAATAAACCACCAGTCATGTAGAAATACCGAAAAAGATTGGGAAAATAAAACATTAAACATGCTTGCATTGTGAATTGTTGTTATTGCAACTACCAGATGTGTGTCTGGGAACAATAAAAATGGATTGAGTTAAATGCAAAATCAGCATTTTGACAAATACTCTTGCCAGTTGCAATAAGTCATGGTTGTAGTGTCAATAGTTTTGACGATCAAGTTGATGCTGGTGGAGTACGCTGACTTAGTTAAATTCCCTAGAGAAAATTCTGCCACTAAGAATGCAAATAAATTCAAATGTTGCAAATAATATACGAACGAGTATATTTGGTTTAATTTTTTTTTATTATTTTGAATTAATACTATTTTAAATGACACAAACAGAGGCGTTTTGCAAATAAGATTAACAATGTACCAGTTGTGCAAGTTGTGTTATTGTGAATTAAACATGTTGGCGGCACATGCAGCACGTTTTCTTTCTTATTGAAATTTGAGGCGCTTAGTTTAAGTTTCCAATGTAAAAATACGATTATTGATATACCGGCTACCACATCAACTACTATATGAAACAACTAACGAGTGATTTTTTAAGAGCTTGAGAAAATTTGTTAAAAAAAAAACGCATAAAATTTGCAAAATCTCATCGGTTCTTTATTTGAAACGTTAGATTGGTCCATGACATTTACTTTTTGAAGATAATTTCATTTAAATGTTGACCGCGGCTGCGTCTTAGGTGGTCCATTCGGAAAGTCCAATTTTGGGCAACTTTTTCGAGCTTTCGGCCGGAATAGCCCGAATTTCTTCGGAAATGTTGTCTTCCAAAGCTGGAATAGTTGCTGGCTTATTTCTGTAGACTTTAGACTTGACGTAGCCCCACAAAAAATAGTCTAAAGGCGTCAAATCGCATGATCTTGGTGGCCAACTTACCGGTCCATTTCTTGAGATGAATTGTTCTCCGAAGTTTTCCCTCAAAATGGCCATAGAATCGCGAGCTGTGTGGCATGTAGCGCCATCTTGTTGAAACCACATGTCAACCAAGTTCAGTTGTTCCATTTTTGGCAACAAAAAGTTTGTTAGCATCGAACGATAGCGATCGCCATTCACCGTAACGTTGCGTCCAACAGCATCTTTGAAAAAATACGGTCCAATGATTCCACCAGCGTACAAACCACACCAAACAGTGCATTTTTCGGGATGCATGGGCAGTTCTTGAACGGCTTCTGGTTGCTCTTCACTCCAAATGCGGCAATTTTGCTTATTTACGTAGCCATTCAACCAGAAATGAGCCTCATCGCTGAACAAAATTTGTCACATTTGAACATTTCGAACCGAACACTGATTTTGGTAATAAAATTCAATGATTTGCAAGCGTTGCTCGTTAGTAAGTCTATTCATGATGAAATGTCAAAACATACTGAGCATCTTTCTCTTTGGCACCATGTCTGAAATCTCACGTGATCTGTCAAATACTAATGCATGAAAATCCTAACCTCAAAAAAATCACCCATTACTTGCCTACTCGTACATCTACTTAAAGAAAGGAGTGTTTAACAAAAAAAAAAAAAAAAAAAACGCTCGCTCACCGAAAGTAATAAATGGGATATGGTCAACTTGTTTGTAATGACTTCTTAAGGTTCAGTCTATGCACAAAGGAAAAAAATAAATGTTGGCTTTAAGTTACTTAAATTGCCTTTTCAATAACTTTTCTAGTGCATTTTTATTTTTTGCCAGTATTTATTTTTATTGGATTTAACAACATGAACAACAACATCATGAACGCTTTGTTGGACGGTATTTGGTTGGCTGTTTTTTCTTCCCTTTTTTTTTTGGTTTTTGTTATTTAATACTTCATTTATTGTTGTTCTTATGGTTACTAAAATAGTAGTAAACATCACTTAGCCCACTTTACAGTGATGTGACTTTTTAAGTTTTATTGTAAAATACAATTTTGTGTTTAAATGCACGATTGAAGTTCGTTCTATAGACCAAAACACTTGATGCTGTTCCGCTTAAAGTAAAGAAATAAAAACTTATTGTTTGGTTATATTTTTTTATTATTTTTTTATTTGTCAGAAATAGTGCAAAGTAATATGATACAGTATTAAAAAATAATAAATATGAAAAACGTCATATAGCAGAGGTGAACAAATCAGAAGTAAATGGGAGCCAACCTGGATTAAACTAAAAATGTTTATTTTGCAAAGAAAATAAGTTTTTGAAGTAACAAATAACCAATATTTCTGTGGTAATAAGGAATAAGTGCTTAAGTCGACTTAAGTAAAAATTAAGTTACTGTCACCTTTGAAATCTTCGTACTTCAAAGTACCCTTGTGCAAAGTTTCAATTATTTTGTACTATTTTTCAGGAAGTTATAGCAAAAAAAAAAACTTTCTGCTTATCTTTTTTCAATGCCGAATCGTATTTGGAAAAAAGCTTAAGAAACTACAAGGTATTTTTCAAAATCATAGAAACTCCTTTTACAACTACTTAATTGCAACGCCTGCGTACTTTTGGTAGATATTAGATATTTTTCAAATTCATACGTTTGAAATAAGAAATTTTTTTAAAAAAAAATTATTTTAAAGTTTAAAATTGCTCTCCTACAAAACTTAAAAATCAGACTTAAGCACTTTTTCCTTATTGCCACAGATTTTAAGATTTAATTCAATAATTTTAATTAAATTACAACTGCTTTTTGGATTATTATTATATTTTTTTAATTGGTGCTATAATTTGAACACTTTTTATTTTATTCAGTTTAGTTTAGTTGAGCGGGATGTGAAAAAAGTTGAACTTCTTTTTGTTGAAATTTTTATCTGGCAAAATGATGCTGACACAGGATATGTTTAAAAGCTTCATAAAAGATTATCTCTAACTGATCTTTATTCAATACTTGAAATTCTAACAACGGGATATGATGGAATTGTAATTTCTGGTGATTTTAATGCAAATATTTTACCGGTTAACAAGATAAATTCAACACGCCATATCTTGACAATAAGCAAGCTAATTGACCTTTTCTTGGCATATAATGAATCAAAGATGATTTTGTACAATAGATATCAGCTGCTAGTTTTTCTCAACTTATAACTTTAAAGCTCAACAAGTTGAACAGTTGTTGAATAGCTGTTGAACTTAATATTAATATTTTATTTATATGAACATATTTATGATGTACCCTCAGGTGTAAGGAAAACATAGTTTATATACCGATATGCTGCAAGCACAGGCCAGAGCTGAGAAACTTTAACCGCCTCTAAAATAAAGTTCCGATGTGATCTTTTAAAACGCCGATATACATATATTTTTGTTGGTCCCATATTCCAGATTCAATTGTCAGTACCCCATAGTATTTTTCCGGTTGAACTGTGCAATGGTAGTATTGAATGTTCAGATCTTTTAGCTGCTGCATCATCTTATATTCAGGCAGGAAAGCATAGATTTATTGAGCCATTGAATGCAATGTGTAGTAGTGCAATTTATGCTCTTAAATGTATTTTAATGTTATGAAACTTCAGTTACAACATAGTAAATTTAACTCATACAGCTTTTTGGATTTTTGATTATTAAATAAATTAAAGCAGCGTTTCTTCTACTTTAGCCATGTTTTTGCGATAAATAGTTTACCATAAATAAAAATCAAAAAAAAAAAAAAAATAATAATTAAATGTTGATGTTAATAACGTCTTTTGTGGTTTGTCATCATCAAGACAGATATATACCATTTTCAAACAAAAGAAAATATATAAAGAGAATAAAAATAAAGAAAAATGTTTGCTTGGTAGTATAATATAAAAAGAAATACCCCCATATTTATAAAAAATAAAATATATTGAAATCCATTTAAGAACTAATTCTTTATACAAAAATTGTTCTAAAATGTATTTCAAATAAGTTTTATTTTTTATAAATATGATTGATAGTGCTTAAAAGTGTAAAACTATTTCAAAAAGCTCTATCTCCTATGAACTATAGGGCCCGATTATCGTTTACAACACAGAAAAGTTGTGTTGTCTCGGCTACAACACAACTTAATTTTGTTTTTCGATTATGATTTACAACATCTAAATGTTGTGTATGTCACAGAGTTGTTGCTTATGTTAGTATATACTTGTTTTCCATTAAAATACATCTCTGTGCACTAAAAACTGTTGTGGTGAAAAAAATAAAAAAATTTATTTTGTTTTAAAATTTATTATTAATAATTATAACATTTATAATTAATAATTATACTAAGGACATTAAGTTTCTATTATGATGAAGCCAGCAAAACTACACATTGCGCGTATCCGGAAAATAAGTTGTGACCCATTGAAACTACCAAACACCGAGTAAAAATTTTTTTTGAAATGAACAGTCTTAATTACAATATACATATGTACATACCATATACATATATACTATTTTAACATTTGCATACAATTTTTCTATAAACAAGGATGGATTTTTGTTTTTGCTGATAAACAATTTCTTAAAACCACCAACCCTATGGTTTTAGTTGCATCACCTCTACGGGCTTTTGTATCTGCTTTTAAATTTTGGTTGTTCTAAGAAATATTTTAAGTTATGGTTATATAAACGCCTAGAAAAAATAATAAAAAACTTACAAATCCTTCTACATTTGAGTTTTTCAACTTGTCGCGACAACAGGACAATAGCTAATAAGCAGTTGTAAGATTTTGATGTGCGTAACAACACATAGAAACACATGTTGTAAACGATAATCGCTGTAAATTTTCATAGACAACTAAAATTGTGACACATGTGTTAAGTGTTGTAAATCGTAATCGCAATTTAAAATATACAACACTAAAATAATAAATGTTGTGAACGATAATCGGGACCATAATAAAAATTAAAAATGTCTCATATCCTATTTCTTTGATAAGTTTGTTTAAATAGAAAATTAACAACAGTTGAAACTACCTTGTAGATAGATACGAACAGTGCTGATGACAGACGTAGCTGTCTAGAAATTGCATTCCACTCTGCTGGTGTCTAATTTTTTCTTTATCACTCTATAATTAAGAACTTAAGCCTAAATAATTAATTTATTCATGAAATAATCTACATTTCAAAAAATTTAATTTTCATAGTATAGAAATCAACCGAACACTACAATTGCCCATTCCTGTAAAACAAGTCTCTTTAATACAACATGTAAGTGATCGTTAGTATTTGTCTTGGCAATTCTAGTTGCTGTTAATGTTATATATAATATCTGCTCTAAAGCAGCCTGTTGTTGTAATAGCAATAATAATAATGAAAATTAATAATCGTAATTTTTGCATGATTGACATTTTTCTTCACATGCATGAACGTTAAAGAACATTTGACTGGGTATTAAAGTGCTGCCACTGGGCTGCCTCAGCCTGTCCGCTGCATTTTATTTTGCTTATTTTGACTTTGCTGTTGTAATTGCTCGAAAATAAACACCTGTTATAGTACCGACATCAACAACTCCAACTCCATATGTGTGAGAAGAGCATATAACAACAACAACAATTTTAAACATTTTTTGTTTGATTCAAGATTCCTTATTATTAAAGGCACTTTTATGTTTATGTGAGAGAATGTAGGGCAGTGAACTAATGAATGCAACTTGCACTTGTCCGGCAAAGTATTTCAGATTTGTGCTAATGAAATTAAAGTTTTATGATCCGAGCATTGGAGTATTGTTTTCCCAGAAACCGTACTGAATTGAAGTTTAATGAAATAGAAATTAAATTGCCAAGGAATTCGATATGTTTATATGTATTAATGTTAGTGTAAGTTGTTTTTAGGATTGTGAAACTCTTTGTTTTGCAATTACAAAAATAAAATAAAAATTTATAAATTCTACTAGAAATTTATTGATTTAAGTAAATTTCACATTTCACACGATTACATGCTTGTTTGAAATCCAATGTGATATTTTGACAGAATTATAAATCTTTCGAACCGTATAAAAATCAACACATTTTTAAAGCATAATACCGCCTTCAAAACCAATTAAACTAACAGAAGATAAATATAAAACAAGACATTAAAATAAACACAATAACAACTTAATAAGCGTTTAATTCGAAAATCTGTTGAAACTTAAAAATGTACAAACATTTTGACAGGATCAAGGATACTACTGCTCGTGCACATTCACACTTTAACATCAGTTGTTGGACAAAAAGTCGGGCTTCAAATAACAACTCCAATTGAGCATAAAATCAAAAATTAGTTGCGGCCATTCATGGGATAAAAAGATGTGTAGCAGTTTGTAGTTTTCTTATGATTTTAAAAGAAAAAAATAAAAAGAATCTGTGAATGGGTGACCTACTAAGAATTGCATACTTTTATTTATGCCGCTTGCCGCCTTTATTGTAAACATAATAAAACACACTCAATCATTAACCATGACATAGTGTTACTCTTACTGCTTCAAATATTAAGTTGTATTGGTTGTTCTCAATTCCGGAAGTAATTTATTTCTACAAAACTATTTTCTTTATGTAATTTTTCAAAATAGTTATAATAGACTGGTTTATTTAAAGATTTGATCATCAATAAATTCGCTTGTCACCTTTTTTAGACCATTGATGGCAGTAACAAAAGAATTGTTTACACCTTAAGTTAAATATTTACTCCAGAGATTGAAAGAAAACACACAAGACGAAAAATCTTTTTCATACTTATTTAATTTTTTTGTTTATTTCAAAGTTCTTTTATAATTTAATCAAAACTATGCCGACAAATTTTGTTGTAAGGCATTTTTGAAAAAATAAGGTGAAGGATAATTGTTTTTATCAATTTAATAGATACAATAATTTAAAAGGATTTTTTGAAAAATATCCTTAATCACTATTATACTATTACAATTTTGTTGCAACACTATTCTGTGGTAACAATTTTTCACTCCACCAAAAACCGGTTTTATATATCAAAAGAGTGATTTAAAAATAAAACATATAAGATCTAAGATACAGACCACCTCTTCAATCTTTGTGACCAAAAGTATAAAGATAATACTTTGAAATCGGTGTGGCAGTTTCGATGCTGCCTCGTTATTTTTATATACATATAGTTTACGCGTTGTCCCTCTTTTTATTTGCTTTGGATACACCCAGAGAAAAAATGACACTATCCGTGTACAAAATGACCACATGCGGTGTCGTGGTACGTTTGTGCTCAAACTGTAAACGAACGTTGTCAATTCGACAACGAAATATTGACAACGAAGGGTTGTTGAAATGTTGTTGCCAAAGTGACACCATACCGGTGTCGAATTGACACCACACCGTTGTCAAGTTGACACCATACCGTTGTCGATTTGTAAATGCTTATTCCTTTCCAAATTTACCATAATAATAAAGCAGATTGTAATAGATTATACATTTTTAAAAACTATTTTATTTACAAAACGTGTTTTTTATTAAAAAATTTTTAATTTAAGTGCTGTATTTCATTTGATTTTTCGTTTAACATAGTCTTCAAATCCTAAATTTTATCACAAAAAAATTGTTTAAGATGTTCTATATAAAAAATATTTTAATTTCTCTTACCTTGGATAATACTTCCTCGTTTTTGGAATAATTTGCCGCAGTTTTATCACGTTTTCAACATTGATCCACCTTGGATTGCACAGACATTGTGCCACCATCAATTCCACCATCATTACAATTACAACACTATATTACCTTTGTTTTTTCCAGAAAAAGATCTGTCTAAACTCCACCGTCTCTTTACAAACCGCAAAGGTTATTTGTGCTGATAGAAAAACAAACGTAAATATTACACTTTGTTCTTTCAAACTGATTAACTTACATTTTAACTGGTCGAAGTTGATGGTTTCTATTTGTTTTCTCAGTTTTCATCGTCACATCATTGGCTATAAAGTAAAAGATCTTGCCATCAAAACGTCTCCAGTCGTTTGGAGCCAATCTCCAATTTGTAGATCGCTTCATTTTGTTATTGAGAAAAAATGCGTCTGTATAAAATAAATGAATCTATGATAATGAAAAATATTTAATAGAACTTGTGGAGTTTGACAACATTACGTTTTTGAGCACGTGCGTTGTTAATTCGAGCACTTTCGTTCAAACACGTTGAAGACATTCGTTGTAATTTCGACCACGTTCGTTTACAAGTTGACAACGCCCGTTGTCAAACAAAACCGACAACATAAAGGTGCCAAAATGACCACAATCGTTGTCGATTTTGCAACGTGGTTTTTCCTTCAGTGTATAAATTTTAAATAGTCATAGAACATTACATCCCATAGATAAGGATCTATTATTCAAATTTTATTAATATCGGATCAGCCTCTTAAAAAGCTACGTTTTCTCTTTTTTCCTTCTGGATGCGAGTTTTTAAAACACTAATAGGCTCTTGCACTTTCTATATATATAAATCAAATTTCCCTAAAATCGGTTCTACCTTTTAAGCTCAAGTTCTGAAAAAGGCTATAGCTTAATGCACATTTTAGACAAGGAACTATCTATGGTTCAAATTACATTAAAAGCAGTTCACGGTCGCTGAACTGCATTCACAGCTTTGCCTCTATGAAATTTCATGAGGATATCTGTAGTAAGCTTCTGAATTATTTTCAAAATATAAAATTTTTAAAGCATTCTGGGCCGTCAATGCGCTGAGCTTTAAAAAACATAGCCAATTTAAAACATACCAAAGGTGCCTCGGTGGGCTAGTAGGTAATGTGCTAGTCTATCAGTCCGGGATTGTGGGTTTGATTCCCACCAACGACTCTAAAAATTTTCACTACAAGTTGGTAGGATGACCAAGAAGGAGCTTGGATATAATATCGGTGCCTACAAATGCAATAGTATAGGTGCCGGACTCTTAAGTATCGTCTGGCCAAGTAAGGCTTTACACCACGGATTGACACATATTATATGAAAATGCTGTGGGAACCTCCTTAGTCTTAAGCAAATGTTAGCAATTAAATACCATAGATTCTGTGATGAAGAAGAATGTCGAAATGTATCAGTTGCCAGTCTGAAATTACTACAGTCTAGAGTAAAGAAATTACTACAGTATTCGCAAGTCGGATATCAGAAATCATTGAGAAACGAAGAGAGTCGAAAAGGGACCCATGAAGTTATTGGTATGCTTCAAGATCGCTCCTAAAAAAAAGGGGAAAGACTAGATACCGGCCGAAGTCGATAAGATTTGGACACACCAAATCTGAGAAATATTCTATGCCCAGTCGAAGGGCGGCAATACAAAGAAATTTAAATAAGCGAAATCGACTTTCAACATACCGTTGAGGGGAAAACATTTGAATGCGTATTTTTATGTATGTATGTATGTATGTATGTATGTATGTATGTATGTATGTATGTATGTATTTTTAGCAAAATAATATAACTTTTATGTTATAATACGTAAATTAAACGTCTACATAAATCGCAAAAAGGAAAATAACCTCCAGTGGTAGAAAAAAAATATTGGGTGTTATTTCATTCAGCAGTTATTTTAATATGACGTATTTTCCAACAAATTATTATTTAATATCACAACTCACAACATTTTATAATAAAAATGCGAATTATTTGTTTGGAGAAAAGCTAAAAGCTTGATTAAGGCAGATCTTCAGAAAACCGGTTTCCTAATTTTAGAGAAACGAAAAGTACTCTATCTATACATATAATAAAACAATAACTTTTTTCCTGTCTCTCTGTCTATCTGTCTGTTTGTGTTCGCATCAAGTAAAAACTGCTGGATGGATTTTAATAAAATTTTGTAAGGATATGGGATACTTTTTTCCGCAAAAATGTATTATTCCAAGAGAAAGCAGTGAAAGTACGAAATTTTCCAATATGCAAATTTTAAAGCACCTCTTATTTTTGAAAACGGGATATTTTAGCAGCGATGAGACCTTTCATATAAAGTTAATACATAAACCATAACTGAAGTACTAAAAAGGTAAAGGTCTTTGGTGTGGATTGCTTTCAGAGCAAAATCGAGCAAAATATTGTAAGGACGGCGACGAAGTGGCGGACACAGCTAGTAAGTAATAAAATGCTAACAACACAATGAGAAAGTACATATGTTAATAGAGTAATATTACAGAGCATTTAAGTTTAAACAAACAAACTACGTTTTTATTTTTACTTTACCATACGTAGTATAAGGTAAAGTATAGTAATCATGATAAAATTCGAGGACGGGATTTTGACGGATTTATATATTTTGAGGTCTACTGAATTCATTCTTACTACTTTCGCGATGATATCTGTGGGTGGGTGGGTATGCCACTATTTTTGTGGAGTTTGTACAGGTCACACCATTTGACATATCAAAATTAAATTTAGTATGTGTCTTTGGTATATGGAGATAAAGAGCGATATAGTTTTTGGGCGTAATCGGGAGAGGACAAGGGGTAGTTTCCTTACCCCTAAATTTTGTGAACGGTGTACAGGTCATACAGTATGACATATTAAAACGAAATTCAGTATGTGCCTTTGGTTTACAGAGACGAAGAGCTGTATAAATTTTGGGCATAATCACTCCAGTTTTATTTCTTACTGCCCTTCTACAATAGGCGGCCCCGTTGGAGTTTTTTTTATTGTACTGTCAGAAGTTGTTTCATTTGGCAGTCATTTGGCAGTATTTTATGTTCATCTATAGGTAAAAATTCAAAGAGGAATTGAATTCTTCACTGTTAAGAAAATTTAAATTGGAATTCTGTTAACAGTTCTATTTAGAAATACCACCAGAAAGGAAAGGAATATTTTATATTTTTTATAAATATCTCAGCTCCATTTCTTTTCTCTAGGCGGTTCCCGACTGCTTGTGCCAAGATTGTACAGACAGTGACTTTCCATAAAGAAAAGGAAGTTAAGTAATAGCTCACTTTAAAGGGGATTTCTATCTATCATGAAAAACCAAATTTATTCTTAAATTAAAAAAAAAATATTTATTAAAATTTTGGAGATAATGATTTTTATTTTTTTTTAAATTGATATACATATGTATGTATATTTTCTAATGTGGGACCATAGTGGGACCAGAAGTTATAGAACTGGAATTAGAATATATTTCATCCTCGGGCGCATATGCAAAAAAAAAAGATATTTTCCTATTTTGATAAATGTATGCTAAAAAACTGTAAGAAATATAATTTTTTTTTGTAATTTTATATTTATATAATTTTTTATATATTAAAATTATATTTGGATTCAGGGAGTGAACAAATATATATGTGAAAAAAGTTTCAATAAAATCGGGAGTGTTAAAGTTGATAACAATTTTTTAAGTTGATTTGGCAATTATTCAAATAAAAGAGTCCAAAATAACAAAAAAAAAATATTTTTGTTTTTCGACATGTATAGCTAAGCGCATTTTATTTAAAATTTCATTTCATTTATTCGTTAATTTAAAACAATCAAAAAGCCATTTTATAGGCCAAACACTGATTGTAAGATAAAACAATCATTTGTCCTAACACAAATATGGGCAAAAAAATTTTAATAATGGTGAAGGTCAAGCAATGAAACTTATAATCTAAATATATTCCAGCACAACACTAGCAAATTGCTTAGTTGACTTAGAAAAATGCCTTTCATTATATGGGATAATAGCGTTCCACAATCGAGCAACCTTCAAATGAAAGGATCTTTTCATAATTAGCAAATTAAAAGTAGGTATTGTGGTTGATGGTTAAAAATAAAAACTATTTATGTATGGTGAAGTTTTCTTTTTTTATTATTTTTGATAAAAACTTTTGCACTATTATTATTTAAAAAAATTTTAATGGATTTATTACATTCAAGACAAGTTGACGATAATAACAAAAATAAGTATAAAATGTGTATTAATAAAATATTTATAAAAATATAACAAAATATATATAAACATTTAGACTTAAATAATATTTAAAATTATTTATAGGTATCAGGTAATTAGAAAAACTGCATAATAAAAAATATATTCACAGCAAACAAAGCTGTTTTGTCATTCCCTCACTTGATGCTTGTATTTGAATGATCAATATGATCAAATAGATATTCAACAAATTCTACGAATGTGAATCCATCTGTGCCTATGTGATCATTAACATAATTTATACGAGCAAATATTAAAAATGTCACAAGGCAAACGACAGCTATTTAACTTGAATATTTAAAAATACATTAATTCGGTTTTTTGTTGTTTTTTTCTTTTTTATATTATTCTTTCATGAATTCCACAGCAAAAAAGTGACGTCAAAAATTGTCGAACGCCATCGTATGATTCATTGACTTTCATGAAATCTATACATATAATAAAATAATAACTCATTTCCTGCCTATCTGTCTGTCTTGCTGTTTGTGTTCCCATTACGCAAAGACTACTGGATGTATTTTAAAAAAAAACTTTATGAGGAGGTGCCTTAGTATCCTGGCTCGAATATAGGATACTTTGTTTACGCAAAAATATTTTATTTCCAAAAGAAAGTGGAGAAAAAGCAGTGAACGTACACCGAATTTTTTACAGATTTAAAGGTACTGCATACTTTAAGGCTGCTTTTATTTTTGAAAGCGGTATATTTTAACTCGGTTGCGCAAGAGATGGCGCTGTTTTAAAATAATCATAAAATATGAATTACTTACTGCGAAATAGCCAATTGAATAAAATATGTATTTGATTTGTATTTTTACTTTGTGGAATTCCATAGTTATTAAAATATTTTAAACACCTTTTACAGACCTTTACAATTACTTTTTGAATTTTAGAATTTAAGAATTTAATCCAGGGATGGGTACCTTTATTTATAAAAGTAAATAGATAAGAGTCTTAAATTTTGGTGTGTATTACTTTCAAAGCAAAATCGAACAAAATATTGTCAGGGCCCACACAACATCTGTGGGCACAGCTAGTTCATTAATAACACAGTGCAACACGGAAAAAAATAACCATATACGGACACCACTACGTGATAAAAGACAAAAAAAAAGACCCCTGTCTCCCAGTTTTGCCCAAAGTCCTCCAGGTCTTTTTTTATGGGCCCTCAAAGATGTGGGGCCTCGATGTCATTTTTGCAAAAAATGATCATTTACTGAAGCTCATATTTTGCAAACCGTTTGAAATTTTGATATACTCTCTGAGGCGAAGTTGTAGCTCGGTTGAAATTTACAAAGAACCTGTATATCTAAGTCCTTTATAACATCAAGTATATAATTTAAATTTGGAAACTAAAGGGTGTCCCCATAATTGATATAATTTAACCTATCTAGCCCTATCTTTTGAACCGTTATAGACAAACACTTGAAAATTAGACAGAATCTCCACTACTATGTTCCGTATAATAACATTAATAAATATTTAAAATGTTAAAGGGTGTCCCAATAGTTGCTGTAAATTGATGCATATGGCCAAACTTTTGAGCCGTTTTAGACAGACGTAAGAAATTTACAAAGAATCTGTCCTTTAAAATAAGTGTTTAATTTAAAATTGCACATTAAAGGGTGTCCCCTAGGTAATATTGTGTAAGCTAAGCTGGCCATATCTTTGGAACCGTTACTCTTTATTACTGTGTCAGCAATAATAAGTGTAAAAAAATAAAGGGTGTCCTCATATCTGACGTAATTTGTCGTATATGGCTTTATCTGCTTAACCGTTACGGATAGACATTTGAATGTACAGAGCTACACCTTTGCCTCAGAGAGTATATCAAAATTTCAAACTGTTTGCAAAATATGAGCTTGAGTAAATGATAATTTTTTTGCAAAAATTGCATCGAGGCCCCACATCTTTGAGGGCCCATAAAAAAAACCTGGAGGACTTTGGGCAAAATGGGAGACAGGGGTCTTTTTTTTGTCTTTTATGACGTAATGGTGTCCGTATATGGTTGTTTTGCCATGACTTAAAAAATTACAGTGTTTAAAATACAACATTTTATGATTCAATTGCTTGTATTTTATCTTTATTGACAATTAAACCTCAATACAAAAATACTTTTATACTCTTTTACCCCCACACTTATGAGAATTTTATTTATTGCTCTTCTAATAATGACGGTATTTAGCAAATATGAGGCACTTGAAATTTTTATATGCTTACGTACGTGAACACTTATTTGCACGGAAATCTCACTTGCTCACTTGTTAATAAATTGTAATCGTTAAATTTTTTTTCTTACAGAGCTGCCATAAGTTTTCCATAGATTGGAAAACAATAGAGAAAAAATTCCCTTAAATATTTCACAGTTATATTACTTATTTGAAAGTAAATGCCAGAGTACCTTGTAAACCAAAATATTACTGGACTATTTCAACATTATCACAGCGAACAGGGTGGTCCAAAATGGACGTTCTCTGTATTTTGTAAAAATTAAAAATTTGTAGAAAATTTAATTTTTAAATGCTTAACTTTTTGCTTTAAAAGATATAATTATAGAAAATTTATTTTGTAGCAAATTAATGAAAACAGTTGTATATTAAATTAAGCAACAATTTTTTTTGTTATTTTGTCATTTTCACTTAGCCGAAATCGAACCTTCCGGATAAGTGAAAAATAAATCGTGCAATTTTTCACGCTTGACCGAATTCGACTATAACACAATCGATATAGCAATTATGGACAAAAATGCAGTCATATTTTTGTTTTACATATTTAGTTTCGATAATTTTAATCATAAAACTATGGTAACGTTCAATACATCTATTTACTTATTATCTTTGGAAAATCCAATACGATTACTAAAACTGCAGTATCATTATATTTTCTAATATTTTATAATTCATAAAATCGCCAACAAAAAATATTCTGTGTAAATTTCACACCTTTGTTTTTGTCCAAGCACAGTACTTTACCTAGAGAATGTTTCAAATCCCATTACAAGGGTAATCCCCAACTCTTTATTTGTATCTGTTTGTAACGTTCAGATTTATGTTTATATTTAAACTATTAACATTTCACACTTTTAGGTGTAAGTACAAATTAGCACTTATCTATAGATCCCTAATTGTTAACTGTTTGATTGACGTATGTTGTTCATCATTTGACGTTCTATGCTTGCCCATTTTTTTATGTCAATTGTTAAATTATTTTTTAATTTTATTACTTATTTATTTGTTAGCATACATTTACAGTGGGTTTACCTTTTATGGGCTTTATTTAATAATTGTGTGCCACCACGCATTTTTCTGTACGTTAAATAATTCTCAGGCATATAAAATTAATGTAAATAAATTTATTTATATTTTTATTGACACTCGACTGACGATTGACGACTACAGTTTGACATTTGTAATTAATGACGTGTGTGATTCATGTGCTTTATGGCTGTTTGTTAAATAATTATACCTAATTTTAAATAGTGTAATAGATATTAGAATAAACTTATTAATGCAGTTTACGATTACAATTGATGTGTCGAATTAGCAATTAAAATGTTACAGCCGATGCTTACTTAGATAATTATAATCATTAATTTAACGGTTTTAAAATAATTACTTTTTTAGTTTTAGAATTTATAAATAAATAATAATTTTATAGTTGCACAGTGGTTTTAACGAGAACATTTCGGAGGAATTTTGCTTGATAACAGAATAGTTGTAATTGGGTGCAAAAAATAAAAATAATTAATCTAAAAAAATGTGGGTCTGTTGAAAACAGTTTAGAATATCGAATATGTCTCGTGCACTAAATTAGATTTCTTTATTTACAAAGTCATTGTCGAAAAATGGCAGGTAAGATCTATTGATAACATCTACTGAAAAGATCCGAAATGCAAATTGGACTGAACATGAAGGTTGTGATACGATAAAATTGAAGATTGTGATACGACAATTCACAGTAACACCTCTCGTCGAACATTGTCGGAACAAAAAAGCCTAATATACAGTCTTGTGCATTTGGGATTGCAAATTTATGCAATTGTAAATATTTCCCATGAATTGTGCACAGTTTTTTTATTTTAGTTTGCAATACAAAATTGGAATTTTGGCTCCATTAAAAATTTCATTGAAAGAAAGTACAATTAGTAAATTCTTTAATAGATAAAACTACCCTCTAATTAATATAATATTCATTCAATTACAAGGCAAGCGTACAATGTCATAAATTCGTCAGTAGTCCAGTATAAGACTACTGTTAACGCTATGGAACACTGTTTTTTCGGAAGTTGCAATTACAAACAGTAACTGAATTATCAGACTGTCTTCGTAAAAGATGTGTCATGTCTAAAAATTGACAGTCGGCAATTAACGGCAGCAGTCTTGCATTCATAACTTCTGCACTAGAGATACAGAAAATCTCGGAATTAGCAAACTGCCCAGGTAATAGGCGAAAAATTTGCAAGATTTGACTGTAGTCTAGTACTAGATTACAGTCATCAGATTAATAGAAATAAAATTCTGCATCAATACAGTCTAATAATAAAATCAAATAAAATTTTATTACATATTTCCATCTAATATTTTTTATTTAATTTTCAATTGTCAGCTGTCAGTTTGCACATGCCGAGCAAATAAAAACTATGGGTTTAGGTGTTGCTTATTTCCAAAAGTATTTCCAAATGCGTTTCTGTATATTTTGTAAGTTTGTTGTAAAATTATTCAATACCATTTTGTAAATGCTTCGATGCAAGACTATGTATTTGTGAATTGGGCTAAAATATTTTCCTAAATTACTGCAAATGATTTTGCAGTATATTTCGTTTCAAAAACATATTTGTGTAATTACCATGACATTTTCCTCTCAAGCTAGAAAAATTCGAGTTATACAAGATTGTAACATAAATACATGTATTCAAAATAAGCAATTCATTGCATAAAACAGGACGAAGGATCTCAGTTATCAGGAGGAATTTGAAGATACCAATCTTATTTTGGACAGTGACTTTATAATATTAAATGTATAGTCTTGTCTTAAACAAACTAAGTTCACACTAAAGTGTTTAACATCACATTCGTGATTAAGAGCTAAATCATAATGACTTCAATGTGTTTTGAAAGAATAAAATAGTGGCTTTATTATCAGATATTTTGTATGGATTTCTGTTAGACGTATGTGGGAAATTTAATTTACTATATGTCTGATCGGTCTCTGATAGATTTCGTAAATGTAATAAAATTGTCACATTATTCAAAAGAATTGGTTGTGCTTTAAATGACTGTTAATAATTTTTAAAAATGTTCTTTTGCTTGAAACTTCCTTTGAAGCTTTCCACGGCAGAACTTTTAAAAAAAGTCTCTATCTGATAGGTTTTATATTCTATATATTTTAATTTTACTTACTTTATACATATACATTTCAGACAATGAGATCCAACAAACAATCGTGGGATAATAAACTCAAACTTTTAATGTTTTTCAAAAATTGCTACGAATTTTGTTAGGTTTCTTTTAGAAATATCAGAAAGAAACTCAGAATTTCCCATGATATATCAGTCAGATTTCGTGTCAAATACTCCATATATTTTTGGAGAATTCGTATATGATTTTGAGTTTTTTGTAGACATTTCTGTAAGACATCTTATGGATGTTGGACTCAATTAGAAACAAAAACATATCACAATAACCAAAATGTTTTGTTTTTTTGTTGACCATTGTAATTAATTCAACTGTGTAAGTAATAGTAAAAAATCAAACCCCAACATCTTACTCACAAACCAATCCATTATAAGCTTTTTTAATGACATTAGTATTGTGAAACAATACAATTTTAATAGTTATTTTCCTTTAGAAATTTTAACCCATTAAAATGTCTAGATGTAAATCATGAAATTAGTATAGGAATATTTATGTTTACTTTAAAATCCACATCAAACTTAAGAAATTTTATTTAGTTTTTATATTGCAAATCACTGTCATAAATTTTGCTTCTGAAAATCATAAAATATTTTATATTCACAACTTGAGGCAACTCATTAATATTGATTCTATTAAATTTTTTAATAGAAGTAATTAAGTCCAACGTAAAGAAACAAATACATACATACATTTTTAAATTTGACTATAAACATACCGTAAGTTATGAACCAGTGTCTGTCCTAAAATTTGTGAGGTTAAAAATGTATTATTTCAACTTGCTTTAATTGAAAAAAGTAAGTTGAAATATTATCGATATTAATAAGTTATGTCTGCCAGAATGGGGTTTTTTTTGTCAATAAGACTAATATGGGAGCACGATTTTGAATCAGAAGCATCGAAATCTTCTTGTGGAAAACTTATTTAAGCTCAATTTTATTTTGATTCTTCAACTTTTTATAAGATCTTTATAAGGAAGATAAAGAGTTCTACCTAAGAGGTAGATATATGTTATCAACTGCTGGCCATTCCTTAAAAAAAAAACTTATTTAAATTTTCCCATTTTTAGATGTAATAACTTCTTAAGAACAGAAAAAAATTTTTGCACCAATTAATAAATTTTTTAATTAATTTAAATATACTTGTTTAAAGCGACACAAAAAATTCCTAATTTAACAAATAATTGAGGAAATTAATTTTTTAATTAAATTTTAATCTGAAACTAATAAAAACCTTTAATTGGTGAATATAAGTTTTTCTGTTAAGAGTTGTTCGATATTGAATAAGAAAGAACGTACGCAATTATATTTAGACGAATAAATTAACTTCTGGTATCTCCATGGTTTGCTACCATTAAAAACTTAAATCCTTGATGATTTCTTAACTTCTTGTGAGGCTTTCTTGCCCGCAAGAAGTGAAGGATTCGCAAGGTCATTTTTGATTTTATTAAAGTTAGAATTCATAGAATTTTTAGTAATATGGAAAGCATGATCACCCACATCGATCTCCATATGAGCAGGAAAGCCTGTATTATAACTCGAGGTCGACAAGAATTCAGAATTCACTTGACATCAGCAGAGACAAGAGCTAACTAAGAATTAGTTACCAGCTGCCACCATGAGGAGGCATAGGTTTAACTACAGTTGCGGAGTACCATGCCCTTGTCCCTGCTAGCCTACGGCACTTATTATAACAAACTTCAGCCTAATTTAAAATTTTTAATTCATCTTTATTAATATAGTTCGAATAAAATTATGAATAATAATTCCCCGGGAAATGTTTCCCTTCTCCCATTCCTGCAATTATAAATTAATATTTCTCGGGAATTTTTTTCCTTTTCTCTACCGAGGAAAAAAGTATGTATTATAAATATTAGAAAGGGGAAAATAAATGACTCTTTTTGGGAGTTTTTTGTTCCTCATATATTTGAAAGAGAGTTAGCGCGGAAATGTAAGTATTAAATTTATAAATATAAAGCACTGATTTAAAATTTATTTTTAAGACCAACAAATGAAGCACCTATTTGACATCAGGTGCTTCATTCGATGACCGTAATGTAGAAGCATTCAGGTATAGCTAGTGGATTTTTTCTAGGCAGAGAAGTCCTAATTTTTATAAAAAAAAATCGATAAAATTTTCAATAAAATTATCGATAAAATTTTTACAAAAAATTTCGTAAAATTATATTTGTAATAATGAAGTGGAAATCATAAAGTAAAAACCGAATGCATATTATTGTGAAATTTTTGAACATACATCAGTAAGAGAATATTTAATATTACTATGGTGAAGGCACTCTTACTTGTTTTTTATTACTAAATTATTTTCGATTTTCTCACTTCCTTTTTTCCAGGGAGATTTTTCCCGGGAACAAAAAATTGAGAAGAGAAACATTTCCTCCAGAAATATTCATAATTGGGCTGATAGAAAAAATATATAAAATTAAAGCTTATATACATAATAAATAAAACTTACTAGAAATGAAATTTAGAACAAATTTTATATGAAAAATTTATTCTAAAATAGATTTAAAATATTTACATACATATATTTTATTTGGTATGAATATGGATATAAAATTGTAATACTTATGTATTGAAAATACTCGTACCTATAGTTTCGCCAATGGGGCAAGAGTTTTAAAGTGTTACAAAAATTTACGTGATAGCACGCACCTTAATGACACAACAAAACTGAACTTTTACAGCAAACATTTAATTTAACAGTCCTTTGTTAATAAAGCGGTTTCTTTATTAAGACAAATTTATGATTTAAGAAATAATAAAAAAATACAAAACACAAAACACAAAACGAAAACAACATTTAACGATTGTCTTTATGGTTCAACAATATACTTATAATTTACAAAGTAATAACAAATTAAAAAACCACAAGGACAGGACTCCTTAATGAGATTTAAAGATTTCAGTAAATTAAATGTACAATTTATAAAATAAATGGTTTAATTAATTGTTCCTTTATATTCATTTTACTTGGAAATTATTGTATCTAGATTTTGTTTACTGAATTAGAATACAAACCTACTTAAATCCGCTTAGAGATTTTAATGGATTTCTTTAATGATGATAAAAAAAAATTTCACCTGGTATTTTGGCACCATGAACAAACAAAAATATTCTACATTGACACCTTTTTTGTGTCTTGTGTTCAAATATTTAGAACAATTTTTTTTTATTTTTTGTTTTCTTGGCGCATGTTCCGTTGTTAATTTTATTATTATCATTTTCGTATATTTTTCTGTTACTTGTGTGTATTTTTCTAATCTTTTGTTAACACAATTTTTCGTATTGTTCTATAAACCACTTAAAATTGTATGTTGAAGTGGACATTCAAGTGAGGGCTTTGTTGCTTTTCCTTTCCTTTTTTGTGTGTTTTTTTTACAGCTCATCACAATAGAGATCAGGCGTAAATCCAGGTGCGCGGGTGTAATACAGATAAATAAATGGACAGGCCAAGAAACGTACCTCTTGTAATGACAGCTGTGCGAAAAGAAATCCAATTGAAATTCCGACACTTAACAAGCGTTAACTTACTGATTGATTCAGTGACTGATTGAATGACAATGACTGGCTGACATTTGTCACTATGACATGATCTTATATTTTGTTTTCTTATTTTTTTTTAGTTTATAAGCTGCAGCTACAACTATTTGCATCTAAAAATATAAAAATATTGGAAATGTTATCAAATATTGTTTATTTGCCTCAAGGGCAGGGTTAGTGGATCTAAAAAAATACATTACACCTTTGACGGCTCTTAGCCAGCCACATTGCCTTCAGGGTATATCGAACTTTTAAAGTCAAAACAAAACAAATATTTAATATTTGGAAATATGTAGTAATATTTTTAAACAACTGTATTTGATGTTTTTTATTTTTTTTCTTTTTGAAACACACTTTAAAAGCTTCATTTTTAAAATCGTTGCTGAAACGCCTTTAACTAATTTGTATCGGTGTGATTGTGTATTATTAAGCGTTTTCTTTTAACAAGGATAAATGACAGCATATAACTTCAATGATGTTTTTTATTGCAAAATTCCTTAATTCATTCCTTTCAACTTTGATTTTTTTCTTCTTTTTTTCTTGTGTTTCAAAAAACGAAATTGGCGCCTTGTTGTTGGAAACAAAAATTTTATTTTTTTCTTTATTTTATTTTTTGGCTACAAAGCTATAATTTTAAATTAGCGCCATAAAAGATCATCATTCGAACTCAGAACAGAAATGTATTGTAGATATTGCTTTTTGTAAAAAAAAGAAAACTTTAAAAGGCTGAATTCTGTAGAGTCATATTTTTACTTGGAAAATAAAATTAAAAGAAAATTTTCGACAAAAAGAAGCCTTGTTTTTAGTTGAATGTAACCAAGAATGATAGAAAACAAGATTACGCCATGCACATGTTTTCCCGTTAGATGATGTTGTTCGGCCAATTTAAAGTTGACAAGTCTGTGATCGACAAATAAATACGTACAAAATAAATACGTACAAAAATTCTAAGTAATGGGCAAAAATTGGCAACCATGCAAATAAACTCTCAAAATTTTTATTAAAAACTTTCATAACTTATAGTTATACTCTCAGTGAGAATTATTAGCCAATAGGAAGACATTTTCGTGACGTCATTGGGCCGACATATGCAGAAAAGTTCAATTTTATTTTCGTGATGGCGTAACCTTGTATGTAACCACTATCATTTTATATGTTACGGTTGATCGAGTTTGGAAGCGTTTTAATATGTTACTGCATGTTTTGGTTTTTCTCCTTTAACTAAATGCACCATTAGATCTTCCGCTTTTTTAAAATGCCAGGGAAATGATAGTAGAGGTAGTCCCCATAACTGTATGCCATAACACTTTACTGTTTTAAGGGACGAATTACAAAGAAGAATTTTGAAATCTAGGCTTAGGGTTGTTTTTCTGCCAACATTATAATTTATTTGCATATTTTAACTTCATTTCTCTCAATTTTGCTTTAATGTGACTCTCCTAGTTTTAGCGTCGATTAATATGTATGCCAAGGTATTTGACCTCCAGTTATTTATTCGAATAAGAGGACAATTTTGTTCATTAATTACACTGTACAAGAATTTCAAACTTTTTCCAAAATTACGGGGTTTCGACAATTTATTCTGATAGTGCAGACGAAAAAAAAATATATTTCCGACACACATACATTTTTTTTTTTTTTGTAAGATCACATCGGAATTTTATTTTAGAGCCGGTTAAAGTTTCTCAGCTGTGGCATGTTGTTTTTGAATATCGGTATAAAAATATATGTTTTCTTTAAATCCAAGGGTATATTCAGTAAATGTTATGGCAAATATATTTGTAGAACACATTAACCCTCTAACTGCCCCACATAACGGCATTTTTTGGCTTTATTCTAACAAATCTTAAAAAACACCCTGAAAAAGGGAAAGGGCGGGGATTAGACATTAATGGGCAATCTTGAGTTTGATTGGATTTTGGTGTTTGTATTAAGTTTTGATTTCTGACATATATAGTAAAATTTTATGACCAATATTAATAGAACATTTCATACTCGCCCATCCAACTTTTTCGGGGTGTTTCAAGCGATTCGTTAGAATAAAGCCACAAATAGCCGTTATGCAGATGAGTTAAATTGTTAATATGTTCTACAAAAATATTCGCCATAACACTTTCTACAAAGTTGCTGAACATATGCAACACCTCAGATGTAAAGAAACCGCAGTTTTATATACCTATATGATGCAAAAACAGGCCACAGCTGGAAAATTTTTAACCGCCTCTAAAATAAAACTACGATGTGATCTATCAAAATGCCGACGAAAATGTTATAGAACATTTTATACTCGCTCTTCTCCTTTTTCGGGGTGTTTTTTACAATTGATTAGAATAAAGCCACAAATAACGGCTACGTGGCGGAGTTAGAGGGTTAATATGTTTTACAAAAATATTTGCTATAACACTTTCTACAAAGTTGCTGCACATCAGATGTAAAGAAAGCATAGTTTTATATACCGATATGCTGCAAAAAGCGGCCAGAGCTGGTCTCCTATACCCGAATCACTTGCGGAGCAGTTTTAAATATTCAATTTTAACAGTTCAGTTAGTGCCCAATTACATTATGCATCTTTTGTAGCTACAATCTTTCGCTTTTCTTTTTTAATACTGCATTTTTATTTATATCGTGCAATATTTATTGCCGTAATTTGTTTTAATGTACATATTTGTTTGAATTTTAAACTTCAAACTCAAAACTATGAATGAGAGAATGAAACGAATTATAAGAGCAGATGCAGATGTGTACCAGTGTTGGGATTTGTGGTACAATTGTACCAAATTTAGTACAATCGACATATCAGTGGTATACTGGTATACTTCATGCTTTTTTTGGTAAAATTTCATATACAATTTATTCAATATTTTTTTTTATTTAATCATTTCTAGTTTCATAGTTCTCCCACCCTGTCTAGATATAACTAAATTGCAACATTATTGATTTATGTAATAGTTAATTTAGTTGTAAGCCCATTTTGCTAAACTACAGCGTTTGAACGTTTTTACATTGCCTCAATCAGTTTCCGGCAGTATTCAGCTGATATATTTTTCCATTCTTTCTAGTGAGAAACTTACCGTTTATATGTACTTTTAGTAAGTAGATGGATGGCTCTTCAATTATGCTTCTAAGTAACTCCAGGCATACTCTATCGGATTAAAATCCATTGGCTTATGTGGAGTTTCAAGCACTTGTTGAAAATTATAGAGTAACCAACTCCTAATATTGCAAGCATTTTGCTTAAGAAATAGGTAAGAATTTCGGCAAATTAATTGTTAGTGAATTGGCAACACAAAAAAAGTTATTAGGGTCAATTATCACTACTTTAAAATAACCTTGAATAAGATCCATTATTATAACTTACGAATAGTTAAAGTTAGGATTTTCTAGGAGAGCTAAGTATTTTGTTATAATAACGAGGGTTATAAAGAGGGAAATTCTCATTACTATAACATGCCTTTAAAGTAAGCTTAACAATACTAACGAAAAAAATACTTCTCGCTTCGATAAAATCCTAACTTTAGCTATTGGCAAGTTATAATAATGGTCGTTAAAGTTTTGATTTTGTCCTATATTAATGTCGAGCTACTGTGTGTATGTTTTATTTGTCTTTTTAATGCCAACTTTTGGTACAGTTGATGCTGATTTGGTACAATTTTTTCAGTGGGGAGGTACAATTTGAACATAGTCAGATACCAACACTGATGTGTATCCCTTTTAACTCATCTCTTCCCTCTCGCATGCTACAGAAGATTCTTAGCGATAAAGTTGGATAATGTAAAAGGGAACTTAATAATGCAGTTAATTTCTGTTTAAATTCAGGTTCACATGTATGTTGCTGAAAAATGTATTTTCAGATGCCTTTTTCATCACTACATTGATTTTTCTCTGTCAAGTATAATGATGTTTGTAAGTAATCGTTTATCGTTGGATAATGTGAGGCTAAGTTTCGTTTCTGAAATGAAATGTTTAGGCGTTTTTATAGATAATAATTTGAGTTTCTCAAAATATGTTGATCACATATGTTCCCGTGTTAATAGAACCATTAGACGGTTATATTCAATAGATTTATATTTGCCTCTTCGCGTGAGAAAGCATGTTGCCAGTTCACTACTCATGTCGCAAATTATTTATGCTATGGAAGTATTTTCAGGTACCAACAGCGTTGTTCTAAGAAGGCTGCATCTTACTTTTAACCGTATTATTAGATACATTTACAAACTGAGATTAAGGGATCATGTGTCTCCCTTTGTAAAGGACTTTCTTTTGAGAATTTTATTAAATTGAGAATTTTGTTACTTTTTCGAAAAGTCGTTATGCGAAACTGTCCGGAGTACATTAGAGATGATTTTAGATTTTCTAGATCAAGTAGAAACCCTCAGATAATATGTCACCGTATATCCTCATCTATATATGAAAGATATTTTCATGTACGTATAACAAGGTGTGGAACATCTTACCCATAAATTTAAAATTATTTCAATTCACAGATACCACCTTTAAGCGTAAACTTAAACAACATTTTGATGCTCTTTAATCGATTAATTTAACCCCCTCGTCCTCCTCCACACTTCATCATATAATTTTTTATATAAATTTCTGTTATCAGCTAGTTAGGGCCTTTAGTTTTTAGTATTTAGGTTAATTATATAACTTTTTAGTTTTTAAGAAATTGTTCATTAAAAAATAACTTTTTTTTTCCTTCTTAAATTGTAATTTTTGAAAATGGAGTAGTATTTGAACCATATTTGGCCTTAAAGGCTTGGTTCTTAAATTTGAAATAAAAAATAAAATAAATAAATAAAATCCCTTATTTTAATTAAATCATTTTTTATAGGATTTTACTTATTTACAGTTCTGCTTTAAAATGGAACGACAAGGAAATAATCAAAATATATAAATGTATCTGTATAAACATATGATCGTTAATACATCAAAAGCGGCAAATTTTTTTTTGGTTAAATCTTTTGTTTATTGGTGCTGATTCTGTTTGTTTTTTATGTGATCATAATTGGGTGCTCAGTTTAATGGTATTTAAATTGTGTTATCACAAGGTATTTAAATGTTCTAGATAGGGAAGTAAGGAACAAAGAAGCTCCCAAATAAAAAATAAAATAAAAAACCTACACACAAGTTAATGTCTCGGGGTGACTTAAACAAGATAAGAAACATGTTGAACAATTAAATAAAGAAGATAAAAAATTGCTTCAATGATTAAATTAATTTTTAATCTGGAGACATGGGATTAATAATACTTACAAAAAGTTTATAAAATTTTTTGAAAACAAATAAAAGGTCTTTTAAGGCAAAATAAAAAAGCTCGAAAGTTCGATTGTTTGATATCAGACACATACCTAAATCTTAATTAAGGTTTATCCAGCACATATTATTTTTTAAGGTGGCCAAGCAAATTAAAAAACAACAAATTACTCACCCAAAAATGATTGATATTATTTCTGTTTTGTTTATTTAAACGTGCTTGATTTATTTATATATTCACAAATATATTTGAATTTAATCAAGATTTATACGTGCATTAAATTCAGCTTTTTTGTTTTATTTTTGCAAGACAAAAGGCGCAAGCGGCATCACGTCTGCTTTATAATTCATTAAACGCCATAAGTAACATTAATTTACGATTTAAATATTTGTGATTTAAAAAACACCCCAAAAAAATAAAAAAAATAAAGCAAAAGAAACGGAATAATACCACAATTATTACGGAAATACCAAAGAGACTAACCACACATTTAGTAGGTGGGTGGGATTTTTATTTTCCCCAAAGCATTAATAACAAATAAAAAATACCAATAATAATTAAATTGAACTTTCCAAATCGATGCGTTGAGCAAATAAACTAAACAAAACAAAAGACTGAAGACACAAACCTCAGTTGAATATATATAAAAAACAGTTTAATACAAAACTGTAATAAAATTAAAATTGACACAGTGTTATAATTATTGTTTAATATTATTGAAAACATTCTGTGAAGGAAGTTTTTCCATTTGAAATCATTATCCTTTCCGCACGTACTAAGGTGGTCTGTTTATGAGATAGATTTTTTTTCTTGTTTGTTGGCATTTAAATTGCTAACGAGTTTGGATTATGTGAATTAAAAGCAGATACAACAAAAAACAACCAAATAAGCATACATACATATGTTTAAATGAAAAAGTGTCTTAAAACCGTGACTTCCTTTGCCTAAAGCTTAAGCATGCGGCAAAGTAGGAAAGGATTTCGACTGGACTGTGGCGGTAAACAATATTATTTATATTTTTTGTTCAGCTTGTTTTGTTAACAGCAAATGACGGCTGCGAGGATAACAAAAGGCAATCTTCCGCTATATTATTAACTTATTTATAACAATAACAAGACATAACAAAAGTCACAACCCATTGAATTGAAAAGCACGAGAAAGAGTTAAAAAAAACATCATCGAAATTGTTCCATATACCAGTAACACGTACGTGCTATAAATGTTATATTTACGTATGGCAGGCATATGAATATGGGAACTTATGTAGTGATAATACTTTGGTAAAAGTTGTGTTTCCCACAGCTATTTAAGATTCGTAATACAACGAGCAACAAAACACCAATAAGAAATTTAAACTAAAGAAGATCTTTGGCACATCTTCAGCAGCTAAAGCAACATCACCACTACTGCTCCATATTTCGACCTCAGTTTTTTTCATTATGATTTTATAAAATTGTCTCTATTGTGTAAATTTCGCTTCAAGTCCAAGAGTGCAAAAATTCATCACAATACTCACACCATTTACTCTACTACTTACTTTTTGTAAAGGAAGACACAGCATTAACGGCAGCAGCAGCAGCCGTAATAATAATAAAAAAGGTAAAACCCTCTTTTCTACCGGGTCTTTGTTTAAGTTGGTTTAAATCAGCAAAAAACAAACACACACACAAACACATTTTTATGATGTCTGCGCGCATGCGCCTCATAGCATTTTTGACCATGATAGCAGAAGTTCTCACACATCATACCATACGCGCCACCTTAACTGCATTGTGTGCTGATGATGAACATTTATATAAATTTTTGGTAGAACAAAACTTTAGTTTTTTTGTTTTGTTGCTTTTATAGATTTTTCTGATTTGGATTTAGCGGCAGGGTTTGCTTAATTCGGCTTCATCAATCACTGCGTTTTATGGAGATGAAACAAGCACTGACTTGACTGACTGTAGAAATGAAAAACGCAAATGATTTTTTTTTTTATTCAACGAACAGTGTAACGAATTAAAAAAAAAAAGAACAAATTGTATAAAAAATAAAATAAAACTTTTAAACATTTTATGCAAAAACGCCATCAAATTAGTTATAAACTTCTCTTTTGACTACTTAACTCCAAATTTTAATCTCAAATGTTTGGCACTGTTACGAATTTAAATATTTTCATTTTTAGCCTTATTTAATTCTTTGCATAACACTGTATCTCTCATAACTTTTAAAACTGACTCGGACGCCAGCGTTAGCATAACCATGACTTAAAAAAAAATTAATAAATGGGATACATTTCATTCCATAGTCCCTAAAATTTTTTTTCTGCTGTTGACTGATTGCCGCTTTAACATTTGATTTTAAGCCGGATTTTTTGTTGCTCAATAATCCAATGACTGAAATTTACTTTGACTCTATTGTTATTGTAGGAGGAGTATTCTTTGGGATGTGAATGCAAAAAGTTGTTAGTTTTATGTTTTTTATTCGCATTTAGTTGATATCGATAGTATTTATTAGCAAATATTAAATCGATAACTGCAAGGTTACTCTTTAACTTAATTATATGTTGAATCGGAAAAGGGTGTAGTCGTTAATGATTTTTTATTTTGCAATATTAATGCGATGATATTGGATTTTTGATTAAATGAAAGTTTTAAGCTTCTTGTTGGATATTTATTGAACCCAAAAACATGTAATTTTATTGATGAAATTTTAAATTGTGAAATAGGTAAAACAAAAAATAGTTATTAAAAGAATTTCTGATAACTTTTTTATTTTAACTTTTCTTTTTAATAACATATACACATTGAAAATAAATGAACACTTTAAATAGTTATTTTAGCTACACACGACAATATTCGTTCCGATATTTATAACTTTTAATTACATATTTTTTGTTCTCTGAAACGTTTTTTGTTTAATTTTAGCGCTTTTTTCTGTACTGTACTTAATTAATTTAAAGTGGCCTTTATTGTAATTTTTAGCTTGGCAATAAATTCTGTTTCAAAAATTCCTCTGACATAAGAACTTCTGATTAAAATATGGTTTGTTTCTTTTTGCTAGACGTAGAGAAAAAACATGTTAAAAACATGGTATTGTCACAAGAACAATAAATAAACAAAAACGCTATATTTATTTAACTTATTTCATTATAATATATTCGTATTATATTTCGGAATGTTAATTTTAAATATGACAATAATATGGTGCTAACATGCCAATATATTATACATATTAACAATAATATGGTTTGACTACAACCATATAATTCAATCATAATATGCTGCTCTTAGATTATGGTTACCTTAATCATATTTTTTCTTTGTGTGTAAAAAATGTAATTTTATTTTTATTTATAAAAAAGATTATTATATAAAAGACATTTTTGATTGCAAAATATATGTATATTATATATGGGATAAAAAACTAAAGAAGAAACTATTTCGCAGTAAGAAAATTTTTCCTATGCCATCATTTCTCTTTTTAGGGTTCCGTACACAAAGTGTTAAAACGTAACCCTATTGTTTTGGCTACAATGTCTGTCCGTCTGTCAGCGCCTTTTATCTCTGGAACCGTAATAGGTAGACTCTTGAAATTTTCACAGATGATGTACAGCTGTTGCCGCTATAGCAACAAATACTAAAACTTATAGGGTGTTCCAATAGAGAGCTGTTATTCACGAATATGTGCATATTTCGTGAACTGTAGGTGGGATACACTTGATATTTACAAATAGTAATTAAAACTTAGTTCACTATATAAACAACTATAAAAAACTAAAATTAAAAATTAAAGGGTGTTCCGATAGTGGTGTGATTTGCATGTATAAGGCCTAAGTTTTGAACCATAATAGGTAGATGCTTGAAATTTTCACAGAAGGTGTATAGCTCTGGCCGCTATAGTAGCAAATACTAAATTGTATAGGGTGTTCCGATAGAGAGGTGTTATTCACGAATATGTGCATATTTCGTGAGCTGTAGGTGGGATACACTTGAAATTTACAAACAGTAATTAAAACTTAGTTCACTATATAAACAACTATAAAAAATAAACCTAAAAATTAAAGGGTGTTCCGATAGTGGTGTGATTTGCATGTATAAGGTCTAAGTTTTGAACCATAATAGGTAGACTCTTGAAATTTTCACAGAAAGCGTATAACTGTGGCCACTATAGCAACAAATACTAAAACTTATAGAGTGTTCCGAAAGTAACGTGTTATTTGCCTTTATATCTTTATTTCTTGAGCTATAGGAAGCAACCACTTAGAATTTGCAGTGATTTAAATATGTTCGCGTTATAAGCAAGTATACAATATTAAACCTAAAAATTAACGGGTGTTCCGTAAGTGATGTGATTTTTATGTGTATATGGCATAGAATTTGAACGATAATAGGTAGACTCTTGAAGTTTTTACAGGATGAGTATTACTATGGCCACTATAACAAATAGTAAAAAAAAATTAAGGGTGTGCCGACAGTGACGTGATTTACATACACATTGACTAATTTTTTAACCATAATGGATATACTCTCGAAATTTTCACAAATGGTGTATTACTATGACCCCTTTAAAAACAATAAACATTTAAAGGGTTTTTCGACAGTGACGTGTTTTGCATGTATAACGACATATTTTTTGAACCGTAATAAGTAGACTCTTCCCGTTTGTATAGAAGATGTGATACTATGACCGTTATGACAATTACTAAAATTTAAAGGGTGTTCTAATAGTGACATGTTTTTCACGTATAGTAACTTATTTTTTTAATAGTAATAGGTAGACTCTTGATATAATCATAGAAAGAGAATTGCCATGGCCGCCATAGCAAATAACAAAATTTAAGGGTGTTCCGACAGAGACATGATTTGTACCTAAATAGCCTTATTTTTTGAACAGTAATAGGTAGACTCTTTAAATGTTTACAGTAGATGTTGTACTTCGGCCGTTGTAACAATTACTAATATCTACAGGGTGTTTTATTAGTGACATGTTTTTGACGTATATTACCTTATTTTTTACCGCAATAGTTAGGCTCATGTATATTTCTATAGATAGTGTATTACCATGGCCGCTATAACAAAAATCGCTAAAATTTAAAGGGTGTTCCAACAGTGACGCAATTATGAATTTAATTTTAAAATTAAAGGGTGACTCATAAGGCATGAAAAAATTAACAACTTGAATTTTTAAAGTTGTACTAAACATAGTACTAATTTATTTTTACTTCATTTTATTTTGTATTTCCCATGTTTGACTCGGAGTGATACGATTAAAAAACGGATTTATAATTGGGTTTTGTGTGAGATAGAAACGATCTAAAATGGAGGGTAAACAAGAAAGTTATCACATTCAGAGCTATACTAATTATCAAATAAATATTTTCTGGTATTAATTATTATTTGGTTAATTCTTAGCCAAATCAGCCGATATTTTCACGATGTCTTCGCTTTAAGTCAAAATCACGAAAACATGTTTAATTGTCCATCTAACAACAAGAATAAAAGATCTAAATTTTTGTTCTACACACATTTGGTTGTTTTGAGAATAATTATTTTTTGGTTTTCCGAATAGGCTTTTTAAGAGCTTTTTTTTTATCAAAGAAAATGTAAGCCTATTTTGAAAATCAAAAAATATTTATTATCAAAACTAAATATTTGTAAGAAAATCTAGATCTTAAATGCTTGTTGTTAGATGGACAGATAAATATGATTTTGAAGTCAGGCTTAAGTTCGTTTTGTTCGCTCTAAGTAGAAATGATATTTTGTATTACAGGTAATGTGAGACTTAATACACATAAAGAAAAACCATTGCTTTAGTATGGTTGAGATAAACAAATAGTAGTTGTTTTTAAAATTAATGTTGTCACCGTAAACAAATTTTGATAAAGATTTCATCATTAAATGCTTGATACACCCAAAATTTCAACATAGTTGGTTTGCCTATACAGTTTTAGCTTAACATAACCAAAGTTTTATAAATATTGAAAAATAATATAATATTTTTAACTATAACATTAATAATAAACAAAATACGTTAAGTTTATGGTTATGTATGTGTAACTAAAAAAATTTTTGTTTTTAATTAGCAGGTTTGACTGATTTCTGTTTTTGTTGATAAATAATAAAAAAATATCCAGGATATATAGATACGAGTATTAAATGCAACTAATTAAAGAGTTTTATATCTTTTCAAAAACTTTTTCTGCCGCTTGCTTTCAATTTAAATACCTTAGCAGTCATCGCAACAATTTTATTAAATTGTCGGATTAATATACATATATTTTTATTTCTTTTAATTTTTCTTTTTATTTCTTTTAATAATATTTAATGTAAATTGTTAATCAAAAACTCTTTTACTTTAACTTAAGGTCTTTTAAAGTAAAGCCATAGAAAAAGAAGTGGCCATAAAATTAATGCTTTTTATGAGATCACAGCGGTAGTCCACACTTTTAGAAACTTTTAAATATTTTTGGTGGCTTTTGCCCAAAAAAGATACATGAAATAAAATTTTACTTAAAAAACAAGTACTTGCCACCGGTGGCTTCAGCTTATTTCAACATAAACAAATATTTAACCAATCCAATTTAACTTATTTAAGCAAAAGGAAAATCTCTAAACAAAAGCAAAAAAAAAACAACACATTGTGTTTAAAACATATTTATAAAAATTTGCATAGCATCACCTTAATAAAATGAAGAAAAAAACAGAAAAGTTTCCAAAGCACTGCAAAAAAACTTCTGTAGTTCATTGTTTAACATTTCATTCTTTATTAAAAAACTGGCTGTATATGAGTGCATGAATGTTTGCAACATTATGCAAAGTTGAATATTACAAATACACTTACACGAACACGCCAGTTAACGCTCTTATACAGTCTGCGTATGCATATCAATTTAACGATCTTTAACAACAAGAACAGTCAGTCAGTTATTCAGTGAGTAAGTGGCGGCGGTGTTGGTTTTTTGAGTCTTCAGCTTCACAAAAGAAAAAAAAAAAAAAAGATGAGTGTTGCTTAAGCTTGTCAGAGGGCTGTATTGTGGCACCCCATGGCGCAAATACTTTAACCGATTACCCATCTTTTACTCTTGGCACTCGCGTTATTGTTTGCTGATATTTTTAATACGCAATAAAACTTAGCAAAAAAAAAGAATAACAAAATTGTTTAAGAATTTATAAAATAAAAAGAGCCTTTTTTTCATTCCTTTGTTTAAACTGTTGTTGACTTTTTTTGTTTAACTTTAACGATGTAGTGTTAAAAGTAAAAGCAAATTCAGTTGGAGGATGCAAGTGTGACAATAATTATGATCTTAAGATGATCATGATCCGTTTAATTTAAATTCAATTTGAATAAAAAATTTTAAAATAATTCTTATTTGAATAAATGAAAAATATTTTATTAAAAAGATTAGATTTGTAAGGTGTGAGGTTTAATTCAGTTAAGTTGTCGAAATTACGCGATAAAATTATTTTGATAAATCTTCCGAATTATATTTACACGTATTTCTGAGACATTAATTATCGAAATAATCGCTTTATAATAATTACACTTAAGTTGCTGAAAATAGGCATTAAACCCATCTCGTCTTTACAACTTTTTTATTGGCCTCACGCAAAGAAAAAACATGGTTAACGTAACCATAATCTAATAGCAACACGTAATGATTGAATTATATGGTTGTATTCTTACCATATTATTGCCTAACTTAAAAATAACAGTGTAAAATATAAAGTAACCATAAATTAAATATATATAATGAGATATATATTTATTAAAACATACCTTATCTATATATATAATGAATTAGTAACTCATTTCCCGTCTGTCTGTCTGTCTGTCTATCTGTCTGTTTGTATTCGCATCACGTCAATACCTTTGTATACTGATTCCAATACAGGATACTTTTTTTCTGCAAAAATGTCTTATTTTCTAGAAATAGTGGAGCAAAAGCAGGGAAAGCAGGTACTGCATACTTTCATTCATCTTTTATTTTTGAAAGCGGGATATTTTAAAGACGGTTGTGCAACTGATGGATCTATTTTAAAACAACCACAAAATGTAAATTACTTACTGCTAAATAGCCATTCGAATAAAATTTTTATTTGATTTTAATTTTTACTTTGAGGAATTATATTGTTATTAAAAGCACCTTCTATAGAGTTTTACAATAATTTTTAGTATTTTGTCCAGGGATGGGTATCTTTATATAAAGTAAATAATTAAGAGTATTAAAATTTGGTCTGGATTACTTTCTAAGCAAAATCGAACAAAATATTGTCAGGACGCACACAACATGTGTGGACAATTTTTTTACTCAGCTTTTTAAGCATTCGATATGAATAATGAATAAATTCATAAATTATTAGTTTTTGAAACATAAACCCGTAAAATTATTTTCTAATAATTTTAAAAAAACTTAACTCAAAGCTTAAAAAAATCAAACATTATTTGTTGGTTTTTGCTCACACTGTGGTTACGTACGAGCAAGCTGATCATAATTTGTTTTCTCATAATATATTGTGGTTGTAAATACAATATTATTATGGTTATAAATACAATACTTATAAAACTTTGGTTATGGTTTAAATAGTTTATAGTTCAAACCAACCATATTATATTTTTTGAGTGTAGTAACTATTAAATGATGAAATAGTAACTAAAACTGGTTTATCACGACTATAGTAATGACTAACACAACTATGAGTTGTTCGTCGCAACTATATATTGTTAGAGAAAACATACCATAACCATGTTTTTACTCTGCGTGCTTTTACCACGCAGCTATTTTTGTTGTGGAGAAGGGTAAAGAAGGCTACCTGAGGGAACAATTTAAACTTCAAATTATTGATTTCGACCATTGCAATACCTGATATCCCAAAGATCCCAGTATGCTTGAGTAATTTCAAGTCGGTAAACACTGGAAAATCAGTAGATTAAATTTGTCTGACCCTTAATACTATAAAAATACGATTACCACAGGAACCGCAAACTTTAGATAAGACTAGTCTAGCCGCTGAGGTACAAATCAAAATGGCGAAAATTGGGATTCCGAGGTTAAGTGAATCATTGATGGTCTTCAATCTATATATGTATGTATAGCTTTAAAAAACTCGATCTTTTCTTTTTTTATAAATAAGCTACGTCCAGGAAAATTTCCTTTTAGATAAAACATATACTTTGGTATTTTTAAAATTACATTTTGTTCACATTTGTATTTCCTTAGAATACAGCCTCTCCAAGTCGATCAACACCACCCATTTTCGAATTTTATTTTATTTTAGGCATTGTGCAGTAGTGTTTAATGCATGTTCAACTTAACATTTACATTGATGCTACAAATGTTATTGTTGTAAGAGCAAGTTGTTGTATTGTATGCAAAACGACACATAATAATTGTTTGTTTATTATTGTGATTGTTGGTTGTTTCATTTGTTTTTGTATCTTGTGTTTTTATTTTTTGCTTTGTTTTATTCTTAGTTCAGTTCGTTTGTAGTTTACTCAACAATATTTATATTCTACAATGTGCACTTCTCATTTGTTTGTTGCAAATCTCAACATGAGCTGACTTTTTTTGTTGCAGTTTGTTTTTATTTACATACACAACAAAAGGAAGTTTAAGTTTGTAAGTGTTTTAAGTGTTCTGTAGTATATTTTTTTTTCTGATATTTACAGATGTTTATCACCATTATGTTTAAGTACATATAAAAACTTCCTTTAGAAGTAAAAGGTACAGTATAAGTAGTTGAATTTATAAGAATACTGTGACACTTATGAAAATTTGGAGATCAAATTGGAACAAGATGCTGAAACTTAATCAACGGAGTATTTAAAAATAGTTTGTAATATAATTTGAAATAACTCGCCTTAATATTGACGTTTTCTCTGCTTCATAGTTGAATACATTTATAAACTTTTTTATGTTCTGGTAATTTGTAGTCCATCTGCTTTAGAACAATAAACAAGTGCTATCACTTAAATACTACAAAATAGAAGTTATTTATCTCAAATAGACTGCATAACTATATAACGGGTAATTTTTTAGCAACTTTTTTTTTTTTGACAGCTCGTCCGTTTTCATGTTGCATGTTACTGTTAGTCGTAAAGTAGCTCTGGGTTAAGAAACAACTTGCGCGTCATTGTCGTTATCGCTTAAAGTCAATCAGGTCATTCTTGTTGCTCGGCCTTCTAGTGGTTTGTGTCTCACTCTCACACTGGCTGCTGGGCTTCCTCGAATAGCTGTAATGCGGCACTATTATTGGTGGTTGCCAGTGTAATCAGCCACGTGTAATCGTGTTGGTTATCGTGTATAATCTAGTAATTTTAATTCAATAACCCAATTTATGACTGGAGGAGCAGCATTAAACTCAACTTTTAACTGGAGGAAAATCATCAAACTCAATTTTTCACCGAAGGAGCACCATTAAACTCGGTTTAATTTTACTTTGCTGAATTTGGAGTTTCACTTCCTATACTAAGGTATGGGTCGCGCTGCAGATTTTGGATGAAGCTAAGAATATCAAACCCTAGGGCTTTGGTTTTGTACCTCTGGCATTAACCAATTTTTGTGCATAATACAGAAAAAATATGCTACCGTTAAACATGTTCATTTTGGTCTATAATTTAACCACGAATTGACTTACAAACAAACAACGGTTACAGATTGTTGAATTTTATTATCATTATTCATGATGAGTTAAGAAAGTACATCGTGCACTTCTTTCATTTTAAGGTGAGCCTATTTTAGGTTAAATGGATTCGTGAACATGCACAATTGCCGTATGCCAATGTGTCCCTAAAAACCATTGCACCGCACTTTCTTAAAGACGACTAAGACAGGAGCATTACTGTGAACGGCAAGTGCTACCGTGCGATGATTATAATTTTTTTTTTACCCAAAATGGAGGAGCTGGACTTGGCTGACATGTGGTTTCAACATGCCATACAGCACCTGAAGCAATATCACAATTGAGTGGAGAGTTCGCTGAACAGTGTATTTTACGTATGGGGCCGGTCAATTGACAGCCTCGATCATGCGATTTAATGCCTTTAGGATATTTTTTGAAGGGCTATGTTAAAGTTTATGTCCATAAAGACAAGCCGGAAATAGTTTACGCACTGGAAGCCAATATTGAATTTATTCGTGAGCTACCTACCTGAGTATGGTAAAATTGACCCAGCCTATGAACCAGCCTATGAACGATCTATATAATTCAATGTTTAAAGAATATTTTATGTAAATGAGGCTACGCCTTAAATAGTTCTAAGGCTGGGACCAATTTCATTTACATGAAATATTCCATTATATTTTGTATTTTTTCCTTAATCTAAACCCAAGGCTCTTTAAAAACTACCCATTATAATATAATTATAATTAGGAGCTATGTTCCAGTATAGTAAACTAGCCTTTTTCCTTTATAATATTTATACCAGCTGTGCCTCCTACCTCGTTAGCGTCCTTACAATATTTTGCGTTGAAATTAAACCACAACAAATTTTAAGACTTTTACTTTTATAGAGCTTCAGTTATGGTTTATGTATTTAGAGGTACCCATACTTGGATAAATTTCTAAGATTATTGTAGAGTTCTCTTAACAATGGAGATACACTATCCCCATATGAAAAAAAAATCAGAATATTTCTTGAATATTTATGTTAGAAAGAATAATTTTTATGTTGCTTATCAAAATACCAAAGTGTTGTATACTAAAAATAAAAAATGTAAAAATAAGCTCAATGAAACAAAATCAAAGAAAATATTTGAATTACTTACTTTTTATCAGTTGATCAATAACCTCATATACAACTTATAAAAACCCGAATAATCTGGAAATTTCATTGTGTAATCTAGATCTTAAGCAAAGCAGTAAGTATGTGACAAATTTCTGTCACGTACAAGAATTTCATTCATTGAAACTCATGAAAAAAACTTCGTATGGGAAATAAAAATCCTAGTAGACAGAGACTTGTTTAATCAAGCAGACATCCTCAAAAATATATATATAACATGTTATAAGGTTTCACGGATGACAATAGACAAGTTAAACAAAATATTCCTTTATATTTTGGAGGCAACTAATCATTTGCCACTTGTAACAGTTTTATAGGCATCTACAATAATAATCCATATTGCCCTCAACAAGCAACTTAATATTATGTTTGCCATACAATTTTATGATTTTTGTTCTCCATTTCTGTTTTTCCTTTTCCTTATTTTCCTTCTTTATAAATGTAATATATTTAATAGCAACAACAAAATCTAAGAATGAATCCACTTAGAAGCCGAAAAAATTCCGTGGAATTTAATCTTTATTAAGAAATAGACATCTTAGGGAAGAACACATTTATTGTCTGCTTTTTATGAACAGACTTTGTGTGTGTGTGTCTGCTTGGCTGTTGCCACCCTGATTGCCATTAAGCCACAAAAAGAAAGTAAAATTATTAGATTTAATTTATAAAACAAAACAAAAAACACTGAAAAGAGAGAAAAAAGTAGCAATAATGGTAACAAATATTTTCAATATTTCTTTGTTTAAACATTTCCCTTCCCACATTTTTACACGTAAGAAGTAACTAACAAAAACACAACTGCACTTTAATGTTGACAAAAGATTTGCCGACACTTTTTTCTAATGTTTTGTATAAAAATAATAAATAAATTTAAAACTGATGACCAGTTAAATAAATGGGTCCATTCAATTCCTCATAACAAAATAGAGATATTCACACACTAACTTAAATCATAACTCAATCACAGTGTAGTTGTGTGTGGGTGTTTGTACACAGGAATACCAATGCAGTACAATAGACTTCATAGCATTATACAAATATGAAATTGTATCTCTTGTCTAATCATGTGTTACAAAGGACCAAAAAAAATAAAACACAATAAACATAACTGTTTAACTAGCTTAACACAGCCAGGATTTTCATTTTTTAATAGCATTTTTCTCAGGCCTGTCATTTAAACACCTACGAAATAGCCAAAGAGAAGAGCAAAGAAAAAGAAAGTGTAAATATTTTCCCAGGCGTTAAGAGTATTTTGACAGATTTTCTTTTCTATTATTAGATCAGTTCAATTGAACAAGTGTTTCTATTGTTTTATATTTACATTTTCATTTTTGTTGTGTTGTTGTTTTTATGACCATTTATTGCAAGTCTTTTAATAAAAATATCTTTTTGGGTCATAAAATAAAATAGAAGAATTATATATTTTATTTGCAAATAGTTTTCTATTAATTAAGACAAAGATGGTTATTTTACGGTTTTTCTGGCGCCGTTAAGTTTTTGTGGAAAAACGAAAGACTTAAGACACCTACTCGTTTTTATAAGATCTCTCCTCTTTTATTGAGTTTGTTGTTTGTGTCTTTTTAATATTTTTATATTCTAATAAAATTATTAAATTTAATACTTAAGACAATGCTAAAAATCTTAATTGAATGTCTATTAAAATTTTATTAAATCTTTATTAGTTACTAAATTTCCAATTATTTGCAAAGCAAAATTATTTCACAATTTTTACAGTTTTATAACTGTAAATAATTTACCAAATGAATTTACAAAATGTTGTTGTCGGAAGTTCTTTCCTGAGAAAAAACTTTTGGTTGGTACAGCTGTTGGTGAGTTGACAGTCTTTGGCCGAGAAATACTCGGGTCGTTCCGGAGCGAAGACCCAATTGTCATGGGAATTTATTATTTATTATTTACCAAAATGAATCATAGCTGGACTATTCATATGTTTAAATATACTTGCTCGTGATTTATATACATACATAAATCTTAAAATAAGGGATGTATTTTTAAATAAAAAAAACGTTTTTCTGGTTTTTAAATAACTTTTTTTTTAAATGAATTTCGAATTATTCGAAAAACTGGTTTTTATGTATCGAATTATTTGCCAAAATCTACAGTTTTTTGAATATTTGTTATAATTTGATGTTGAATGACATCGAAAAAAAAATATAATTTGGTAACACCAGCATTAACATCCTCTAAGCATAAAAATGATTTTTCCATCTGGGTCCTGGTTTTGAAAACACAATAGTTACTAGTGTTTGGCGCACCAATAAATAAATTTAAAACCATTTACAAAGAGGTTTCTAAAATATATTCGATTTATGTGCAAACTCAGACTCGAAAAGACGGAATAAAATAGTAAGATCTGGCAACTCTATTATCATTTGCGCTCTGTGCAATTTTGATTCGAAAAGCGTGATTTAGATCCAAAAGAAATCGACTTCCGAAAATGGATTTTTAAAAAACGGATTAAAAAAAGCTTTAGGTTTTTTATTTATATAATTTAATAGATATTTTTTATATAATTTTATTCGATTTATATAATTTAATAGATAACAAACTATCTAGAAGGTGCAATAGGTTATGCGTTTTCCAAAATAAGAGTCAGATGGAAAAAAATAGAAAAATCCATTTTACAGTGTTGGACATGATAATCTACTGGCTTTTTCTTTTCAGACAATAAGGTTCCATATATTTTACACTTAGTAAATTTTCGTGTTCTTTTCTACAAAAAATACTATGATTTGTCATTGAAAGCAAGCATTTAATTTTATATTTTAATTTTTATGTGTATAATTATATTATTTTATACGTTACACAATCTAAATTTTAAATATAAAACCAGTTTGTTTTTGTGTTCTTTTGAAATCATAAAAAAGGCAGCACTTTGTAGAATTTTTTTTTTTGTCTGAAAAGAAAACGCCATACGAAAGAAAGCGATTTATGTAAATTTTTTCTTTGTGGATACTTACTATATTGCACCTGCTGTATTGTTCATGTGGAGAAGCTTTTAAATATTTAACCGAAACCTAGAAGTAGATCAGGAAACGCCAGTTTAATAAGTCTAGTCCTCAAAAGACTAGAAAAAAGTTGAATAAGTAAACTCGCATATACTCAAATTTGCCAGGGTAAATAATAGATACAATTTTTAACACCAACTGAGTTCTATGACAGGAAAATTCTTATAATGTCTTACAAATAAAAAATGTGCCACATTAATATTAATTTAAAATGTTCCCTAAAATTGATGAATGATGATGAATATTATGTTTTGTCCCACCCATTTTGTGTTTGATTACTTTTTTCTAAATTAATAATTCCTGAAAGATTTTTTTAAAGTAAATACAAAATAATTTAGGTCAAGGCGCTTTGATGAGCTGGCCTTAGCAATCAATGAGTTGGATATAGGAACTAGCCTAATTTCATTAATAATTTCATTAATAAATTCAATGAAAAAAAAAGTGGTTCCCAAAAATTATTTTAAAAGAAAAGAGTTTAAATGAACCTAAGCATGACTTATAATTAAAATCATTTAATTAAAAAACTTTGAAGAAATAACAAATTATGACAATCCTTATATTGTCATTTAATTCTTTTAAATTGAACAATTAATAAAAATATATGAGCACACTCATACCATATTAGCTTAACACGAAATATAAATGTGAATTTTCATAATTTTTCGAATATTCTTGGAGTGAAGATCCAAACACATGCCATTCACACACCAACGCTTTTCAATGAAATAAGTTTTTATTATCTAAAAAAAGCACACAAAATAGAAATTCCAGACATTATAAAAACCAACTAAATATTTGTTTAACTTGACACCAAACAAAAGAAATGAACCGCAAAAAGAAAACTATAAAAAAGGATTTGAATGAATTAAAAACTACAAAAGCTTTCAAATAATACTCAAGTACAAACGCAATACTTTAATATAAATGAAATAACAAGCAACAACACAACAGAAAACAAATCAAAGATTGAATGTCAAACAACATTGAAGAACAGCGCCGAAGAATTTCAAATAAAATTTAAGCAAAATATGAAAAAAAATAAAAAAACACAACTACTTAACAAGAGAATATTTGTGCGGACCAACTTCACACGACGATTAACCAACTTTAAAAAAATGCAGACGAGCGCCTTGCGTATTCAAAAAAGAAAACTATGGAGGTGGATGGATGGCTAAATAGATGGTGCAAAATCACATAAAATATTTTTCTTGTTGTTATTTTTAAACAAAAGAGTTTTTGGTCATAGCAGAACGTAACGCAACACAACGCAACCAAACTAAACTGAACTGAACCATTCAAAGTCATCAACAGGGTTTGAATTATATCCATGAGCCACTTCACCATTCTGACAAGCTAAGGAATGAATGATAATAAACGAAAGACTTAAGAAACGAACGTGATTGCTTTGTATACCAAAACATAACAAGCAGCAACACAAATATCACACATCACACACCACACACCACAAAATACAACACTTACTCTACTTTCTTACTTATTACAGTGGTGAAACAGCGTCATCAGCAACGCCATCAATACTTGCAGATGCCTGTGTGAGTAAATGAAAACCTCACCATAATCACCATCCATAATAGCAATTGGTAGACGGTGGGACTAAAACAAAAGAATTTGAAGGCCGAAATTAAAAACTATTAGCAAGTTTATCTTTTCGCACTACTTATTTCGGTGAAATATGTTGAATTATTTTAAGAGTGTGAAAAATTCACAATTTGATTTTTAAGATCATTTTTAAAGATTATTTTTACATACAATACATTTGAAGTCAAGCTTAAGTTAGTTTTTTTATTAGAAAGAATAAATTAAATTACAAATTAGGTGGTAATATAAATACTACTGTTAGGTGAAATTTCGCGTTTCCCTCTTATTTTACTAAATTATTGTCTTTTTTCTCATATTCTATTTTTTCTTAAGTTTTAATAGATTTGGTAAAAATTAAAATTTTACGTGATAATTTTCTAATTTTGCTTATTGGAGACTTTTAAAGAACTTTTAATATTGTAAAGAAAAAATCGTTTTTAACCGACTTCAAAAAAAAGAAGGAGGTTATCAATTCGTCTGAATGTTGCTTTTTATGTTTGTGCCCGCAGAACTCAGTCATTTTTGAACCGATTTTAAAATTTTTTTCATTATTAGAAAGGAAATGCTTACAGATTGGTCCCATTTTAAAAAAAGTTCAGAATTTTGATAATTAAAGGGTGTCCCCATACAACATACATGTTTTTTACGTGTATTATGAACCGTAAAGAGCACCCTATTAAAATTTTATGAACCGTAAAGAGCACCCTATTAAAATTTTAAAAAACTGCATATCACTATAGCTGCCAATAACAGAAATTAATAAAAAAAATAAACTTAAAAACTAAAGGGTGTCCCCATATGTGACGTCAATTTAAATACATGAACCATTTGAACCATTGTAGATAATCACTTGAAAATTGGACAGAATGTCCAATATTTATAATCAGAAATTAAATATTTATAATTATAAGTTAAAGGGTGTCCCAATAGTTTATGTAATTTGATGTATATTGCAAAACTTTTGAACCGTAACAGAGAGACGGTTGAAATTTACAAAGAACCTGTATATCTAAGTCCTTTATAACATCATGTATAAAATTTAAATTTGGAAACTAATCGATATAATTTTATATATAATTTTACCTATCTAGCCGTATCTTTTGAACAGTTATAGACAAACACTTGAAAATTAGAGAGAATCTCCACTACTACGTCCCGTTAATAACATTTATTAATATTTAAAATTATAAAGGGTGTCTCAATACTTGTTGTAAGTTGATGCATATGGCCAAACTTTTGAACCGTTTTAGACAGACATTTGAAATTTACAAAGAATCTGTCCTTTAAAATAAGTGTTTAATTTAAAATTGTACATTAAAGGGTGTCCCCTAGTTGATATTATTTAAGCTATATGGCCATATCTTTGGAACCGTTATGTTTTATGGCTGTGTCAGTAATAATAAGTGTAAAAAAATAAAGGGTGTCCTCATAGCTGACGTAATTTGTCATATATGGCTTTATCTGCTGAACCGTTATGGATAGACATTTGAATGTACAGAACGTATATTATTATGTTCGTTAGAGCAACAAGCATAAAAGTATTTGATTTGAGTACTATTTCTTACAGATTACTTCCTTTTAAATTTTTAGTTTAGAATTGATGCACATATATTTGTTTTGTAGTCGGTTTTTTTTGCAAGAATTATTTTTAATATTTATCATTAACTACATACAATGAAATTTTATAATCAAGCTTAAGTTCGTTTTTATTCTCTCTAAGAAAGAATTAATTAAACTACAAATTTTAATTTTTAAATAATTTTTAGACACCAGCATGAACGGAATAGATGATGCTTACAACTAAAACACTACCCTCAGTAGATTAGATACAAGAGTGCTGATGACGGACGTGGCTGTCTAGAAAATGTGCATTCCGCTCGTGCTGGTGTCTAAAAACTAAATTTTCCCAATTTTTCTTTAATATTATCACCTAATTTGTAATTTAATTAATTCTTTCTTAGAGAGAATAAAAACGAACGAGCTTGATTATAAATTTCATTGTATGTAATACATAAACAGTTCGACTAATAATAATTAAAATTTTCAATATTAAACAAAAATTTATCATTACTATTTCTCCATTTCTGTGTGGCCTTTTAATTCCTTTTTTGTAACTTACTTCGTTTGTTTTTTGTTTTTTCCTAACATCATAAACCTAATTTACTTTTATTATTTTTTTGGAAAACAAACAAACAAACTAGTAAAACAAGTAAAATCAATTCTAATGATTGAAAAAAAACCGAAGTCTCTCTCTGGCATTTTTAAACCAAATATTATTTATTTTTTTTAATGTAGGGGGAATATCGAAAGACTATTTCCTAAATCGATTCCTTTTCGACCCCCTTCCGTCCTCAACAATTATAGGCAACCGATTTTTAATTTACGGCTACCTTACTTTCATTGAGTCACGTGCTACAACCAGCTTTTAATCTAGACTTTAGTGATATCAGACTGTCGATTGATAACTGTCGGCCTTCTCTCTCATAGCGAAGTGTGTAGTGATTGCTAGCATTTGTCGAAGCGTAAATTCCCCCATGGCATCCACATTTAACACTCTTCTGAACGTATTCCTGAGTCTTATTCTAGTAAGTGCTAGGCATTCACATACAAATTGCGCAACCGTCTTAGTGTCTTTGAGGCATAGTCTGCAAGTATCAGCTTCTTCGATTTTCATCTTAGCTAGATGATACTTAAGGTTTTCATGACCTGTCACTAACGCAGTTGTCCAGTATGAGGTACATCTATTATATCTAAGCACTTGCTGATATTCTTGCCAATGGGCTCCTTGAGCACCATTTCAGCCTATCTACATCTAATAGCCACCTCTTCAGGTTTAGAGATTTCAGCCATTCCAGAACCTTCGCTCGTATCAAGTGTTATTTTGACACTGATAGCATTTTTCTGTCCGAATTATTGACTATTAGCCATGTCGTTTTTTCCAAAAGGAGACGGCTGACCCGCCACCTTACCCCGGTCCCTTAGAGTCGATATACTTGCATATACTAGGAAAGGAACTGAGTAATTCTCTATAACTCCGTTACTATACTAAGAATTAATTTTAACAGTTCTAATTCGAAATTATAGCACTTTTGTCCTCTTTAGGGTGTGTTTAAATCTGTCTATGCTTGCCAAATTTTTACGCTTCTGCAGTTAAACATTATTTAATTTTTGTTATGACATATTTTATCGGTTGTTTTATATCCATTGGACTTTTTGATATTATCACTTTTTTGGAATTTCTGACTCTAGTTTGAGGCTAATTTCATTTCTGTTGGGATTTATTAATTTTAAATTTATTTTATATGAGTAAATTCAACTAACGGAGATATGAAATTATATTTTATTAATTATTCATAACACAATCATAGCTTAGAGAATAACACTCTTATCATAGACGTTGCAACAAAACTTAATGATTTCGTGGCCTGTATCTAAGAAACGCAATGATTTCAGTCAGAACAATACGGTAAACAAGGAAAACGACCAAAAGCTGACTGCAAAGACAAGTCTGACAAAAATTAGACCTGACTATTTCTTCTAGTTTAAATTACTCGATACTATTCAATACTTTTCAATTGGGTACTCTGCAGCACTATGTAGATTACTTTTAAAATAAAATACAAATTCAATATAGCCATAATATCCCAAAATAAATTAAGTTTAGGCCCTTTTATTAAATTTTTTGTTTAAAAATTATTTTATTACTTAAAAATTTCCGATAACTTAACATTAAATTGTTACATTTGATCCTATATATTTTTCAGCTCTACTGTTCAGCTCTTAGCTGGTTAACAAACCAAGCACAAGCTACAGTTTTGTTTTACCTACATACAGATTCACTTTTTATGGGGACGCACAAGGTAAGTAATAGCTCTAAACATGTTTTCTTTCCTTTGTGTTGTTGGTGTCTTTATACCATTCATTTTTTGTTTTTGTTTTTTTTTGGGTATAATCATGGCTGGCGCTATCATATTTGATCTCATTTAAAATATAAAAAAACTAACTAAAAATAAGGAGCATCATCAGAAAACACAACCAACAGCAGCCAAAGCAGAAGCTAAGCGGAGGTAGTAATAAAATTGACTGTAGTGATAAAAAGAACAAGTTGCTGCTGCTGCTTGTTAAGGTTTCACAACTATCAAAAGAAGAGATACTCAAGCAAAGTAAAGGATTTCATTTTTTTTTAATATTTTTTTGTTTGATGGTTTTCTTATTTTGTTTTTGGAGCAATGGTATGCAATGAATTTCCGGTATTAAACTGTGTTAAAATTAGGGTAGTTTTTTAGGTAATACATGAGTATTTCATTATTAAAAAGAAAAGCCTTATTACCTCTAACGATGTGTCATAATGGGCTGCTTCAAAATGTGACCATTTTTGTCTTTGTTGAATATGTTATTTTTCAGCCAACTTAATATTTTATGAAATACATCAAATATCTCTTTAGGAACATATTATTCAACTAGTGGGCGTAATAGTTTGAATTGTAAATATGAGCAGCTAATTGCTTATATTTTGCTTAACATTTCCTAGTTATATTTTCTTTGGAAGAAATAGAAGAATGTAATGCCATCATAATATAATATAATTTTTTTATTTTTATTTTTTTGGGGAAAGTGTCTGCAACTCAAGTTAGAAGCAATTAAATCGCCTATTTTGTCAATATATTTTAAATAGACCCACGTAAGGGCAAAATTTTTAAGGAAGACATCATTATCAAGACACGTTTAAAATAGTTCGCATTAGGTGATTTTCTAAGAATAATTATGAGCAGAACAGATCCAATCAACTTAACCCTAATATGTTCATATTATAATTTTAAATAATAATAGTATGGTTTGGCAACAACCATATAATTTAACAATAATCTTCAAGATGAAATTTGAGTAAATAATATTATATTATTGGGGTTGTTGGATCAGATAGGGTGTTGAAGGACGGGTTCTGAGGTCTATAAATATAACTTTAACAATGGTAATATCACAGGCAGGGTTGGGAATGAGCTTCTGAATATGAACATCTATTTCCCCTTTTTTGAGATTTCGATGGGTTTTTCTTGAGTGTAATATTTTTGTTGATGCAGTGACCTGTATATAGTTTTATTACGTGACGTATTTAGGTAAGCTAAGGGTTGAGAACTCCGCCCAGCTACAAGAGCTAGCAGGGCTGGCAAACGGTTTATCCTGGATAGGCCACGTAACAAAGTAGATTATGGTACCCTCAACCAGGTTTGTGTGTAGAAAAGATTATAGAGTTAAAACCAACCATGTTGAATTTTTTGGGTGTAGTAACCATTCAATGATGAAATCTTAACTAAAATTGTTACAAGGAACATAATCTGGTTCTTGCGTCCATGCCACAACCATGGTTTTTCTTAACGTGTGGACAGCAAAAACGATTTTATATATTTTATTTCAAGTTAAAGTCTTCCGCCTCTATTAAATCCTCTTACAAACATTTTTGTTTAAAATATTAAATATTTGGCATGAGGTTGATAGCACTTATTTTAGGTTCAACAAAAGAAGTTGTTAGAAAAGAATTTAACTACAAAAAATGAGCAGTGCTAACAAAAGCAATTTCGATATCAGCAATCATTAAAAAAATTGCTGAAGGTATGTGAAACTTGTCTTTTTTTCGAAAAATGTATTTCAGAAAATATTTGGTTTTATTTGCCAATGGAATGTGTTTGTCTCTTCGTTTCTGTCCTTTTTTATTATTGTCTGAAAACTCCTTCATACAATAGCACCACACATTTATATGTGAAGGAGTAAAACAATAAAAAAGAAGCTCCTAAACCCTTATAATCCTTTGTGTCCCAAAATAAGCGGCACACATGGCTTTCTTTTTTTTCACACACACACTCGCACACACAATTGCATTAAATATTTTCAAAATCTTAGGTTTAAACTTAAATAATATTGATCAAATGCCTAAGAATAAAATCTAGAGAGAGGAGTAAGGAATTTTTAAGCGGAGCAAGGACGGGGTATAAGTTTTTCTTCGTTTTTTTTTGCAATATAGAGTGTCCAAAAAACATGAATGAATATTGTACTTATTTGTTAATGTTGTAGTTCTTGATGTCGATGAGCTTGCTGCTGATGTTGCGGGTTTGATGTGTCTGCTTAACAATTTGATTTCACACATTCGCGCATTGTTGTCGTCATCATCATCATCATCGTACTCTTTACCGTCGTCGTTTTGGTTGATGTTGTCCACATCGCGGAATTAGTTGTTGTGGTTAGTAAAACATGGAACAACATGACACACAAACTTATTGTTTGTTTTTTTGTTGCCTTGTCTGTTGTACGTCGCCTTTTTTTTGTTTATACCCTTGTTCTTTTAGCTTATTTTGCGGTTAATATTTATAACGTTTGTGGTCCAATTTTTATAACCCTTTTTTTAATCATATATAAGTATACTGGTATACAATTTATAAATATATCAACAATTGTTTTGGCTGCACTATGGCTCTGTTAACTAATAAATTTCTATTATTTTAAATTGTCATTTGCACACTTATATAAAAAGCAAATTAGCAAAGACAAACTAAAAAAAAAAAACTATTGAAAACGGATCAAGAAAATCCTTAAAAGCTTTTAATATTCAGAACAAGATATTTTACAAAATGAATGAACGATAAAAGTTGTCCATCTAATATCTTTTATTTGTGTGCGTCCTGACAATATTTTGTTCGATTTTGCTTTAAAAATAATCCACACCAAATTTTAAAGGTACCCATCCCTGGATAAAGTTCTAAAATTTATATAAAATTCTAAAATTCAAAAAAATTATTTTAAAGCTGTTAAAAGGTGTAAAAAATATTTTAATAACAATGTAATTCCGCAAAGTAAAAATTCTAATCAAATACAAATTTGATTCAATTTGGCAGTAAGTAATTAATATTTTGTCATTATTTTAAAACAGTGCCATCTGTTGCGCAACCACGTTTAAGATATCCCCCTTTCAATTCATATTTTGTCATTATTTTAAAACAGCGCCATCTGTTGCGCAACCTTGTTTAAAATATCCCCTTTTCAATTCATATTTTGTCATTATTTTGAAACAGCGCCATCTGTTGCGCAACCATGTTTAAAATTTAAGCTTTAAAAAATTAAAGATGTCTTAATATATTCAGTACCCTTAAATCGGCGTTCTTTCACTGCTTTTCTCCACTTTCTCTGTGAATTTCTATATTGGAAACAGGATACTAAGGCACCTTCTCACAAAGTTTTGTTAAAATCCATCATTCAGTACAGAAACAGAAGAAACAGGAAATGAGTTACTGTTTTATTATATGTATAGATTATTATTTTTAAGATTATTATTCTAATTCTTACTGTCCCATAGTGTCTAAGCAGTGAATGAAAAAAAACTTTTAGACAGAGGGAACAGAAAAATCTTATCTGTTTATCATGTCTTCTGCCTGTTTTTCACTTCTGATTATTCACTGCTGCTTATTCATGTTGTGACTGTTTTTTGTGAATGGTTGTCTGTTTAAATGTTAAATTTTTATATTTTTGGTGATTTCTTTAAGTTCGCTTTTTGTTTTTTATTTATTATTTGCGGTAGTATCCTTGTTATTCAGCCCAAAAACACTCAAGATCAGAAGAAAAAAATAGAATTTATATGCCCGACGTGACACTTGTTAACTGCATTTAACAGCCTTAAGTGTAAGCATGTTTGTTCTTGTTAACGTGCGGGGATGTATTGTTGTTTGAATGTGTTTATGAGTCTGTATTTCTGTTCGACACAACACAGGATAGGATAGGACAGAAGGAGCTTGCATATATAACAGTGCTGCTAATGATTTTGTACTTTGATTTTATGCAAATTCTTAGTTGTATTTCTTAAAACGGGCGCAAAAAAATGCATATAAAACATCATTAATTTTGAATGAAAAATGTTTCAACCAAAATGTTTTCTTGTTGTCCTTTTTTTTCGTACAAAGATGTTTAATCAAGAGGTTCATTTAAAAATGTTGAAGATTCTTTGAGTTTTTATTGTCTTCAATGCACACAATTAAAATATCTGAGGATTTTATTTCAATTCTTAGTTAATATTACTCGTGTTGAGACTATTGTCAGTTACAAATATTTAAAAGAAAAACTTTAGAGCTTAATAATTTAGCTTACAAAGATATACATATGTACCAATATATGATGACAGATTAACTTGTATTTAATTTACTTCTCTGTAGAATTTTTTATCTCATTTATGTCAGCATTATTGGGGTTATTAAGAACGTTCCTGTTTATGGCGTTATTGCAGACAAATAATGTAATGATAGGACTCAGGTTTCATAATATTTAAAACACATTAATTCTATTGCTTGGATGCAAAAGACATAAAAAAGACTTGGTATCTGTTCTAAAACATATTGCATAAGACATAAGTATTTTACTTTATTGAAAAGTCATTACATAGCATTCACACACTGAACCATAAATTTAACTAAATACTGTAAAATGAAAAGTAAGTTATTGTCCAGCTAACAAACTTTTTAGTCAACTATAGACGATTTTTGTAAAAAAAACAATATTTTATTAAATACCTTATATTAAAGAAATTTTTGCAATGTGTCTATTTCTTTTTGTAGTATGTAATAGAATGTATATGTGATAAAAAATTAATTAAATTAAACTAAAATTACATATACGTTAATTTTTTTTAGTAAATTTGTATCGTTATAAAATCTTTATCATCATTAGATAAAAATATGCAACATAATCTGAAAACAATATTGCATAACATTAACGCCTTTTGAGTTTTTTTTTCGTCTTTTAAGCAGAATAAACGAATAAAACTTTCAGTTCGTGTTGAGGGCATTTGATTTAAAATGTTCAAAATCTACGTAAATTGAGAAAAAATTTATATTTTATATGTCAACTCAAATAATTTTTCTGCATTTAAATTTAACGAAATGTCTTCTATTTTACAGCTCCTTTTTCATTTTTATTTATTGAATTTTCTTCAAAAAAAAAAAAAAAAAAAAAAATAAAAAATATTTTGTACAACAAACGAAAATTTTGTCAAACCAACGGATAAATTGTGACGAATTTAACTTAATTTAGGTATGTAAATTTTAGGTATGTAATATTAGGTGTGATCCCGTACTTTTTGGGAAAAGTTCGGTAAAATAAGATTAAACAAAAATAAACTCTCTAAGAGACAAAAATGCTCAAAAGTACGGAAACACTAAAAACCAACTTTATATCCCAAATCGTGAAGTCAAAGTGTTTTGCATGCATATGCACATAATAAAAATTAAAAAAAAAAACAAATATTTTGTATTTATGAAATGTTCTTGGGATATTTTGGAAGTTTAATTTCCTAATCTTTTATGAAAAAACTTTTAAATAATAATTTTTGTGACCATAAAAACATATAATTTTTTAATTTTGTTTGTTTATTTTCAACCATTTAATTGTTTTGTATTTTCAAATTCTACCTAAATAAAAAGTTTGGGCCATAGATAACACATAGATGGGCAACTCTCCAAATGTCAAAAACGTGGCTACAAAAGCCTTCACACATACGGGTACGGTGTGAATTCAACACACTTAGGGGAGTAAAATTTTTATTCACTTTAGAACACTATTACGCTATATTTCATTGCACTTTCCAAATATTTAAACAAATTTGAATTTTTGCACAAACAATTATTTAACAATTTATTGTGTTTTAAATTTTTTAAAACAAAATAAATTTAATTTTGTTGACGTTTGTTTGGTGTAATTTATTTCTAAACAGTATTGTATTTTTTGGTCTGTTAGGGGGTGAAAATTTTCAAATCAATATAATAAATATTTAAAATTAGCATTCAATCGAACGTTTTTCGCACATAAATATATTAGAAAAATAAAATAATCACATTTTAATTAATAAGCAAAAGAATTATTTAATTTTAACATCTAAAATTGAATGTAAAAAAATATTCTGTTTTTACAAAATATTTTATACAACTATGTGCAGTTTAGGTGCTGTGGGGAATTTTTATTTTAAACCAACACTTATACAATTTTGCCTACCAATACATACTTAGACTTAGGTTTTTTGACAAGAGACTTAGGTTTTTGACGTTTCAGTTGACTATCTATGTGTTATCTATGGTTTGGGCTGTTTCGGGCAGGAAGAAGAAAAATGATATTCACTCAAAACTGCTCTCTTTTATCCAATCTTGCAGTACGGGAATAGTTTTCGGAATAATTGGGATTCCGCGGGTTTACGATGTAAACTTATTATATAAAAAGCGCAGAGCAGTATTTTCTCTCTTCAAATGTCTTCTTAACAACATTAACTAACCTGTAAGTTTGTTCGATCGTACTATGTTTTTTCCTGAAGCCGAATTGATGGTTTGGAATACATCCTTTGTCGCTTGGAATAGGGTTAAGCTTAGTTATTAACATCCTCTCAAACAGCTTTGACATATTTGACAAAAGGCTTATAGGTCTGTATGATTCAATTTTTGTGTGGTCTTTTCCTGGTTTAGGAATCATGGTAACCAAGGATACCTTCCACTCTGTGGGGAAGTACTCAAGACGTAAAATGGCATTAAAAATAAAAAGAACGATTCTGCGAGCTATACGGGGCAATTCAAATAACATCTTGTTACTGGTTTTGTCAACGCCAGGGGCTTTTTTGGTGTTTAAATCCGTTATTGCCTTTTCAATATCACTAAATTCAAATCTTATCGGTATTGCAGCACTAGCCTCGACAATTGGCAACTCAACTATATCAGTCGATATATTCGGGGTAAAAACCCTTTTCAAATATCCAACAAATAAAAAAGTTTCCAATGATAAAGTGTTTTTTACGTTTGTTTCATACAGTTTCACTTTTTAATAGAGACTGCCAAAATATGTACACGCGAATCCAATTTTACAAATAAACTAGCCACAAACATACATAAATGCGACAAAAAACAATAAATAGGAAAAAACAAACATTGATGTTTTGGTGACTCTCCTTCTTAGTTTTACTTTGTTCAAACAGAATGAAAATAAACTGGGAATTTCTTGTGTTTAAATAACAAAAAAAAACACGCTCAGAAATTCTAATGTATTGGAAACACTGATTCTAATTTCTGGACGTTCGAATTACTGAAAGCTCTAATTTGTGAGCGTCTACAGTACTACCAAAAATTAGAAGAATCAGTAAAAAATCAAAATTTCGTTTAAGCGTGATGTTTGCACCTAAATTTATCACTAATTTAAATTTTATTCAAATTTCACAGCTCGGAAATAATTTAATTATAAAAAAACTCTACATACCTATAAAAAAAGTTGAAAAAGTTCACTAAGATATCGAATTTCCAGAATAAATCACCCTCTCACCAAAAAATTTGTTTTTACAAATATATCGCAAATTCTATAGAAATAGAAAAAAGCTTAATATAATCAAAAACCTAATAATAATAAACCAATAATTTTAAAGTTCACCAAAAATTAAAGATTCGTCAAAATCCAATTTAAAAAAAAAATTATTTTGGCCCCAGGTTCGAAGCCCAATTACTTCATAATAGCAAACTATATATCACCATGGTAAAGGATATATAATAATAAGCACGGCTGAACATAGCACCGTTACTTTTTCGATAATATTTTCCTTGGAATTTGGCTTTTTAATAGTTCAAATTGTCATCTGGTTTCGTTTTTGTACAGCAAAAATAAGTTTCGGATAGCACTAAGCCTTTATTTTAAGTGCATCGTAAACTTTTGGAAAAAATTTTCACGGCTATTGGGATTTTATGCCTTACAAAGCCAAGTTTCAATTGATTTGCTGTATCGACTTCTCCTTTAAAGAGATTCTAATATTTTACGTTTGATAACTGTGCCAAAAGAAAACTTGCAAAAAATAGTAATCAAACGTTTCCTTAGAGGCGGCACCTTTTAATAATCATTGCAATTGGTAAAAGTAAATAAGCAATTAAATACATAACTTTTAGTTTTACAAATAAGAGAAAATAATTGTTCAACAAAAAGTCATCTGCAGCCAATTCGTAACATGTGGCAATTAAAGACAAATGAAAACGAAATATCAGTTTGAAATAAAGTGGCAATTGTTGAGAAAAACGGCAATGCTGAAACAAGAAACAACAATTGGTATTTAATTAACATTTTTTTACTCTTTTTTTTTATTTAGTTGATCATGAAACTTATGTAATAATTGAAACAAATAATTACATTCCAATTGTTGTTGGTTATTTAGTTGAATTGTATCACACAACAACAACAACAACCAATATTGCATCTCATGCATGGCACTCACACTCGTATGCATGTTAAAGTGTTGCTGCATTCACATACATATTTGTGTTTGTTGTTCAAAATAAAATCATTACAAAAAAGATCAAAATAAGCAATTGTCATAATTATATGTAAACACGTCAGATATGTAAGTAATAATATTATTGATTTGATAGTTCCTCAATTGTAACAAACAACAAACAACAAAAAAACGAACTGTATGAGTTTATTTCGAATGCAATGCGAGTCCAATGCGAAATAAATTTATTATTGCATTCGTACTAACGCCAGTTCTTGCAAGTAATTAATTCTTTTATGTCTCTTGTTTTAAACTTTGTATGATAAAGATTTAAAATTTATAAAAATATATTAATTCCTTTAAATATCTGATTAAAGTTTATTAGAAACCAAAGTAGATTTAAACTCAATTGATATTAAAAACTAGTAATAAATATTGGCGTTATACACTTTAACAGTACATAACGATATTAAATTCTATGGTATCATTTATTTCCATAACCCTACCTAAGGTATACAAAATTAAATTTTCAAATAGTTATAAATAAAATTTGAATAAAACAACTACAAAACCCATTGCAGATAAACATTTTCTCTGTGAATAGGGTTTGTGAAACGGGAATTCCCGGCCTTTAATTCCCGTTGGCCGGGAATTCAACTCACTCAAATCTATAGAAATGTCAACTACCAATTCTGACAGACAAAAAATCCTAAAGGAATTTGTTAAAAAAAGAATTTGAGTGATTTGAAGTCTGAAACATCGGAATCTGATTTATCTTTATAATGCCATATTAACTATTAATCTTACCTCAGTGAAATCTAAAGGGTAAACATTTTTCAACCAAATTAAACATAATATCTAGGGATTTGCTAAGTTCTAAAGACTTACCCCCATATTTATAAAAAATAAAATATATTTGAAAACTATTTTAAAACAAATCTTTTAAACAAAAGTTCTTTTAAAATACATTTCAAATAAGTTTTACTTTTTATAAATATGGATGTTATTTTGTAGAATTGTTGGTTCTAATGGATAAGAATTATTTGTAAGCTTGGCAAGCGTTGATGTAATTTCTAAACACTTAATCTGCCGATAGTTTCAAAGTAGCGACAAATCATTAAAACAAATAAGAAAAGAATGCTGTTTTGCAAAATAAGCGTCCTTTAAGATTTTTAAAAAAATAAATTAATACAAAAATTAAAAAAAATCTTTAAAGTGTTTATTCAAGCAATTTATTACAAAAAAGACAACAAAGATCTCTTAAAATAAGCAAGTGATTTTTAAACACATGATTTTAAAAAGTTCTTATGGGAAAAAATAAATTTTAAGTAATAATTCATTTCTTAGAACAGTCCTGGTATTTATATATATTTTTTTCTCTTACATTTTTTCCGTTACCTCATTTTTTTATTCTTTTTTAATTTTTATGAACTCATGATTTTTTTTAATCTTTTTGTGCTTGTTTATTTTAATTACAAAAAATTTTAAAAACTTTATTTTTATCGATTAATTTATTTAAGGACAATACAAGTACTCTATTAGATAAAAAATAAGGATGGGTTAATCTGTCTTCGCTCAACTTCGCTTTCGCGCTAAAAATAAATAATTAAGCTAGAGTAAGAAAGATGACAGAGGCAGCTTGCTATCTAAGCAGAATAAAGTGAGAGAAAGAAAACCATTGTATGAGTATGTCCGTGCATTACAATGAATATTGCGAAAAATATCATGCCACAATTTCTCGATTGTTGGGAAGTTTGCAACTCTTGACACTAATCTGAACACCAACTCATCAAATCCTATTGTTTATAGTAAGAAAAGGCTATCGAGGGAGAGAACTCTCAGGTTACGTTGGCATTAATCATTGGCTTTTTTTCGTCACTTTGACAAATTTAGCAATACAAGTTTGTTAGTAATACCAATATGCTAGAGTTCTTTATACTCTATACATTAATTACTTCAACTGAAATTGCAAAAAGGACCACTTACTTTGATTACGACTACTGTTCGCCATAGCATCCACTTTTAATATGTACGGCAGGTACATATTTGGTCCAAAGTATAATCCTAGCTAGTGCTAGACATTTACAAACGATATGCGCTACTACTTCAGCTTCAGCCACAGTCTACAAATAAAGTCTTTTTAAATTTTTTTCTAGGTCAATTGACTGAAAATTTCCAATATTCAGTTAACCAGCTCAAGTTATTTCCTACTTATCCGATTTTTTTACTTCTTGAACAATTGCCTTTAAACCAGATTAACCCGAAAAACTCTTGCGAAGTATTCTTTTTTTTATTTGTTCCGGCCAATAAAAGCCGGAATTACTTAAGTAACCTGTTGCGCGGCTTTTTTGTCCATCCATGTCGAGTTCTCAACGTTCGTCCGTCAAAATAAGAATTCATGAAATTTCCTGTAACAGAGAAAAAATGTCTACCGAAACATATAGCAAAAAATTAACTAGCCGACGAAATATTCTTGGTCAAGTCAATTTAGTACTGTACTTAGCCTCTTGGTTAAGCCATATCTCTAATAATAACTTTAGTTCTTTGCTTGGAAGCTGAGGGTATAAAACCAGAGTACTCATATTTATGACAGTTCTGCAATAGCATAATACTATTGACAAGCTCATTGCCTTAACCTACGGACCCTTATACAAACTCCAGAGCTAGCGTGAATACCTCGCCAATGATTTGAGGATGATTGGCATTCTTAAGTTTTTTTAGGCATATTTTTTCAGAATTTTTTCATACACATCCGAATCTTCTCGTATAATAACCTATTTAGTCTTAAATAACACTCTTAATGAAAAATTAAAGAGAAATGTTTTTTATTTACTTTCAGAGAAAAAAAGGACGTTTAAAACATAGTCCGCGATAAATCCCTGTTCAGTTGGCAAAAAAACACAAAGTGTCCGCTTGCAGCTTAGATCTTAGTAAACTAGATTAGATTAGTAAACTACGATTTCAGCTATTCAAAATACAGAAAGTTCAAGATTTAACATCTGCAAAAAAGCCACTATATCTAGCAGGAGCAAAGGTGATGATGCAGATCTTCAAATATGGCAATTTCTAGTGACAAAATTTTTACTGCTCAGCAATATATAAACAAACAAATCTATCGTCTATGGTAGGAGAGTAATGGAAGAAATATATTCTAATTGCAGTTCTATATGCCCTCATTTAAAATTATAACATTTAACATTATAAAACCTTGAAAGTCGGACTGTGGTGCGGTCACTAGTTATCTGAAAAAATCATTTTTATTCATTACAAACTGAAAATATATAATTTTTTAATAAACTGGGTAATAAAGGTAAAAAAATATTCGTTAAAACCAAAAAAAAAAAAAAATATTTTTTAACACAACTTTTAATCCCATTATAGTCCCACTCAAAAAAATTAAAAGGCACTATCTCAAAAATTTTAATAAAACTTTTTTTAAATATAAGAGAAAAATTTGTTAAAAATTAGTTTTTTGCATGATTAATATTATATTAAATCCTCCTCTAAACGAGCTTTAACTCAACTCTCTAGGAAGTATAATAATAAGAATATATTTTATTTCGAGTGCATATGCAAACAAAAATATTTTCCTATTTTGATAGGGTGTCAAGGAATATAAATAAAAATTGTTTCAATAAAATCTGAGGTCCTCATTTTGAGTGCCTTGTTGATTTGACATGGAATTACGCAGGAGTATAAATCAAAAGACAATTTAGATCAGCAAATGGCTGCACGAAAATAAATATCTATATCAATGTTTATTTAAGCCCCAGGACGTCAAGGTAGTTAACAACCCTGCACCTTCATTTTAACACAACACAACAATAATCACCATAATACCCGAGCTTAAGTCCAAAAGCATTTCCAATCAGGTCCTTTTAGAAGTTTAATTTATTACATAAAAAGATTAGACGGTGAATAAAGAATTCTCTTCACCAAAAATGGGACAAAATGCCATCAGGCCATATTGTGCACGCGAGTACTCTTTCCAGGCAGACTCGATGTTATCACCTGCAAATTTTAATTAATAATTTTCAAAATGATTGTATTTTTAATTATAAAAGTAAAAAGCATTTACCTGATGTTTGATGTAACAGGTTTTGTTATTTTTTTTTTTTTTTTTTTTTAATAATGAGAAGTAAGTACCACTCACGCAGTTAATGCCTATATTAACTGTGGTACTTCATTTGGAAAGTGATAGTAGTAGATAAGACAGATGGTTAGTGTGATAGTAAAGCATCGATTCTGGCAACCCTGCAATTGCACGTTATGATTATTTTTAGAACAGTATTGCAGCGCCTCTAGTGTTATTTAGGCGAATTATTTTAAAGCTAGCATAGCCAATTTATAATTATTTTACTTCGCCGGCGATTTAGTGCTATGTGGTAATACCGGCGAAGGAGGGCGCTGTGATATGCATTGTAATAAAGAAAAATTAATACATATCAGAAAAATTGATGCTGCCATGGCTAAGTATTGAACTCGTGACCATTGCTTAGTAGTCAACGTGCTAACCACTTCCACTTCTATGAAGAATTTGTAAAATGTAGCAGATGTAAAGTTCAACAAAACTATAATTTACTTTGAAAATATTTAAAATAGTTATACTTAAGATCGACCTCTACCAGTCATATATTCTTTTTCGAGTGGATTTCTTGTTTTATATTTATTAAGTATGAGTATTAGTACAAAAACAAATATATGAAATTAACCACCAAACAAACCGGGATTGACAGCAATCATAAGTTATTAATTATTTACACGTACTAATATATACAAACATACATACTCATAATAAATAGTACTTTTTAAAAGTATGAAATACCTGTTTAGCTCATTTGTATTACAATGGAGTGCCACAGTATCAAATAATGACAAATAATTAGTTTTGAAGTATAATTTAAGAAATAAATTGTTGGAATTACTATTTAAAGTTATTTGATTATTGACTAGTGTACCCCTGGTTGTGGTTTAAACTATAAGATGCTAAAAATGTGATCAAGTTATAATAAATTCATAACTTAATTAAGTTCTTAAATGGCTATTCTTTGTTCTGTTAAGTTTCGCTTTTGATTGAGTTTGTTTTAGTTTTTGTAAAATATTTTAAAAATTTTTATAAAAAATTCACAATAAAAAATATTTATTTCTACGTTTAGTTGCTTTTTTACTTGATTTTTGTGGCTGGCTGTTAAAAAAGCAAACGTGACTTACCAGCATCCAGATAAATATTGCATACCAAGCTTGCAATCACTAAAAACAAAAAAATGCAAAAAAAAATTTACCCACCAGCAGGATATTTGAGATGCCCCAAAAGAGCATAAACCTCAACCTGATGCTTACTGCTGATGACGATGATGATGACGACGACTAAGACGACAATAGTTGCAATGTGAATGATGAAGATGATGCAAATAAAACAATGCTAACTGCAACATATACAAGTAATTCTTGCACATATTCGCACATACCAAATATCTTTCATATCCTACACCTTCACGCTTTTGTGGGGTACTTTTATTTGTGATTGGAGGTGAATTTATGATACACTACATTGGGTTTATAAAAAGAGGTTTGTTTTATTAGTTTTTCTATTTATTCTTTCGTTCGATGAAAATATTGTTCAAATCGAGCCTTTCCCTGTACAAGCCTTTCAAGAGTCTTGAGAATCGAACCCATAACCCCGGACTGGTAGACTAGCACACTACTTACTAGCCCTCCGAGACACCAAAAAATTTAAAATTTATTTAAACGATGATATTCTTGTCTGACCCAAACCTTTTACCACCCAATCAAACTTGCAAAGATGGATGTGGTAAAGGTCTGTTGCCAAATTTATTAATGGTTTATCACCTACATAGTATATAGCCAGCCTTTTTTGTTTCCGTGATGGTGTTTTTAAGTACACAGAAAAAAAATATTTTCACCAATTTGATCTATTAATTGGTTTCAGATTAAAATTTAATGAAATAATTAATTGGTAAAATTAATTGTTTCATTATGAATTTTTTGCTCTGTTTCAAACAAATATATGTTGAAATCAATTAAAAAATTAATTGAAATTTAATTTAAACCTGACTAAAACCTTTAATTGGTGAAAAAAATCTTCTATGTAAAAAATGCTCGAGTAACTACTATATACATTTGATGTATCATGGCTACCTTAGTACAAAAATGGTAAAATTTTTAAATTCTATGGATAGATTTTTTTTTAAAAATTTTTTTTTTTAAATTGCAATTTTTTTGAGACGTTTCTTCAAATAATTAATGATAACTCAAAAACTACTAGTCCGATATTATTAAAATAAATTCAGAAAAATTAAGATTTGCATAGCCTTTACTTCGTCTATATATCGCGTTTCAATCGGATCAATAGTATCGGAGTTATAATAAAAAACTTAAGAAAAAAATATATTTTTTACGTAAAAATGGCAAAAATTTTCGTTTTAAAAAAATCATAAAAAATCGAAAACGGCAAAAAACTTCCAGATTCATTTTTTTATCGCATAGCGACATATAATAGCAACAAAATGAGATATCGACTATAAAAATCGATTGATTTTTTTCGAATTTATTCACATTTTAGTGAATTCGCTCATTTTCACAAAATTTTAGTTTTTTGCTTGATATACGCATTATAGCGGGTTTTCAAATGTGTGAAAAACATAAATTTTCCAATTTCAAGGGATGCATGTCGGATTAATGTTAGATTTGATGAGAAACTTCCACCCACAAAATTTTAGTCGAATTCGACAACGTTAACACGTAGCGCATAGGCCCCAAATCTGAAAAAAAGCGTTTAAATCGAAAATAATTGACAAATTTTCAGTTTTTGCAAAATTAACGCTATTTATTTACTTGCAGTTCTACATTCACAGGAAATTATGGATGCACAAGATCAGGGACCAAGCTGTAGTCAAGTGCTTTCATCTTCACAAGGACACTCAACCTCAAGCATGTGTTCTCAATCAGGAAGTTCAGATCCAGAACTACCTATATCTGAAAATGACGAGTTCATCCCACACAAAAATATCTCACCGAGACCATGGAATCAAGACCAGCTAAATGATGTAATAAGAGAACTTGGATTGTCAAAAGCATCTTCGAAATTACTTGCATCCCGGATGAAGGAATCAAATCTCATAACGGAGGAAACTAAAGTTTCGTATTACCGTACCCGAGAAAAAGGCTTACTTCACTATTTTGCAGAAGAGGACGATTTTGTCAGCTGCACGGATATTCCTGGTTTGATGACTGCCATGGGCTTACATAGATATGATTCAAGCGAATGGCGTTTATTTATTGACTCATCAAAACGCTTGAAGTGTGTCCTTTTGCACAATGGAAATAAATTTCACTCCTTGCCAATCGCACATTCAACCAAGGTAAAAGAAGAATACTCTGTAATTGCATTGGTCATCAAGAAGATAAAGTATAATGAACATAACTGGGTAATTTGTGTTGATATTAAGATGGTAAATTTCCTATTAGGTCAACAAAGTGGCTATACCAAATACCCTTGTTTTTTATGTTTATGGGACAGCAGAGCTAAGTCAGAACACTGGAAGAGAAAACAATGGCCTTATAGGGAAACACTGGACCCAGGTATGAGGAATGTTATAAATGTACCTCTGGTGCCCCGAGATCGCATCATATTACCCCCTCTTCACATTAAACTTGGTCTGATGAAACAATTTGTTAAAGCACTTAACAAAGATGGTAAATGTTTCCAGTATATTTCAAGGAAGTTTAAAAGTTTGAGTATGGAAAAGCTGAGAGCAGGAATATTTGACGGCCCACAAATTCGCAAATTGGTCAAAGATACCGATTTTCTTAGTTCAATGTCAGAAATTGAGAAAAATGCATGGGATTCGTTTGTATGGGTTATTCAACATTTCTTAGGAAATAACAAGGATGATGATTATGTTGCGCACGTTGAAGAGATGTTAACTCACTTCCAGAATCTTGGATGCAACATGAGCATCAAGTTACATTACCTTCACAGTCACTTAGATCGTTTTCCTGAAAATCTAGGAGACTTAAGTGAGGAACAGGGCGAACGATTTCACTAAGATATTCGGACAATGGAGGAAAGATACCAGGGTCGCTGGGATGCACACATGATGGCAGATTTTTGCTGGAGTATTCAGAGCAACACTTCGTTATTCAATAATAGAAAATGTCATAAAAGAAAATTCCAAAGTTTGTAGTTTATAATATTTATTTATTTATTTCCTTATTTTATATGTTGTAATAAATTTAAATAATAAAATATAAAATAAAAGAAAATACATGAATAAAACAATGAAATGCATTTTCGATCTATTCCATCGATTTGACTTAGTTACATTTTTTTGTCAATTGCCTTCGGCAAGTAACTTGAAAACTGTTTAACCGATTTAAAAGATATGTAGCTTATTGTAAATCTCATTGTGTTTGCCCTAAGGACCAGGATCCACTTTTTTGCAAAAGGGGAAATAAATAGCGTTAATTTTGCAAAAACTGAAAATTTGTCAATTATTTTCGATTTAAACGCTTTTTTTCAGATTTGGGGCCTATGCGCTACGTGTTAACGTTGTCGAATTCGACTAAAATTTTGTGGTTTCTCATCAAATCTAACATTAATCCGACATGCACCCCTTGAAATTGGAAAATTTATGTTTTTCACACATTTGAAAACCCGCTATAATGCGTATATCAAGCAAAAAACTAAAATTTTGTGAAAATGAGCGAATTCACTAAAATGTGAATAAATTCGAAAAAAATCAATCGATTTTTATGGTCGATATCTCATTTTGTTGCTATTATATGTCGCTATGCGATAAAAAAATGAATCTGGAAGTTTTTTGCCGTTTTCGATTTTTTATGATTTTTTTAAAACGAAAATTTTTGCCATTTTTACGTAAAAAATATATTTTTTTCTTAAGTTTTTTATTATAACTCCGATACTATTGATCCGATTGAAACGCGATATATAGACGAATTAAAGGCTATGCAAATCTTAATTTTTCTGAATTTATTTTAATAATATCGGACTAGTAGTTTTTGAGTTATCATTAATTATTTGAAGAAACGTCTCAAAAAAATTGCAATTTTAAAAAAAAATTTTTTTAAAAAAAATCTATCCATAGAATTTAAAAATTTTACCATTTTTGTACAAAGGTAGTCATGATACATCAAAATTATATAGTGGTTTTAAGAGCACATGAAATTTTTTTTATTTTGTTGTGCTGTGTTATCTTTTTTTTTTTGTTAAAATTATCGAGGTTTTGTGCTCTGCTGAAAAAAAGAGTAACGAAATGATCAAATTGCCCCCGGAAAATCGAATTTTTCCGTAATTGATGGTGTTTTTGAGCTACCATACTGGTTTGTAATGTGTGATGTTCCGATACACAAACATCATGTTTACACATATCGTTGTAATCATTAAAGATAATACTGTCATCGATAAGCTTCCTTCCGTAGGCTTGTAAACAACTTATTTAACTCACGATTGCCTAAAATGAGCTGTCGTTACCTGTGAGGTTGGTAATAGTTCGACAGCTAATCTCTGTGAAAAAGCAAAAAAAACAAGAATTTTGTTTCGTTTTTCATTTAAATTAAATTGTGGCAATTTTTTTTTTTTAAATTTGTAAATTTAATAATTTAAAACACCCCAGATCTTCAGAAACGTTTTCCTAATTTTAGAAAAGCCAAAAATATTCTGTAAGTTTTAAATAAATAATGACAGTCTTAGAGTATTGTAGGGTAACTTAGCATCGAGTTTAATAACGCATATTCTACTGCTATTGACATTTTTCACATGTGGGTATATGGGGCATTCCCAACAAAATGAGCAATAAATTTAAAATTTAAAAAAATTCAAAATTGAACATGAAGAATTTAAAAAAAACCAAATAATTTTTAGGTCTGACTGGAGTAAATTACGATTTTTTTATTATTTTATCCCAAACAATAACAATTCTTTTACGTTACATTTTTTTGCTTTTTCCTCGTTTTATTGAAAATGTTTGCAATGTACACTAATGTCCAAAGCCCAATTTTCTCTTTTGAAAATTAACATTTGCTAAGGTTAATGCTTTAATTTGCTAGAAGGCCTACTTATCATCGATACGCTTATTTAGAATATTGAAGCAATCTCAGCAGTCATTATAGAAGCTTGATTTACAAATTTTATTGCTCAGAATCGGTCCTACGTAGAGACTAACCTAAATAAGCGCGCAAGGCGTAACACTGTCTAGCACCTAGCTTTGAACAAACCAAATAAGAGCGCAACGTTTGGAAATGAATAGTAACGTTTACCTATTTTGCTTAATAAAATCTAATAAATTTAAAAGCAAATATAGATAAAATCGCTATATAAAGTAGAAAGAAGTTAAAGTGTCATCACCATTAAACAAAAAAAAAAAAAAAAACAGAAAATAACAGTTTGTTTGCATCCTACTTCACTACCAAAATTACAGAGGCTTCTTTAGCGGGCTATAGTTAGATTGATTTTGAAGTAAGCGTTAGAACTAAAGTAGTTTCTCTAGTTCTCTATACATATAATAAAATGGTAACTCATATCCGTCTGTCTGTCTGTCTGTCTGCTTTTCATTTGTGATCGCATCACGTAAAAACTACTAGATGGAAATTTAACAAAGTTTTGTGAGGAGGTACCTCAGCATCCTGATTCCAATATAGGATACTTTTTTCTGAAAGTGGAGAAAAAGCAGTGAAAAAACGCAATATCTGGTTTAAAAGTACTGAAATTTTGGGGTCAAAACTGGGATATTTTAAAAACTATTGCGCAACATTGGGCGCCAATTGAATAAAATTTGTTATTTTACTTTGTGGAATTACAATGTTATTAAAATATTTTAAACACCTTTTAAAGAGTTTTACATTAATTTTTAGAATTTTAGTTTTTTTTATAAATATTAGATTTTTATCCAGGGATGGGTACCTTTATATAAATTATATAAAGTAAATACATAAAAATGTAGCACTATAAACGTAAGAGTCTTTCAATTGGTGTGGAATACTTTTAAAGCAAAATCGAGCAATAACCTGCCAGGACCCCACGACGCACAGAGGGGTATTTTGCCAATCTAGCCGGACATTAGGCAAAAAATTTATATGTAAAAATTTAAGTATGCAGCTCGACAGACAACAAAATTCTGCATCGTATAGTGAATTTTCAAGGCTTTTGCTTGAGATTTGTCGTTTTGGGACACTGTTAAAGTCAGGAAAGTTGAGTATATCGTATACGTTTTTATTGACTTTAAACGATTTTGAGAGGTTTGCAATATATTTTTTGGTGGCTAAACGAATAAAGATTTTGTATTGATTTTTTTTTCTGTGAAATGATTTATTAGTAGCTACTTATGTTAATTTTTATAATTTTTTTTTTTAATTTTAATGATTAAAAATTTCATTCAAAATTAAAAAAAAGTTTTTTTTTTTTGTAAAATTTTTTGTAAAAAAAAAAGTAAAAAGCTTTTTAAGAGTGATCTCCATCGCGGCCCTAAAAATGTTATATATCGCTATAAAATTTGCGATCTCTACTTTTATACTGTAAAAAAACAGCTTGCGCATAGGTGCGCCATTTTTTTGGCGATTTTTTAAAAATTACACCTTTTTCTGTTGCTTCTTATCTTACATAGGTAAATACGAGTAAGAAACCTTTTTATATTGTTAAAACATTTTGGTTTTCAATAACTGAAGGTAGATGTTTTTTATTTCAATCATTGCATCTAGCATCTAACACTGTTATTACCTGTAAAAAAATGAGCAAAAAGGTAAAACAGTAATTTTACCCACCCCCATAGCTTACATATATACATAGATTTTTATTAAATAATTTTTTAAAATAATAAATCCAAAAGTAGTGTTTAAAAAAACAAATCTGACCTGCAGTTAACAATTTGTTTACTATAAATTGTGGTTATTGTACAAAATTGTAATCATAACCCTTTTGAAGCTTCAAGAGTAAAATGGAAAAAGTATATACAAGATTGGAGTTATTCCAAATAGTACAGGAATCTAATGCTAATACCGTTGAAGAGAAATTGCAATTTTTATTTAGAAAATTGTTCGATGTTTCAAAATGTCAAGGAGATGGTGATATATCAGCAGTAAAGGACTGTTTAAAGAGTTTCAAAAAAAAATTAAATTATATTGGCATTCCGCACATAGCAGAATTGATCGTTTTTTAACCATACATGCCACATGGCTGAAAGCAACAGTGACAATACCTGTATTTGGCAGTTTGTCTTCAAAACGACTACAAAAGCCCTTCGTTGAATTAACCGAAAGAAGTAATAGAAGAAAAACGGAAATATTGAGATATCAGTTCGAGGCTGATTTATTGATGCATGCTGCCCAAACACAATTACAAACTTGTAGGAAGAAAGTTGCCTCAAGTCTGCTTAAAGAAATTGTGCGTTCTCCGACAAGAGCTACAAAACTCAAGAAGGCATACAAAGCTGTTCAAGAGGATAAAGTAAACCAGATAACATCTCTAAAGGCTCTTTCTGTATTTGTGGAAGCTAATCTTTCGCGAAAACAATAAGAAATTATTCGAAGTGCCGATAAGAAAGTTTATCCTAGCTACAGTATTCTGCAGAAAGAAAAAAATAAGTGTTATCCTCGAAAAGAAGCATATAACATAACGGAAACATGTGCTCAAATAAATATTCAAGATTTGCTTAACCATACTGCAAGTAGATTAATAACATATTTAAAAGATGTTGTATGTGACTCAAGAATAAAAGGATGTACCTCCTTGGAACTAATAAGCAAATGGGGCTGCGATGGATCACATCAGGCTCAATTTAAGCAAAAGATGGAAAATGATGCCTTAGATTCCCATATATTTCAGAGCAGTTTCGTACCACTTCGACTGATGTATGGTACAAAAGGAAAAAATATATTATGGCAAAATCCAACCCCATCATAACCACGATATTGTCGACCTATTCGCATCAGATTTGTTAAAGAAGCTGTGGATGTAATCCAAGAAGAAATTGACTATGTACAAGAGGCCATTAGTACATTACAAAACACAAATTTTTCACTAGAAGGAAAGTTGTATGTCATAAAGCATATATATAATATTCTTGGGAGGCGGGGATTGGTTAGGCATTGGAAAGCTTAAAAATTAATATTTTTAGGAAATTGGCAAAAAAATAAAAAAAAAATTTTTTTCACAGGGACATTTTGGGGGTGGGATTGGAGGAATACCTGCCCATAAAAATAAATTTTTATGGTTTTAAGAAGTATAAAATCTATTTCTTTGAATAATTGCATTATTTTTTCAAATAATATTTTATTTAACCGCCCCCAAAAGGGGCGGGGCTAAAAATGGCATTTAAGAATCTCTTAAGTCCAACTTTATGTTTTTGAACATTATTTGACCTTAAAAGTTGTAATTGCTAAACAAAATAGCGGGAAAATTAAAAAAAAACTTACATTTTTCAGAGGTAGGATTAGTTCTTCCAAGGGGAACTTTTTTCTCCTTGGTCTGATTTTTACTATTTCCTAGCTTTGACAGCCAATCACCATAACAGATTTTTCTGCAAAGTTTCATTGACCTAGGTGCACTCAGTAAATTTTTAGAGCCAATATAAGCTAAACAAAAAAGTAATGTCCGGCTAGATTGGCAAAATACCCCTATGTGCGACGTGGCGTGCACAGCTAGTCTATAATATATTATTATCATAGGCAATAATAGGAAAGAATCTGATTTTTTTTAATTCCATTATTGAACAACTTTTCCCAACTTCCTTAGTCGTATTTATTTTTTTGCCATATTTCTAGTCATTTATTAATTTGGTTGTAGTAATGGAAATACCCATATGCATATATATATATTCAAAACTGATAGTGAATGTGTGAATGCTTTTTTTAATCGTATTTATATTGAAGTAGCTGGTAGTTAAGAGACAAACTCAATACTTCAAGATAACTAAATGCAAGTTCGCACAACTAAGTTCTGAACTCTCAGAGTATGAGACAAAAAAATAAAAAATGAAACAAAAATTTGCATATTTCATTGAGAAGTTCAATCAAAGCAACAAATACTTACGACAAACAACAAACAAGTAGAAGGTACGACTTGAATCAATAAGAAGTTTAATGCTTAAACAAGTAAAAGGTTTAATGTTTTGTAGGCTTTAAATGCCTGATGATGACGATGATGCCAGGCTAGGTGATGCAAAAATTTGATTAAAATTAAAAAAATAACTCATTCATACGCAAAAAGAAGAAGAAAAAAAATGCCAAAAAAGAAGACAACACGCCGACAAAAAACCTAATCCCTACAAAAACCTAAAAATACAACAGACATTTAAATGTGTTCAAAGAGTTTGATATTGCTGGTTACAAAAACAAAAAAAAAGAAATCAAAACTTATTTTATTTTGGGCTGAGCTAAAGACGGTTTTGGGTTTTTGGATGAATGTTGTTAATCTTACGTATGCCATCTCCACAAAATTTATATATGAATACAAAAAAAGACACACCGAAGAGACAAAGAAAATGAAATCGACAACGATGACGATGACGAAGACGAAGATGTAGACATAGACTAAAACCATGGTGATGGGGATGAGTAGTTGTTGTACGACAATGAAGATGACTATAGAAAAAGTCCAGCAACAAAACAAAAAAAAAAAAGAAATATAAAAGAATATACACAAGGATATTTCTTTGCTTTTTTCTCAACGTGTGATATAAACGAAAAGTGATGATGATGGTGGTGCCAAAAATGTTAACAAAACAAAACCTTAAGAATGAAGCCTTAAATTGGTATCATTGCATACGAGTACCTCTTTAATAAATATGGCCGTTTGCTAAGACCTCACTGAAGTTTAACATAAAATTTGTGGAACTTTTTTTTTTGTTTATTTGATATTTCCACTATATGCACATTTTGCATATGAAAACGTGTAGATTTTAAATAAATATGGCTTGATTAGCCTTAAAAATGGCGTTGCATATTTAAGCTTTAATAAAAGGAAGAATCAACAGAAAAAAAACCAAACCTCCAATATTAAATATTTATGTAGGTATGGGTGGCTTTAAATTTTTATTAAATTTTTAAACTTGCATGAAAGTAAACTTAATACTTTTTGGCGCCATATCAGCAAATTAACACTTCATATAACAACATCATCATCATCATCACCAGCAACATTTTTTAAACAAAACTCTGACTGCAAATACAACAGCCAACACTGCTACACGACACACGAAATCAATATAATGGAATTAATTTATTAAGACATTAAGCCACGTGTGAAATTTCAAATACAAAATGACACACACAAACAATAAAACGTTGAATAACATTTTTAATTTAAGGTTCTAGTAAGGTGCCATATTTTTTGGGCACCAAACCCTAGAAAGTGTTGATTTCTTGTAGTCACAATGTATGTTAAATGGTTTAGTGGCCTTCAGTGAGTAACGTTCGTTTGGCTGACAAAATACGAATGTTTTTACCATAAAGAGTTGTCTCAGACCACACGTAAAGTAGGGCCTAGTTTTGGTTTTTAAATAAATTTTAGCAAATTGGAGTAAAGGTAGCTTTTATTAACTAAATTAAGTGCTAAGTTTCGGACCATATTGTATTGTTTTCTAGTGTAAATAAAAAAATAAATTAATTATTTAGGCTTAAGTTCTTAATTATAAAGAGATAAAGAATAATTAGATACCAGCAAAGCAGAATGCATTTTCTAGACAGCTACGTCCGTCATCAGTACTGTTTGTATCAATCTACCCGGTAGTTTCAATTGTTATTAATTTTCTATTTAAACAAACTTATCAAAGAAATAGAATCTGAGAAATTTTAATTTTACATTATATTTCATAGAAGATAGAGCTTTTTGAAATTGTTTTACACTTGTAAACTATATTTATTTTTCATATTATACTACCAAGCAAACATTTTTCTTTATTTTAATTCTCTTTATATATTTTTCTTTTATTTGAAATAAAATAAATAAATAAATAAATTTTATAAAAATAAAATTTAATAAAATATGACGGACAACTTTCAAGATATTAATAGCCTTTTTTCCATAAAATTAATCATTTTATATATTTTAAAAAATTTTGTAATAATTTCATGACGGAAGTTCTGAACTGAAATTGCATTGCATTTATATAACCATGCATTAAAAAGTTGGGCAAAAATAATTTCGTGTCTTTCTTTTGAATTATTTTTTAGGCTTATTTCTTTAAATATTGTGGTTGCCTGCAAAATAACCTTGTGAAATATTGCCTAAAAGCAAAAATGAAAAATAGCCGAAGAAATCTTCACACAGAATTGGATAATATTTCATATGAAAAGTAACTGAAAAATGTTGGGTGCTTTTTCGTCCTTTTTTAATTAATTTTTATATTTTGGGTAATTTTTCGTAATGAAAAATTGCCAAAATTTTTTAATGACAGATTACCCATTTTTGAGTGATTTTATATTCAGCCCAATTATGAATATTTTCGGGGATATTTTTCCCTTCCCAATATTTTGTTACCGGGAAAAATCTCCCTTATTCTAATCTCCCTGGGAGTAGCAAAAAAAAGGAAGTGAGAAAATCGGAAACAGCTTTTTTGCTTTCAGTATTTTATTTCGATATTTTATTTCAATAAAAAACATATAAGAGCGCTATATTCCGCCATGCCTTATCCTTTATACCCTTCATTATAGTAATGTTAAATATTCCCTTACTCTGTTGTGTTTTATTTTGAGTTTAATAACAGAAAAAATAAGTTTTTGTGAATAAATTAATTTGTGTCAATAATTTAAGCTTTTAAGTTTGCTTAAAGAAGAACACACTGTAAAGGAAAAGAGTCGAAAAACAACCCAGAAGATTGGAAAAGTCAGACGAGCGATGATTCAAATCCGCTGGAATTATCCCAATCATTAAGTACAGTAAGTACAAAATAAATTCCTGTGCTTTAAAGTATAAGGTATTTTCTTGGCTTAGATTTGGAAAATACTACCGTGTCAACAAAACACTTTTCTTATATTTGCTCAATGTGGTTACATTTAGCCGACCAAAAAGAAATTTAGTGTTAGTCCTGTTATCAAACGCTGCTTGCGTTTTCTTGCAAAAGGTGGATTGCTACCTGATTGGTATCGGAAAAGATTATTAGGTTTCCTTGGCTCGGCCACTTTTTGCAAATTAACTTTCAGCCTTTTGCCTTAAACTCCAAAGTTCTTGCTTTTCATTCTTAAAAATTTTACTAGCTATTCCTGTATGCTTCTACATTGCTATCAGCGAATGTTGCACCTGATGTGTATTTGTATTTTTTGGCCTTAAAAACAAATTTTAAATCATTGTTTTATATTTATATAAATTTTACACTTTTAATTTGCGCTAACTCCCTTTCAAATATATGGGTTAAAATACTCCGAAAAACAGTGAAATATTTTCTCCTTTTTAATATTCATTTCCCTCGGGAAAAAATCCCCGGTAAATATTAATTTATAATAGCAGGAGTGGGAGAAGGAAAAATTTTCCTGGTGAACTGTTATTCATAATTGGGCTGACAGACACTTTTTTTAAATTTTATTGAAAATTTTTTCCTATAATTTTATCGAAAATTTTTTGTAAAAATTAAGAACTTCCTGCAATTATATTGCGTTAGAATGGTCAGACTAAAGCTTTGTGGTTTAAAATGTGCCTGTTGACTGCTCCTGGTTGCCAGTGGTTCTATCGGCTACCTCTATTCAGACCAAGAAGATTCGTTGTTAGTCCTGTTATGTCACTTGGTGAAAAAAAAACTTCCAAAAGCAGTCATTTATTTTCTCCTTTTTAATATTCATAATACCCAATTTTTCCCTCGGTTTAGAAGAAAAAATTTCCGGGAAATTTTAATTTATAATAGCAGGGATGGGAAAAGGGAAAATTTTCCACGGCAATTTTTATTCATAATTGGCTTGATTATGAAGAAATTTTTCACTAAGAGTGTAAAATTAATCACTAATAATAAGTTGCTACGAAATTTATTTTAAACTTCCGAAGTGTTAACATTAAAAATTTTTCAGAATTAAAACTAGAAAAATTAGCAAATTAGTTACTGTATTTTCTTTTCCGAAAAAATGTGCTATTTTTACAGATAATACATATATTGACATTACATTTTAAGATGTACCAGGGGCGGTTTTCAAAGAGGTTCTGAATATTTACGTACTTTTTTTTTTGAAAAAGATGAAGGTTTATTTGCACATATTTCTTTTTATATTAATTTTAATGAATAAGAAAATCTCTGAACGAGTACAATATTTTTTTTGCGTCCATTAGTAAAAATATATTTACCTTGGAAGCAAAAAGTTTGCTAATAGATTTTGATTACAGATTGCTTACTGAAGTTGCAAGCTCAAAGCTTGATCGGTGAATTAAATCAATATCAATAAGTCTATTGGATTTTTTAATTTTTCTTTAATAAGAAAATTTTGAATAAATATGGATAATAATTAAATTACATTTGGGTATTTTTGGGACAAATTTTCATTACTCTTTTTTGGGAAACTTTTTTTAACGTGAATATTAAAATGGCAATTTTTCATTTTTGTTTTTGGGCGACTTTTCATAGGGTAATTTTGCATACAACCTTTGAGTCATCTTCAAAAAAAAAATTAAATTAAATTAAAAGGTTTTGCACATGCATCCTAGTTCCGGTACTGTTAGAAAAAAATTTTACAAAAAGGTATTTAGCGTGAAGAATAATCTCAAGCCGTTCTTGTTTTTTTTGTGATTCAATAAATAATTTAATATTTTTAAAATAATAATTATTGTTCTCACTTTAAAAAATACAAACATTTTTGTTTGGAAAAATATCTGTTCCAACCACATCACTTTATGATACAAAAGCTAAAAATATGAAATGCGAAAAAATGGCATTTCATTGTATGAAATTTACAAAAAAAAAAAAAAAACACCAAGCAGTGGCCTTCAATCTTAAGACACACAAGACAATAAAAATGCGTCTGCTAAAAAATAATAGCGGTGTTAAATTTAAGAACAAGACCCAAATCCAAGACCACACATCTTAACTTTGCAGTGAACGAAATGAATGGAACTACTAATTGGACCACACAGTAAAATAATTATCAGCGTTAAAGTGGTGTTTTGTGAACAGTTAAGCTCGTCTCATTTCATAGCTAAACGTTCTGTGAGAACAATTATTAAAAACCTGGCATTTATTTTGAATGATTATTCCTTTTTATAGCATTTTTGTTCTCTTTTTTTCGTCTTCATTATTTTGTCATATTGAAGTGTACAATTACAAAAAAGAAAACTACATAAAAAAACAAACTCAAGCACTTTTGTCTTTACAAGAAAAAAATATATAAAAATAAAAAACTACAAAAATGACCATCAAATAAGGCATGCGTGTACATGTTGTTTCCTTAAGATTTCATTCAACACTTCAATATTGAAAAACAGGTACATAAAATAAAGTCTCTTACTACCTTCTCCTTTCCTATGGAATTTAACAAAATACTCAACATTCCTTTACAATAATCACATCAAAAATATGTTGTATTCTCATGTACATCAACGTTCAGGTCCTGCTGTAAGCAATCAGACCTCCCGCACCTGAGTATTTATACTCGTGGTAAGTAAGTAAAAAATCTTTGAGACATGAGGAAAAAAGAACAGCAAAAGACAAAGATGAAGAATAAAAAAACATGCCAATTCATAATTCTACAAGTTTTTTTTTTGAAATTTTTTATGAGCCAGGCTCATATAAAAAGGGTACAATAATTTCATACTTGTACATTTACGAAAATATATTATTTTCGTTTTCTTCTTTCTGTTTTTTTTTTAAATCTGACAGTTGATGAGACAATAAAAGGCGATATGACAATCATCATATAAAACACTATTTAGGATGATGTTGACCAAAAATATTATAGACATAAAAAGACACATACATACATTTTATATGAAATATTAAAAAAATTAAATTGAGTTATAAACAGATACTCTTATATAGCTATCAATATCAATATTTGTTACTGTTGTTGTCGCTATCCGCCAGGATAGGTAAGAAATCAATGGAAAAAAATAACAACAAGTCTACATGTTCCAAAACCGCTGACCATAAAATTTATTATGATGACATATTACCGCAAAATCAATAAATATTTTTGACATCTTCATTTAGTATTTTGAAGATTGAAGTGAGATTAAAAACTGACGAGTTAAAAATTATTTTTGCCCTCTCTATTAATCTAAGTTTTTCAAGGTAGGGTTTTCTGAGTACCCTAAATTAAATTTAAATTAAAAACACCAATATAATCTCATAATTTCATAAGGAAATTTCAGTGAAGTTTTAGTTATTCTGTACGTTATGTACATATACGCAAGGAAAAATATAAAAATATAGTTGAGGTAACCATATTCTAAGAGCAACATATTATGATGAAATTATAAGGTTGTACCCAAATCATATTTTTATTAAAAATAATAAAAAAACTGTTGTGTTAGAACCATATTACTGTCAAACCTATTATTGACATTGTTAAAAATAACTAACATTTGTTTAAATGTCCTGACAGTATTTTGTTAGATTTTACTTTAAAAGCAATTCACACCAATTTATAAGACTCTTACGTATTTACTGGATAAAATTTTAAAAATTATATAATAACAAAAATTGTAAAAATTATTGTTAAGCATTCTAAAAGGTGTTTCACATGAAATGAGTTACTGTTTTATTATATGTATAGATGATTTCATATAAAATACATGATGATTTTTTGTACAAAGGGTTTCATTCTGAATGAAAAATTTCTTCGTTATTTATTTAATATTATGCTAATTACCCATAACGTTTAATAAAAAAAATGCAATTTATTTGTTGAGAGAAAAGAGCTAGTTCTTATACGTATTTCACTGGTTGCTCAGGCAACATCATCACGAAACCTTTTTCCTCATTTTAGAGAAGCCAAAAATACTCTATAAGTAATAAAATTCTACAAAACACAATGAGAAGTATATATGTTAATAGAATAATATTACAGAATATTAAAGCTTCAACAAAACACCAACAAACAAACCACGTTTTTATTTTTACTTACTGTCCTTCTACAACTAGATGGTTTTTTGCCATCACTAAATGCAGACGTAAAATGTAAACCATCCCCAGGTTAGGTTAGGTTTGGAAGGGTTGTGCCAAACATGCCACATCCACTCGGAGACCTGTTGGTCCATTGTGATTCCCTTCAGCTAAACTACAAACTAAGAAAACTATGGGGAAAAAGAGAGATTTATTATGCTTCCTGCCACCTATCACTCAGCCACCCGATTTCCTAGATGAAGCCGACGACATCCTCGATTTTACACCGCGCAATGTCGAAGAGCCCCTCGAGAAGTATATCACCTAGCCATCTAAGTCTGCGGCTTTGTAATACCGAGCAGTCACACACGACGTGCTCAACTCCTCCTAATCCTCGCACATCCTACAAAAATTCGGTGTGCCAAAGACTCAGTTTCTAGCCATTGGCCTAATGGCGCAATGACCAGTGATCAACCCTATCATGGCTGTTAGAACCTTCCTGTCTAGACCCAGGAGTATCTCGGTTTTCGCAGCGTCCAGTCTAAGCCAGATTGACCTTGACACTCTGCAATCCCCCCTTACTTCCCATGACACGTTGGTACTCCTGACTACCCAGTCTGAGATCAACCTGCAGTAGTGACTAATCGGTGGCTTAACCGATTCTACCCTAATTGAATTTACCCCTTCCGAGCCCAGTCTCGCAAGTTCGTCAGCAATCTCTTTACCCTCAACATTACAATGGCCCGGGACCCAACACAATCTAACCCTATACTTGTCCATCAGTGCGTCGATAGCCTTTTTACAATCACCTACCAGCCTGGATGTGACCTTGTGTCTTTTCAAGGCTTTAAGCGCCGCTGGCTGTCGACGTACAGAGTGACCTCTTCCCCTTCTACAACGTGTCCAGACACCAGCTCTTTGGCTTTTAAAATCGCCAACACCTCTGCCCGTAACACACTACAATCACATGTTTTACAGACTACCAGACGTCTGTATAACATGCGTGTTCTAGTTCCCAGGATGTGAACACCAGCACCCGCTTCCATTTTTCCATCCCCAGCATACCCTGAAATTTTGGCTAAAATCGGTCGACCCGTTTCCGCAGTTAGTGATGACATAATATTTTTATATATCAAGATTAGTTTACTTCAAGACATATTTTTTATATTTTTTTTTTTTCAAATAACTATTAAACCAAATTATTATAAATTCAGCTTTGACAGCTGTTCTGTTAAATTACTTAATTTCTCATATATGTACCTTTAACTCTCCACAGAGTTATAAACTTTGCTTACATTTTTATTCACATACTTAATAAATTATTAACAATTCCTAATATTTATAATAAAATATCGTTGCTATAACGCTTTCCTTTTATATAAAGATCAAAATTAAAAACAATATATATATCGCCTACTTGGCGCCTTGTTAATTTTTAAAATATGCAGCAACAACAAAAAAAAAACGATTGATTAAAACCAACTTCACCATCGCTAACAAAGTCCTTTGAAGGTGTGTTGACTTGTAAAGCATACAAGAAAAAATATGTGCTCAGGAAAAAAAGAACTAAATGAAACACTCACTCACTGAGTCGGTGGTCGCTGTTGCATCGTTTATTCTTATATTTTTTGTATCTTTTTGTTAATTCTGAATTAATGGAAAATGTAGTCATAATTTAAATTTTAATCTGATCTTATGAAAAACCAAAAATAAAAATGTTACATGTTTTATTTTGTCATTAAACAGACAAACGACCAAACAAACAATACAGCAACATCGCACCACACCACGCACAAGCACTCACACAATTGCGCACTCGAACGAACGGTCACAATCATTAAAATTAAAAATGTAATAATTTAATTGAGACTCATTTATATGAAACAATTTAAATCAAGCAGACATACATACATACATACATACATACATACATACATACATACATACATACATACATACATACATACATACATACATACATACATACATACATACATACATACATACATACATACATACATACATACGTACATACATACATACATACATATGTATTTACTTCAGGTATATTGCGTACTGATAATGGAGTGGCAAGTGTCAATTTTAGTGTATCGTCTTTTTGGCTTATTGGCCCCAGTCATGCCAATGCATGTGTAAATAACGACACCCATAAAATATCACCTTCTTTTAACATTCCAACATTAATTAATATTCGATTTTGGGTTTCGAATATTTAATTTTGTACCCACCAACAAACCAACAACAACAAACATCAAAAAAACTGTTTCTGATTTTATTTTTATTTTATGCAAACAAAGAAATACATTTTTTATTTTATTTTTTGTTTTTGTTGTAGTTTTTGTGTGTGTCATTTTGATGCTGCTACAAGGATTATTTTATTATACGGACAAGATCAATATCAACAGATCAATATTTCTTTTTTATTTCATTTTTTAAATTCATTCCGTATGCGAGATCTAAATCAAACATCTGTAAATCATTTGTATTTAATTATTTTTATAAGATTTTGTGTTGCCTTTTGCGCTCTCTCCATACCGCACATTATACTCGTACTTTTTTCAAATAAATATTTTACGTTTTGTTGCCGTTGGCGGCACAAGATTAGTAAAGAGGATTAATGTCAACTCATTCATCAATATAACAATGCTTAAGTTTAATAAGCAACAAGAGCAGCCATCATTTGAAGCCAATTGGTAATCATATAAATGAAAAATTTTACACTTTTTGAATATTGACAAAATCTCCAACATCATCGACGTTTTTGTCGTCATTGTCTGTTAAGTCTTCTATTGCTTTTACTGGTTTTTTGTAAGAGTTGTTACAAGTTTACATATTTTTAGTGTTTTGTTTTTTTTTAATATAATTTAATCTATTTTATGACGTTATTTTAAATAGTGCCGAAAAAATGAAAATTTTATTGAAAACAACAATTTAGAAAATGGTATCCCCTAATGGGAGTCAATGACGATTCATAGCATATGTATGGATATACATGAATGTGTTAACAATAAGAAGTGTTTTGTTAAAAATATATGAAATGTAGAGGTCGGCGCTCAAGGTATTAACAGAATAGCATTAAAACGCCTAATGACAGTGCATTTATTTTGGAAAAGCGTCAATCTGTTATGTTGTTTACAAGTCCACGGAATAAGGAATAAAAAAAAGTTATGGAATTGGAATTTAACTTCAACTTTTTTTTGGTCTATGACTCACGCTGCCTTTACACTTGCAAGCAGTTGCATACAAGTTTTGTATAAGTATTATCTACGAAAATGGCGGTGAAATATACGATATATATATTCGATATATATTCTAATTTAGCCTCTATTTTTACCCCTCAATCTCAGAATCGACCTTACTTTTGCTATCTTGAATTTGTTCCACAGTGTTATCTTAACTCACCGGAAAAACGAGATATAGACATAAAAAAACACCGAAAATAGGATTAAATAACGGATAATTTTAAGCAGGCGGCTGCGGGCTCCTGAGGTAATAATAATAATAATAATAATAATAATAATAATAATAATAATAATAATAATAATAATAATAATAATAATAATTGGTTTTCTTTTCTATTTCTCTTTGTGCTTTTCGCTTTTTTGGACAGATGTGTCACATGTAACTAATTTATGAAGGTGGAAAAATAGTGTTGTCTACTATCGTTAAAAAGTAGTTAGTAAATCATGCGATCGCTACTGCAAGCAACAAAAGCTGTTGACTAATATAGCGATTATCGTGTTGTTTAAAGTTACTGAATTACAATTACTGAGTTACAATTTAAAAAAGCATTGAATATTTGACAGTTAAAATTCCAATTTTTTCTCTTAAATGGAAGTATAACTGCCTGTATAATCGCCTTAATTTTTCCTGCCCACAGTGAGGCTACCCGATAAATATACCTTGGACGAATTAAGTAATTCAGTTTGTTATTGGAGGTTGCATTACGAATGAGTGAGCGAATTACGAATATAGGCTGCAGTGGAAACATGGTATTATAATTCTTGCAAATAAAGACTGACTCCAACACCAATTCTAAACTAAAAATGTAAGAAGTAATCTGTAAGAATTAAAATTAAACTAAATAAAAGATGCTCCAAAATTAGCGGGAGAAAAAGAAAAGACTATGTGAATGGCAAGCCTCTCCCTATTACAGCATCCGTCTTTTATGGAGACACCATTTAATTTATAATTCGAAATATTTATACTTGTTATTATACATTCTGTCTAGTTTTTAAGTGTTTGTCCTTAACAGTTCAAAAGATGGCCCTATCTTATAGGTTAAATTACATCATTTATGGTGAAACCCTTTAATTTCTAAATAGAAATTATATACTTGTTATACAGGTTAACTGTAAATTGTAACGGTCTGTGTACAACTGTAAAATGTATGGCCATATACATAAAATTAAATAAACTATTGGAGCACCCTGTAATTTATAATTTTGGATATTTATACTTTTTCTTATAACGGTCATAATAATCGATAGTCTCTCATATTTGCAAGGTTTTGTCTAAAACGGTTCAAAAGATAGGCCCATATAGGTAAAATTACGTCAGCTATGGGGGCACCCTATAAATTTTAAATTTAGTTTTTTATTACTTTCTGTTGTTAGGGGCTATAGCGACAAGCAATTTTTTTTTTAAATTTTTATAATGGTGCACTTTACGTTTTTTAATATACGTAAAAAACATGTATGTTGTATGGGGAAACCCTTTAATTTTTAAAATAATGTAGTGTCAAATAAAGAAAAAAAATTTTAAATCGGTTCAGAAATGGCTGAGTTCTGCGGGCACATACATAAAAAAAGCAACATTCAGACGAACTGATAAACTCCTTTTTTTGTGAAGTCGGTTAAAAAGTATATTTTAGTATATATTTGGGAATTTATTTTTTTTAAGAAGATTACATCGTTTTGCAACTGCCGCTTTGTCGGAAAAAAATAGATGAAATTATTACAAATAAAATATTCATTAAAGTTCAAATAAAAACGTTTTATTTTTTTTCTCCCATTGTGCACTAATAAGTTTTCATATCTGATATTTAAATAAAAAACCAGAAGATTTGCACACAAATATACAAAACATTAAATAGGTATTTAAAACATTTACATGCATCATATTTTTATTTGAGAACTACCGTATAAATCAAATGAGAAACAACACAAATTGGACTGTAGATATTTATCGTTTAATTTTAAAACATCAAAATCATAAATTTAATATTTTTATAACCCAGAAAACAGATGCGAAATTTTTCAACAAGATTGAACAGAGACTAAGGTAGATGTTTTATTTATTTTTATCTTTAAATATTATATGCCAAACGCGGGCTTTAACAAAGTAAAAGTATCTCATCGTTATGGTCATTTTGTATTATAGATATGTATGTATTTTTGGTTATAAATCCGGTGTGAATGTTTAAAAACACACAAATGCGGCTGTATTGATGTTAAATAACAAAAAAAAAAAAAAAAGAACGAATAAATAAAATTATATACAACAATAACAAATATAATATTAGCAACAAATTAGCTTAAATATTAATACCCATATTAATAAATAATGAAATGTATTTGAAATTTATTTTAGAACAAATTTTCATATAAAATTTGTTCTAAAATACATTTCAAATAAGTTTTATTTATTATGAATATGGGTGTAGAACTTTAAGTACAATAAAAATTTTTTTTTAACAAAAATTAAAATCTTATTTTAATATAAATTATAATCGCTTATAATCTTGGTATCTTTCTAAATATTAAACAATGTTTGGACTTTAAGTTCAAAATCAATAAACTTGTGTTGTTACCTTTCCTGATTCAAAACAAACAAAAAAAATCTTTTGCTAATTTATTCATTTTTGTCAACTGTTTTAAGGGCCTTGTGAAATTTAAAACGTTTTATGATGGCGCTTAATGATTTGCTGAAAGATGGTGCGCCTGGCTGTACGAAAATTAATTCCCAACAAACATTTCTAACTACTAGTCCTTGTTTTATCACTCTTAGATGTGTGAGAATCAAGTTTAACTATAAATTTAATATCTGTGGGAACTGTAGAATTAATATGGCCAGTGGTTATGTTTAATCGTGTGTAGTTTGTTTTTTTTTTTTAATTTAACTGCTTATAAATAAGTTAATAACAAGAGTAATAAGCCACCACTGTTATTGCCACTAACAGCAACAGACCAACACTGTCAATGAAAGTGAAGAAGTGGAAAGCACGATTGTTTTAGCAGAAAATCAGTAAAAGTTTGGGTGGGAAGGAATCCCCACATTAGTAAAAAAGTTAAGATGTTAATAGTGATATACATATGTATGTATGTATTTGCAATAAAACTCTAAACTGCATTAGTTTATTTATTAAACTAATTTCCATTATTAACTCATTTTCACAAATCATCAGTTACAAGTAATAACCAGATAATATTAGATGAAAATTTACTTGGAAAAATACTGACGACACAGATTTTCACGAAATTTCCGAAGTAGCATCCAGATATTTAGTATTTTCTATTAATTACTCTAATATTGAGTCATATGTCGTTTTTACTGGCAATGTTTGCCAAAAGTAATAGGACCCAAGGCTGAAAAAGGCGATTTGATAAATAGTTGTCTTTAGATTTGCGTCAAGAGGGCCGAAATATTTCAAAAAGGAACGTTGCAAAGCAGTGCGGAAGAAAAATTGTTTTTGCAAAACTTTTATATTCCAAAATTTTGCACAAAATATCTGACCTTTGGTCAGAAAAAATACGCACGGGAGCAACCTGGCACATATATAATGTGGTATGTGAGCGTTCGGACTACAAATTAGTGGAACATAATTTTGTTAAGGAGTTAAAGACCAGGGGTTATGCCCTATTAATTAGGAGATTTTAGAGCAATTTGGACCTTTTTTAAGTTTAAAAAGTTCTGACTTTATTTTTTAACATCAATAGCTTATATGCTACATAATTATACAAAATTTATTTTGCATAAAATTCTGTAAAAGTAAAAAAGTGATAGTCATTTAAAAATTCCATTTTGGATCACTCTTTTCACTGTGATATAGTTGAAATAGAGTAGCAATTTTATGGCTTTATAGGTAAGCTGGTATTTAATTTCAAGTAAGTAATATAACTTTGAAATTGGTAACCATAATAAAAAATTATTTTTGGCCACATTTCGGGGGTCAAAGTTTCGTATTTTCTGACAACATTTAAGTTAAATCACTTCAATTTCACAATAAATTTTAACTAAAGATGGATTCACCCATCACCAATCAGATTTAACTCCTTTTTAAGAAACTGTGGTTGGTTTTCTAACCCCCTTCCAACTGGAGTGACATAGTTGCTCATCAATGTACATATGTCACTTCCAATACAGCCTTCACAGCTAACACAACTAACACTTTCTACTCCTAGTCTATGATCGTCTGCCCACTTCTGTCTCTAAGTTTCTTCCTCAGTCTGTAATGACCCTAACCATTGTTCTTTATATTTTCTCTCTATCCCTTCTCTTATCTGCAGGTATCACAAAGGGACCAACATAATGGACCCAAGTGAGCTATTTTTCCTCTCCTTTTATGATTGATTTCTTCTCTTCTTTTATAAGCTGCCTGCTTAACCTAACCTAGATTTACCCATTTGTTTCGAACAAAATTTTTGCCCGGACATAATTTTTTTGTTCCTTAATTAATTTTTCGACCTTTTATATTTTCATTAATAAATTAATTATTTAGGCTTAAGTTCTTAATTATAAAGAGATAAAGGAAAATTAGATACCAGCAAAGCAGAATGCATTTTCTAGACATCTACGTCCGTCATCAGTACTCTTCGTATCAATCTACCCGGTAGCTTCAATTGTTATTAATTTTCTATTTAAACAAACTTATCAAAGAAATAAAATATGAGAAATTTTAATTTTACATTATATTTCATAGGAGATAGAGCTTTTTTTGAAATTGTTTTACACTTGTAAACTCTATTTTATTTTTATATTATACTACCAATATACATAAATTTTTTTGTGTCTAATTTATAATTTATATTTGTGCTTTTAATTGAAGTTTATTTGAAGTTTTATTTTTCTCTCAGAGAGCGAGAAAAGTTATTTTGGTTTAACTTTTGTGCGGACAAAAGTGAAATGAGTAGCCATTAAAAAAATTTTTCAGAAAAGGCTGAAATGAGTTTGCACAACAGATAGTGTTTGCGTAGCATGAAATTGTAGCATTTCTTTCGCTTGCGTTGATTATCAATAAAAAAATATTTTATGAAAATGTAATTCAATGAAGCAACTGCCCTTAATCTTATAAAGAAATTGCAAAAGACCGGAAGAGAATGCATTTACGACATGAGCAATACCTCATATAAATATAATCATGCAATACAAAGCAGTTGGACGACAATAGCTAGTGCCATTGGAATTGTCGTAATCATGGGGTCCGTGCGATGAAAATTATTAAAGGATGGGATGGATGGAAGAATCGTTGAATCGTGCTGTAGAAAAGTCTCCGTTAACAAATTTTGTCCGACCAAAAATTTTGGTTCGACACAAAATTAATATGTATTTTAAACCCCCATAACTTTTCTTCTTATTGGTTGATTTTTAGATTTCAAAGCAAACCGAAGTCACCCAACAATAAAAATGCGTGAACGTGAAATGGTCCACTGAGCGGCGCGGCGTCTAACTTGAAAAGGACATATAATAGCAACATTGACACAAATAAACTCTAAAGCAGTATAAATAAACTAACTTATGGGTAGTTTGAATTGCAAAATTATTTGTAAATTGATCGTTTAAGCAATACAGTATCGGGTATTCCGTTTTTTGGTACTACCTTAAAAATTTGAAATAAATTCAGAGGTTCAACAGTTGACTGGATCTAATTTAGTACAATTTTTTAAACTGAAGACATGAATAATTCTGGTTAATTCAACTAATGTTGATGATAAAATACAATAAAAAAGGTGAAGAAAAAATAGAAAACTCTTATCGTATGCAACTGCGCTCAACATATGACAAGGCCAGTTTGTGGCTTTCCTTAAGATTCCTTTTCCCAAAATTCACGTACTACCATTTAGGATTTATTTAATTCAGTATAAACGAGGCAACCTTCTCTGTCGATGGAAGCATTTTAAAAACCAACACGGGTTAAGAAAGAATACACACACATAAGCTGCCAACAGTTATCTTGTTATTGCTTTTTTTAAGCATCCGCAATAGTTTCTTCTCAGCAGTTAATTTTAAAGCGACCAACAGCAACAACAAAACAAAGAACCAATGTTGAGTAAAATAAAAAGAAATGTTCGCTAAAAAAGTATAGCCGGTCAATTTTGGCCATATTTCACTTAAACTAATATTCAGGCGGTACAACAAAAAAAAAAAAACATTTGCACCCATCAAAGGTTTTAATTAGTTTCTGATACAAATTTAATTTATTGTTTAATTGATTCAATTATTTTCTTAATTGGAATTTTATTTTGTTCTTTCTTAATTATGCAAACACTTGAATCAATTAAAATTATATCTGAAACTAATTGGCTAAAAACTTTGGCTCATCTCCCAGCAAATTAGTTTGGTCTTTTCTTAATAAGAGATAGCAATGTGCTTAGACATCTCATCGACTTAAAAGAAGTCTACAAAGGTGTCCCAGGGTTTTCTTTCGGAGCCACTTCTATTTGTGATTTATATAAATGATTTAGATCATAAGATTAAATTTTATAGGTCTTATACATATGCTGATGATGTCCAGTTACTAGCGGCGATAAAAGAAATGATTTAAACTTTTTGCAGCAGAAAGTTAACAAAGGCTTAAAACGAATAATGAAATGGTTGGAAAAAAACTTTCTTAACTCAAATCCCGTAAAGACTCGTTGCAAGTGGTTTTAGTAGATTTTTGGAAAACCTAGCTCGACATTAGGCTATAAAAAATTTTATTTTTAACATATTATAAGGTATTAGCATTATACTTATTATACTTAGATAACAACTTGAGCTTTGATTTTCAAGTAAATTGTGTTATCTCTAAGATTAGTTTTGTTCTGAGGAAATTATACAATATTGGTTTTTTTACCAAGCAAAGTAAAAAGGTGTGTTGCCATGTCATTATGGCTTTCTATATTTATTATTGTACGGCTTAGAGATTTATTCGGGAATATCACAGACCACTCGAAACAGATTAAAACAGTGTTTCTAAAGAATTACTCGTTACATCTTTAGACTTAGATTTAGGTCACAAATACATATGACTATTAACCTTCGTTCTAGGGGCCTACAATCTATATTAAATAAATTATACTTAACTAGCCGTTCCCACACACGTTGTGTGCGTCTTTATAAAATTTTTTTTTTATTTTGCTTTGAAAGTAATCCATACCAAATTTTAGGACTCTCACGTATTTACTTTATATAAAGGTACCCATCTCTAGAAAAAATTCTAAAATTTATATAAAATTCTAAAATTCTAAGGCCCATTATTATAACTTGCCTTTAGCTAAAGTTAGGGTTATGTTGGAGCGATAAGTAGTAAAATCCTAACTTTAGCTAAAAGCAAGTTATAATAATGGGCCTAAAAATTATTTTAAAGCTCTGTAAAGGGTGTTTAAAATATTTTAATAACAATTTAATTTGACAAAGTAAAAATACAAATCAAATACAATTTTATTCAATTGGCTATTTGGCAGTAAGTAATTCATACTTTGTGATTAATTTAAAACAGCGCCATCTATTGCGCAACCGTGTATATAATATGCCTTAAGGTATGCAGTACCTTTAAATCGGCAAAAAAATCGGCGTATTCTCACTGCGTTTTCTCCATTTTCTCTTGGAAATAAGATATTTTTTTTAGAAAAACGTATCCTGTATTGGAGTCAGGATACTAAATCCATCCAGTAGTTTTTCCATGATGCCAGCACAAAGAAAAAGACATACGGACATAAGTTACTCTTTTATTATATGTATAGATTTATACAGTAATTAAAACCATAAATTGATTCAAAAAAAATTTTTTTTTGTGGGTGTTCTACGGTTTTATCGTTTTATCGGCTAATGCTGTAATGAAGTTAGGGAGATTGGTTCTGAGTTTTTCGTGAGTTTATATAAAAACTAAAAGGAAATAGAGAATTTTTTTTTTCGTTTTTGTGCATTGTCAGTTTTCAAAGCAACAACGACAACAACAGCAATTATTAGAAAAAATAGGCACTTTACCGCATTGACCGATTTATAGTAGAACATTAAAAAAATATATATCTAAAATATCAGTGTACAAATAATCTCACAAGTTATTTGGGGCCTATAAAATCAAACCACCCGAACATGGACATGACTATGCTGGCTGTAAGGATATAAAATATTTGTTTTATGGGGCAAGCATATAACAGAACATTTTGTTTTATTATTAAAATCTGGATTTGGGCCGAAAAACTGGAGTTTTGAGCTTATTTTTTTAGAGTAATACCGGCATTGTGGGATTTTGAGTTTGGCATCATTAAAGAAACTAAATAAATGGACAGAAAGAATGTTTGAACCAATTAAAGGTTTTAATTAATTTAAATTAAAATTCAATTAATTTTTAGTTGATTCAAATATATATTTGTTTAAAACCGAACAACAAAATTTCCTAATTAAAAAAATAATTGAATCAATTAATTATTTAATTCAATTTTAATCTAGATCTAATTAAAATCTTTAATTGGTGAAAATATTTTTTTCTGTGTGTAAACCCACATTCAATTAAATATCTTATAATTTCTGTTTTAAGAATTTTATCTCGGGCAATTAGTTAATTTCGCAAAGAAGTATTGAAGATCTGGTTATGTCGTATCTGGTCTAAGACCTAAATATATAAAAACCAATTGTACATAAAATTATAATATTAAATAATTTTTAGTTCGTTAGTTCATGTTCGTTTTTATTCCCTTAATTTTTTTTATTCATATGTTGCTTGAATACTTACATTTCGAAATGCCCACAAATTTCATGTCAATAAATGCAATATTATTGCAGCTGTTACAAACATCAAGGCAAACCCATAATACCGTTTCCATCCACTGATGTATGGTGTATAAAACAAGGTTGGTGTTTAAAATCGGCTTTATTGCTTTATATAATGATCGAGGCATATCATCAAACCTCCTACTTAATGGGATGAAACATACAATTGTCGACTGAAATACTGCAACAATACACAGTACAATGTGCGAACGCCCTTAAGTTGGATGTGAAAAGGGTTTTTATTGGATTTTTTGTTGTTGTTGTAGTAAGTGTTGAAATCGGCGTCGGTATTGCGTAGTGTTGTTGTCTGTAATTTTGCATTCATATTGCAGGAATGATGAGAATGAGAGAGTGGGTTTCTATTTTGATGTTAACCGCCATTCTTATGGAAGGATTTCATTTCGCGGTTTCGACTGTGAGAATGTATTTTATAAAAGCTTCTTTGGTCTATACATCCATACACACAATATTGTACTGCATTGTGCGGAGCATAAGAAGGGATAACGAGTTAACGAGTTCACTTCTTGCTGCTTTTATTGGACTTTACTGATTTTATTACCGATACAAGTTAGGGTTTTGGATTGATTAGCAGTAGATGTGAATGCCACTGCCACTACTGACCATATTTTTTGTGTTTGTGTTTTGGTTTTGTTTCTTTATTTTTATATTGGTGGTGATATCGATTGCCACGGGCTCTTATTTCACAGACATACTTACAGATCGACTACGAAGTCACTGAGTAAAAGGGATATGCATTTTTGGTTTCTTATGGCGGTTTGATTTAGTTCATTTTACGTTTACTTAACTTTGCTTTATTATTTTTTCAGTGTTTAGAATGGTGGTTTCTTAAATCTTTGCCGTTTCTCCTCTCTTATTTTCTAATTTGTCTTGCTTATCCCGCTACATTTGGTACTACGGACTTATTTTTATATTGCTTGCAGCTCTTTTTTTTTGTTCTTCAATAAAATGTACTACCTTTGATACCAATATTACAATCATCATTATTATCATATTTCCGCTCTTATGACTTAAGCATTAAGTTCAACACCATCTTGCATCCTTGCTACAACAGCCCTCATCATCAACACCATCATGCATCATTATGAGCAGGGAGTTTGTTGTCTATAAGCTTCTTTTCTTTATTTTTTGAGGTGCAAGTCTTCTGTGGCACTGTTTATACAACATTCACACAATAAAATTTCTGGAGCATGATGTTGATGTTTGGTGTACGTTGGCGCTTCTTTATGTCGGCAGGGGCGTTGCTAAATAATCATCACACGTTTTAATGCGCGCCTGTGCACTGTGTGCAACTTAATGGGAGTTCACAAGTGAAATTATCCACATAATGGGCAAATATTTTCTTACCACAAGCGTTAACAAATTTACACTTTGATGTTCATGCTGATGTTGTTGCTACACTGGATAATGGTCCATGATTGGCCATACATTAATTTTCATCCACCAAAAAAAAAATACATCGAACACAAAGAATAAATAAAAGTGTATATTTCGTCTTGTAAATTATCATATGGGAATTTATGGCATTATTAAAATAATTGCCTTATATGAGTATGTTTGTAGCTCTTTAAATCTTTCAAAAGCGACCAACTATTCAACTTAAAATCATTTTGTCTTTAATGTTTAATTTTGAATTAATAAAAAAATAGTTAAAAATGTTATTCAGATAAAGAAGTCTTGAAACGTTGAAAATTTTAAAAAAAAATTTGATCCAATATCAAAAGAAGAAGAATATTTTTAAAATTTCTTTATAGCTTTATAACGTCTCTAATTGTCCTTAAAGTTTTAGTCAATTCAATGATATTCATAGAATATTAGCAATTAAAAAGCTGAAAATATTAAATCCCTGCCAAACTTGTTAAGTTTAACTCGAAGACGTTTGCAAAGAGTTTATCTATAAGAACCCTTCAAGATTTGCTTTGTGGAAAACTTAGAAAAATGTAGTTTCAAAGCTTAGTGTTATAGACCGAGGATACGGGTACAACCACAAAGTTCTTAATACCGTATTTTTATCTCGACAACTAAATTATTGATAAACTCTAAATTTTCAAAGCCTTCGCCGTATAGAACGGGGGACGGTACTTCCCACACAAAGTAATAATTATTTAAAATATACCTACATATGTATGTACGAGTACACCTAATTCTGTTTTTACACCGTAGATTGGTTCCAGAAAAATCCGTGTAAAAAAAACCGTGTAAAAAAAGCCATTGATCATATACAAAAATAGGTGATTGGTTCCTTATCACTACAACCTATTAAAATTAGTGAAAAACGAAAATTTTTTGCGAACTATCAATGCAATCAATCAATCATGTTTATTTTTATACATATATGCATGTACATACATATAATGTGTATTTGCACCGTTTATTTGCTTCTTTAGTGTATGATGAAGACTTAACAGATATTTTCGTTCCAGAAATCAACGATTTCCTAATTTAATTTTATTTTTTTTATGGTTCTTACTGTGACTTCATTTTGCCAAGAAATGTTGAGCCTTCTCCATTACGAAGGCGATCTAATATTTCAATTTTGTTTTCTAACCAAATGGCTTTACGTTGTAGTTTTCGTCGTCTTCTTGTAGAGATGCATTTATAGTTCACAATTTCAATTCAATTTCAATTGCTCTAACAAGTAAAAATGCTTGTTTGCACATAAAGGGAATTCCTCTAAATTTTTGATATAAAAATATTTAGCAAAACTGAAATTTTACAAATAAAATCTCAACCCAAAAGATTTTGAATCGTGCTAAATGGAATAAAATCGTGTAAAAAAACTATTTTTTTTTTATTTTCAAACCCTGTTAAGTCAAAAGCGTGTAAAAAAGACCGCGTAAAAAAAGAATTGGGTGTATACACGCTCGATACGTGTCGTTATAATATAACGACAAAGGTAATTAATATAGATTACACTACTTCACAAAATTTCAACAAAGTCGTGACCAAATGAATCTGACACTTGATCTGTATGTAAAATTGCTCACTGAATCCGAATATGAAATCAAAATGGTCAAAAGTAGAACAGTTTTCGAGATATTGCGTAATAACCGTTTTTTGCGTTTTCTAAAAAGGTTATGTCAATATAGTGAACGTACCTTCAAAACAGCTTGGCGGATTTTGAAAGTCTTTTTTGCCGTTGAAAGACAATAAAATTATCAAAACAATCACGGAACGCTTGCAAAAATTGATTAAGAATTTAGAGTTTTACAGTTGACCAAAGCTTGAACTTCACGAAAATTTTAATGATTTTTTGAAATTTTGCTGTTTTCAACTTCTTTTTTTTAAACCAAACAATAACTTTTTCTTTAGTTTCATCACTTACGAGATTAATTTATTTCAATACAAATATTACGGGTCCAATAAGAATCAGATCGGTGCAAAAATCACAGAGTTATAGAAGATTAATTGAATTATCCCATTTTTAGATTTTTATAAAATTAAAAAAATGCATGTAGGTATAAATTGCATTATTAATAATAAATATTAAAAATGACTTAGAACTGTTGAATTGCTTTGCCTATTGTAATTATTTTCTGCCTCTCGCACAAGGAACCAACAATAGTCGCCCAGCATCACCTCATCATACACCCCTTGGTACCGACGTTCCATTTCTTGTATTTGTTGGTGAAAACGCTCACCATGTTCGTCACTTTCATCGCCGAGGTTATTTGGGAAGAAATTTAAGTGCGAATGCAGAAGGTGTATTTTTAAAGACATATTAACTCCTTTTTAAATAAGATATAAAAATGAGTGTTAAGTAAAATTCTTCAATGAAAAAACGATTTAAAAACCGTACCAATTTTCTCATAGTTTTTTAGCAAATCACGAATGATGTCTTCATAGTTTGGATCCCTGAAATTGCCCAAAAAGCCTGATACAGCCAAACCAAATGATCTCCATGCCTTTAACTCATCTTCAGACAAAATCGAATCAAATTTTGAATCCTTGAGTAGCTTTGTAATTTGTGGTCCCACAAAAATCCCTTCTTTAATTTTGGCATCTGACAAGTTAGGAAAAACGGTTTTCAGGTATTTAAATGCGACACTGTTTCCTCTTTTTACCAAAGATTTTACAAAATTTTTGATTAAGCCAAGTTTTATATGTAACGGTGGCAAAATAATGTTTTCCTTTTTCACGAGAGCTTTATATTTGACATTGTCTTGACCAAGCGTAAAATTTGTTCTATCCGGCCAATCTTTTCGGGAATAGTGTTCCTGATGCGCTCGGCTATCCCATTTGCACAAAAAACAACAATATTTTGTGTACCCTTGTTGCAAACCAGTCACCATGGCAACAACTTTTAAATCGGCACAGATTTTCCAGTTATGGACTTCATAATTTACAAGATCGAGCATTTGAGATATGGACTCATAAGATTCTTTTACCTTTACAGCATGTGCCACTGGAACTGAAGGCTTTTTATTACCTTTGTGTAACAGAACAGCTTTTAAGCTTAACTTGCTGCTGTCAATAAATAACCGCCAATCGTCTGGATTGTGTGTCTCCCCGAATTGACTGAACAAGCCATTAATATCATGGCAATAGCAAATACCATCTTTTTTCGAAAAGTAACTAGAAAAACTTTCATGTCGGCTCCTGTAATGCGAAATTCTCACGTCAGGTGTCACAAAGCCACGTTCTTTCATTCTTGATGCTAACAACTCTGCCTTTTTCTTCGGTAACTCCAAATCTCTAACCCAGTCATTGAGTTCAGCTTGTGTGAGGGGCATTACTGTTTCTTTATTTTCATTTAAATCACTGTCGTCACTTGAATCATATGAATCGGAGTCATGCTTCCGCTTTGGACAAAGGGGATATTGAGCTTCAGGCATATGAGGAATTGGTTTTATAAAGGAGTTAACATCTGCATATTCAACAGACTTATGACGTCCATTTTGCTTTACATTGGCTAAGCAAAAATAACAGTCGATTTCGTGGTTTTTGGGTTCATGCCAAATGGCGGGAACATCAAATGGCAAATACCGACTACAGTATAGTAAATTAGCTTAAGATTCTGAAGACATATTTTCTAAGAACAAAATTAAAAAACGCATACTCACTCTGCACCCGACATCCACATAGTTAAACGAGTTTTGCATGAATTACACAAAGTATTCGGGGTCCAAGATTTCAATATGTTTTCCGTATTGACTTTGAAATACATCCGAAATGCTTTTTGCAATTGGTTTGAAAAATTTGACGGCTGTGCAAAACTGTACACTCCACAAGCATAGCAAAACTTGTTTGGATTGTTCTTGCAAATAAATGCCCGTTTTGCCTTACGCATTTCGTTCTTGTTATCAAATTTCACGCTTTCTTAATTTTTTTTTTTCGCAAAATTACGATTTTTTAATATTTAAAATGTTTGTTTTTCCTTTGGGCACTTGATTTAAAAATAGCGAAAAGTGACTAAATTCACTTAATCTTCTGTAGCTTTGTCAGTTCTGCACCAATCTGGATCATGTTGGACGCAAAATATTTCCACTTAAATATACTAATACGCTATGTAAAAATACATACAAATTTTTAATTGTTTGGTTTAAAAAAAAATGATTGAAAAGGGCGAAATTGCTAAAAATTAACAAATTTTTCATGAATCTGAAGTTTTTTCCACCATTACTCTGTCATTTCATGACCGATCTTAACAAACAACCGATGGTTATTTTAGTAATTTTATTGTCTTTCATCGGAAAGAAAGAAATGTCCGAACCGACGGACATTTTTGAAAATATTTTATTTTAAGTGCCTTCATCTTTTTTAAAAACACAAAAAACGGTTATTTTGCAATATCTCGAAAACTGTTCTACTTTTGACCATTCTGACTACATATTTGGATTCAGCGGACAATTTTACATATAGATTAGGTGTCAAATGCGTTTGGTCAAAAAACTGTTCTCTAGTGTTATCAGAAGATAATAAATAAAATAAATATGTATGTATAAAAAAATGCTGTATATGTGATACATGCTGATGAAAGGGACCTTATCTTTCCAGCGCACATAGGGATATTTTGCCAATCTAGCCGAAGAGTACTTTTTTTAGTTTATATTGGCTCTGAAAATTTACTGAGTTTTCCTAGATCAATGAAACTTGGCAGAAAGATCTCTCATAGTCGTAGGCTGTTAAAGTTATAAAAATCGGACAAAGGAGAAAAAAGTTCCCCATAGAAGAACTAATCCTACCTCTGAAAATTTTTATTTTTTTGCTAATTTCCAAAAAATATTCATTTTTAAACTTGTCCAAGAGAAGAATATTAATAAAAATATTTTTTGTAATTTATTACTTTATAGTATTCAATTTATCTGAGAATAGTTATTGTATTCATCATCCACATTAAGACTCTTAATTTTATATTTTTTCAGATATGGTTTATGTAATTACTTTATATAAAGGTACCAATGCCTGGGTACACAGAAAAAAAATTTTGCAACAATTAAAGGTTTTGATTGGTTTGAGATACAACTTTAATTTAATTTTTAATTAATTCAACTATTCACTTAATTGAAATATTATTTAATTCATTGTTAATTAATTATATAATTAAGTTAACTAAAAAATTAATTGAATTTGTATTTGAAACTAATTAAAACTGTTAATAGGAGCAAAACATTTTTTCTGTGTAATTACTTAGAAACATGGGCTTTATATAAAAATCGAAAATTTGTATACAAATCCAAAATCATTGTAGAGTACTGTAAATAGTGTTTTAAATTGTCCGCAAAAAAAATAAAAGTTGCTGGCAAATTTGCAGTACCATTGAATCGGTAAAATTGCGTACTTTCATTACTTGTTCTCCCTCTTTCTCGGTAATGACATATTTTTACGAGAAAAAATATCCTATATTTGAACCACGATACCAAGGTACTTCTCCATAAAATTTTATTATATGCGATTTTATTAGATGCGATCACAAACCGACAGACAGGCAGAAAATCACAGTTTATATGTATAGATAATAAATAATTTACATTAGCAACAATAAATTTTATTTGCTGCTGAAAATTCACATTAATTATAAATCTTTCTTCCTATAATTTCAAATAAATAAATACTTGACTTCAAAATTAATATTCTGTAATAAAAAATTTGCTCTATAAACTAAAGCTGCGGTTGTTTTTTTTAAAAACGTGTTTATCTGTTTTTTTTTTCTTTCATGTTTGTTTGTCTCTTTTTTATTTTATTATTTCATCACAATTAAGTGATTAATATTTTTAATATAAATAAATAATTACCGACTAATTGCAAACATACATATCAGGCATAAGGTAAACAAAAATTGCTTAAAAACTATTTTTATATAAAAATATGAAATTTGTCAAAGATAACAAATTGGGTATTATCTATGAATTAATTATTAAACTAAAAACAAATATCATTTTAACCATATTATGAAATACACAATAACAATCTGGCATACTTACGATCAAAGTCCAATTTGAGAAGACTAACCTGACTCAATTTTTAAAACATTTATGGCATTTTGTTTTGTTTTGTTTCACAAAATTATATTTAAATGGCAAACACTGTTAAATTGTTATTTTGATCTACAGTCGGCTGAGAGGCACAGTTGTTTCTTTACACACGCACATAAGAATGATACTTTAAATTGAAACTTAAAACGTCAAACTTTTATAAAATTAATTATAAAGTTGGTTTTTCAAAATTAAGAAGTAAAACAAATGCATCTCTAAATAATAAATTTGTTATAATATTTACAACTTACTCGTAAAACATAAATGCCCTTATGCAAAAGAAATAAAGTCTACTTCATGTCTACTTTATTTAAAATTTTATATAAAAATTTTTTCTTAAAGTACACATTAAGTAGACTTTATTTCTTCTGCTTCTAAGCATTTAAAAAAAATAACAAGTATAGTTTCTCCTCCAACAGCCGTTAAAATTTTTGATTAAATTTTTTTTGTATAGAAGTAACTTTAACTTCCTCTTACCCACATTTAAATTTTTTGAACGCAGATAACACAAGGCAACACGGACAAAAATAACCATATACGGACACCACTACGTGATAAAAGACCAAAAAAAAAGACCCCTGTCTCCCAGTTTTGCCCAAAGTCCTCCAGGTTTTTTTTATGGGCCCTCAAAGATGTGGGGCCTCGATATCATTTTTGCAAAAAAATGATCATTTCCTCAAGCCGTTTGAAATTTTGGTATACTCTCTGAGGCAAAGTTGTAGCTCTTGTCATGAAGAACAAAAATTGTTAACATATAAAATCAAAAAAACTTCATCTTCAAGGTCAAAATCGCAAAAAACTTTAAAAAATTCAATTTTTTTACCTTTTTTCCCCTGTTCAGGTCCATAGGTAGCAAACCGTTCAAAATTCAAGGAAACAATCAACTACAAAAATGAACCTAAGATCTTAATCTTAATCAAAGCTTTTTAAAAGGCTACTTCTTCTTACTGCCAATTTTAAAGCAACAAAATAATACCAGATTACCAGTTTGGGTTCAGGCAGAAACATGGCACACCAAAACAATGTCATAGGTTTTTCAATGATTTTTCTGATTCAATAGAAAGAAAATTGTATTGATCTGCAGTGTTTTTAGATATTTTACAAGCTTTGGCTTTTTTACAAATTAAAAAAGTTTATTCCGGTCCCAATTTGTTTTGTATTAAAGCATATCTGCAAAACAGGTACTTCTTTGTAAGTGTCAATGAAATTTATTCAAATTTCAAATATTCAAATTTATTCAAATTATACCAGGTATACCCTAAGGCAGTGTATTAAATCCCGTATAGTACGCCATTAACACAGCAGATATACCAACGATGGACAATATAACTTTTGCTACTTATGCAGATGACCGCTGTACCAGCTTCTAATGAGTCACCAACCATAGCTTCGGAATTGGTACAAAGCCAATTAAATCTTGTTCAAGATTGGCTGCAAAAATGGAACATCAAAGTAAATACCGCAAAATCTGTTCATGTGACATTTACATTAGGAAAAAATTATTGTTCTCCAGTGTATTTAAATAGAACTGTTACACCTCAAAATGACACATTGAAATATTTGGGCCTTCATCTTGATCGACGATTAACATGGAAAGAATATATGAACACGTGAACACGTGAACAGGTAAATATTAAAACAAGAAAAATTTACTGGCTATTAGGGTTTAAATCTGAAATAAGTCTGGAGAGCACAGTTTTGTTATTTAAAGGATATGAAATTCAAAATGGACATGTTAAAAACATATTTTGCGGCCCGCAACATTTTGTGAGCTTGACAAGCGTGGATGTAATTTCTAAACAATTAAACTAAAGACAGTTTTAGTTTAAAATCATAAAAATAAATTTCATACATTTTTTTGCAAAAAATTTATAAGTTAATACAACAATATAAAAAGAACTGTTTAAATTGTTTATTCAAGCAATTGATTTTATGATCAATGATAGCAAAGATCTCTTAAAAATAAGCAAGTGATTTTAAAATGCGTTCCCTTAGTTAACCGATTTAAAATCACACGATTTTAAAAATTCTTGTAGAAAAAAATTAATTTTATGTATTTTAAATTTATTTAAAATACATATTTATTTTACTTTAATAAAAACGAATTTTTCAGAACAGTCCTTTTATTATTAATTTCGATTGTTCCTTCAGTTCCCCAGGGCAGTATATTGGGGTCCATTTTATATTTGTTGTATACATCCGATATGCAAACAAGTGACCGAGTCCATACATCGAGATTTGCTGACGACACAGCATTCTTTTAAGCATTCACGAAAGTCCTGAAGTAGCATCACGATATCTACAAGACCACATACTAAATTAAGAAAAATGGTTGAAGAAATGGTTGGAGAATATATTAACGAATACTTGAAGAAATAGCGAAATATGCAGTAACGTATTTAAAGAAGCTTGAAATACATTCAAATCCAATGGTGCGCAACATACTAAATGAACGTGGGTATATTTGTCTAAGAATTAGGGACATTGCTTCTCTCGAACGAACGTCAGAGGGATGATAGCAGCAACCGTGAAACACGCAATTTTTTGTCTAGCACTGGCTTGACTTAACAAATATATTTATATTTATTTTAGGTTTAAGATATGAGTAACTAATTTTAGTTCAAATATATTGAAGATACAAAAATAAAATATGATGAAAAAAATTCGATTGTTATTTTTTTTTTAATCATTTATTAAAATTATACAATGAAATTTATAGTCAAGCTTAAGTTCGTTTTTATTCTCTCTAAGAAAGAATTAATTAAATTACAAATTAGGTGATAATATTTAAGAAAAATTGGGAAAATTTAATTTTTAGACTCCAGCAGGAGCGGAATGCACATTTTCTAGACAGCCACGTCCGTCATCAGCACTCTTGTATCTAATCTACTTAGGGTAGTCTTTAGTTGTAAGCATCATCTATTTAACCAAGCAAACCCAGATAAAGAAATACGAGAAAACTTGTATTCAATTATCAATCGTCAGTTGGTGAGACGAAGTCTATCACTACCTTAAGCTTCCCTCTTGTTGAATATTTTTACTTTAATATTTACCACCTTATATTTGTTGTTCCTTCAGCCAACCTTCGGTTAGCAATGAGTTACGTTTTGTTTATTTGTTTTACTTCCAACATTCGTTCTTATTCAACAATAATAATTTTTTTTTTAATTTTCGATTTTAAGTAATTTTCAGTTTTTAATATCGTTTCATTTTTGGAATTTTATTTTTATGGTAAAATTAAGATTATATTTGTTTTTAATATAAATTTTTAATAAAAATCGAATAATATTTGAAACATTGAATTTATGTGAAATTTCGCTTTTTTGACATTTTGAAATTTTTTAAAATTTTGATTCTGTTGGAAAATCTAGATTTATTTGATGAAATTTTGTCATTTTTTTTTCTTTTTTGGTGAGAAAAAATGTTAAATTTAAAATTTTCTTACAAAATATCGATTGCGGAATTTCGATATCTTTGTAAAAATTCGACTTTTTAGAGAAACTTAAATTTTAGCTGAAATTTTAATGGCAAATTTTCATAAAGTGAGACAGCATTCTTTTAGAGATATTTCAAATATTTGGGGAAATTTCGTTTTTTTGGATAATTATAATTTTTTTTTCAAATTTCCATATTTATGGTGAAATTCAAAAAATAAATATATAATTTAATACATAATTGCATAAAAGGTTTTTTGGCTGCGTTAAATTTAAAAATTTTACATTATATATTAAGGAAAATGTCCGAAAAAATTGATAAAGGTAGAAATAATACAAAAAATTGTATACTGTGAAGTAACTTCCAAAGAGCGCAATAAAAAACTGCTGCAAAAATACGAAGCTTTCACTATTTTTTGGATTTTTTTAATATCGAATAACCATAGATAAGTTCAGTTTTTGATACAATTGGTCTTCCAAAACAACAAAATACCTTTGCACATTCGTAAGACCATTTGCACCAAACACTGAAAAATGCTAATATTAGTAAAATTTTAAAATGTTCGTTTGTTACACTTAAGAAGTTCCAGCATACATATACATACGTATAAGGCTCCTAAAATTCGTATTAGTTTACAAACTCTATTTTCACAAGTCTTCAATTGTTATTAATAAAGTTGTTAACAAAATCAACAAATTTCTTCAGATGTGACTCATTCTTTTTTAATTCTCTTCATTTAATACACAGTATATTTGTTTAATAAGTACTGGCCTACATTTAAATAATAATACAATAGCAAAACAGATAAATTCGTGTTAAAACTGAGAAAACACTTTGTTGTGGTATGTTTTTACTTTTAATCAACACAAATATCTATGTATCTGGTATTTATGAATGAATTTTTTACTTTAACATGTGTTTTTCTATTTCACTCATGCTTATTGCGTGGCTGGTAAAAGTTAAAAGAGAGCTTCACGAGCAAGAAAAGAGTTTAGTTTTTGAGTATTTATTAGCTGAGAAAAATGCGTAATCGCTAAAGGTGTATGTGTATAAATTTCAGAAACCAATTCACTCATGCTGAGGCATGCACATAATGGCCTGTGTTATTTCTTGGGCGACAATACGTATGAGTAATATGAATTTCTGGTGAAATTCAACGGAATTTGCTACAATTAATGTAGGTAGTAGTTGTTGGTGTTGACTGGCAAGAAGATACCAACCAGGCGGCTATAATTATTATTATTAAATAACAATTGCGGTTAGGGATTTTGAACTTGTTTGATTATTGTTAATATAATTAGAGTTTGCATGATGATTGATTCGCTTTTAACCGGTTCTAGGGTAATAATTCTCATTTTTTTAATTGTTTATTTTGCAAGTGTCTAATTTTTTACAATAAAAAATTCGGGTTTTAAAGAACACGTATATCTCTACAATCAATTCGGTAAAGTAGTCATGGTGAACTGAATACGTGGTGAATTATAAAAACACTCATAATAGAAAGTTCGAAATTTGGTATTCATCTATTATCTGAGTAGTTTTTTTTATTAATATTATGAATTATTACTTTAATCTCATCATAACCAAACTTAGGTTTTTACGGAAAGAAAAATTTAATACGACCAATTTTATAAGTATCTGGAGAACTATAATACGTAGATCTTTGAAAGTTTGTACCAGTAAACCCCTTACTAGCGAAACACTGGCTGGATTAGAATAATGGGCGTGGTAACTCTCATACAAAGAGAACAATTTTATCGTCTTCCTGGAAATCTGCAATAGGTAGAGTCTTGAAACTTTGAAGAAGTAACTCTCATACTAATATGCATAGTCCAACAAGACTGGATTAGAACAGTGGAAGTGGTACCTCCCACACAAAGCAAAAAATTATTATCGTGTTAATACGCATAGTCTAGCAAAAAACATATGGGATGGGAATAGTGGGCATTGTACCTTGTATATAAACTAAAACGTTTTTGTTATGAGAATAGCTTGCGTTTTTGAGTTAACGGTTGACCATACTTTTCTTCCAAGTGCTTCTTGTATTTTTTGTGGATGGGTGTACCAAAGCTCATCGGGGATAGCTAGTTAATATTATGTACTTAAATACTTAAATAAAGTTTTGTCTAAAAAATCATTCTTTTTCATTCCACAAATATTTTGTATACCAAATTATATTCAGATATGGAATACAGAAAACTAAAATTTCGATTTATTTCCCCTCAATGCACAAGAGTGTTGTTTTATAAAAAATATAGTTTAAAAAAAAGTATTATACAATAAACAATTGCATTATTAATGTTGTTACACCAAAGAGAGTAAAAATATGAACAAATTAAAATTTTGATTTTAGAAAAAAAATATTTGTTCGAACACTGTTATCTACTAAAAACTTAAGATCCTTCAGGAGTAGGTTCAAGAGGTGCAACAAAAATAGCTTAGTCACACGTAGAAATGAAAGCTCTTAACGCTTTACTTTGCTTTAAGTATCTCTTAAATCGTCAATTTGCTTTAAATACAACGAAAATAAGACCCGTTCTATATTAGCATTTTTGTTTCCGAAACTTTTTATAAAATCTCTTTTGCATTCTTGTCCATACTTTAAAAATTGTGTTTCTTACGACTTTTATACAGTCACCCTTATGCTGAAAATAGCATACAACAATAACAACGATAGAGAGTTGCACCATAGTTTCAAGTACATGAAACATCGTACCCGGAGCTATTTTTGCAAGCATAGAAACGTGGAAGTACATCGAGAGTAAAAAACTCCGCCACAGGCAGGTTAACTTTGTTTCTTACGCCGACGAAATAATATCGAAAAAACGGTTTCGGGTTGTTAACACCGTGTGTCAGTTTTTTTTTTTTACAGTGAAGGAATTTTTAATTGTGTATATATAAATCTAAATTAGAATATCAAATGTTAATAATAAAACCAAATTAAAATTAAATTAAAATGACATTAAAAAGCGTATAAAAATTTAAATTAAAAACTGAACTGATAATGAATACAAAGATATGATATTGTAAACAGAAATTAGGTGTATCTAAGCAAATAAGATTATTTTTTAGCCACCCTAATGTTCTCAATTTCAAATATGATTTGATATGATGATCAACCATGATTTTTGAACAACTGAAAGCAATTTTCTCACTGTTGTTTTTAACTTTATATGGGAAGTTTGGCGTATAAACATTTTATGGATGACTAGACATTTAGAGTTTTTTGGATTCAAACAGAGGCCGTTACTCGAAGACCACGAATATATCTTCTTGATGTTATCAATATTTTTATCTCGATATGATACAGTGTAGATCAATTTAGTAACGGCAAATATTTCGATCATATTCCATTAAAAAAAGCTGCTTGTGTTCGACTTATTAAATATGAAGAGAGAAATTTTATTGAAAAAATGTTTCAGTTTGTGATTTGTTTAATCCGCTTTTTTTCTAAATATTTTATTCTTTTGTAATTAGTTTGTCTATTTTAAGTATGCAATCTATTTCTAGAAATGTATAAAATATCTAGAGAAATGCCGAGATATGAAAAACAATTTGCAGTACATAATGTTAAAAGGAGAATTTAAATGAAGATATTTTTTTAAGGGGATTAAATTAACTACGGTAGTCGTGGTATTCTTGATCTTTTAACTTTAGCTGATCGAGCAGATTTAATTGTATTAAAAGTGAGGTTTATATATGCTATGTCCATAGGCTGTACCACCAATCAACATAAAAAAATTAAGCATTTTACAATTATTATAATGATTTTTATAACTCTTATACACAGAAAAAATTATTTTTCAGATTCAAACAATCTATTTGCACAATCAGACCATTTTTGTATGCTTTTGGTCCTATAAACAAATTTGCAAATTCAAACAATTAAATATAAAATTGGTTTATTGAAAATAATCCACGATTTTTTCAAACAATTAATTATGATATTTGTTAAAAAAAAATTTATTGATTTTGCAGAAATTTTTAAACAACTTAGTCTGAAAGTTTATGGAAAATTATGAAAAAAATCAAACAAAAATTTTTTTTGAATCAGACAGAAAAGTTTATAAAATAATAAAAAAATCAAACAAATAACACACTGTGTAATTTTTTAAGTCATGGCAAAATAACCATATACGGACACCACTACGTCATAAAAGACCCAAAAAAAGACCCCTGTCTCCCAAAGTCCTGCAGGTTTTTTTTATGGGCCCTTAAAGATGTGGGGCCTCGATGTCATTTTTGCAAAAAAATGATCATTTCCTCAAGCTCATATTTTGCAAACCGTTTGAAATTTTGATATACTCTTTGAAGCAAAGTTGTAGCTCTTGTCATAAAGAACAAACATTGTTAACATATAAAATCAAAAAAAACTTCATCTTCAAGGTCAAAATCGCAAAAAACTTAAAAAAAACAATTTTTTTACCTTTTTTCCCCTGTTCAGGTCCATAAGTAGCAAACCGTTCAAAATTCAAGGAAACAATCAACTACAAAAATGAACCTAAGATCTCAATAAACAACTTTCTAGAACATATGAACTTCGTAGGAATGATTCTTAACACCGTTTAGGTAGCGCTTAGGTAGCCGCAAAAGTGAAAAAAAATAACATCCGTGTTGCACTGTGTAATTTATCTGAATGAGATAAAAAAAAATTACTAAAATTTCAAACAAATAATTTAACAAAATCAAAAACAATTTTCGTCAATGGTGTTTAATAGTAATAGATTTGTGACTGATTTGTGAATTTAAATAACTTCGGACTAAAATTTGACCATATTAACAAAAGATAAGGCTGAAATGGTGTCAATTACAAATTCATTAAATACCGCTGTTTCTTGAAATATCATATTCTATATTAAAAAAAAAATTTTACATCTTGCGCAAAAGTGAAAATAACGAATCCGCGGTTGCTTTGGTCAAATTTTAGCCACAAGTTACATACATATATATTTTAGGCACACAACTCTCTGGAGCACAATTATTTATATTTTTTCATCTAAATTATTTGTTTGTATGTATAAATGTATATGAAGTTGGCCATTGCCGCCACCTAAAAAATTGCGAATAAAAAATAGAAAATGTACATATTTGAAAGACTCTTTTTACACTAAACTTACGGAAAGGTATTATAAACAATAGGCATTAAGAGAATACAATGTCTTGTATTCTTATTAATTTTGTTTTACATCTACGATTATGTACCAGCTCCCAGTAGTGTTGAAGAATATAAATATTTGGTGAAATTAACCATGACCTCAATCTTCAAAAAATAATTAAATTTATGTACGTCGTGTAAAGCCACCGATTGTCACCGATTGATATGACTTTGCTGATTTTAAAATACACAATTTTAGATTTAATTTCTAAAAATTATTTTCTTAGTGCTGAATATTAATTAATTAATTGAATTGAATTTATATGTAAACATGCATTTGGATTAAATAATATGCAATAAAAGTTATATGAATTTGCCCTTAGTTTTTTTTTTTTAATTTCCGTTTGGGATTAAATTATTTTGTTTTTGGGTTAAATAAATGAGCGAATATTATAAATTATAGATATTCCACAAAATTGTACCTAGAACGCATCCTTGCGGTACGTCTCCCTTATATTATTTTGTTCCCTCATCTGTTTCCTACGCTAGAATCCGATTCCTAAAAATTGTCTTTAATTATGGCCATATAAGTAAGCATGTGTCATTATACTGAGTCAACTTATACGTCACAGTATGTCTAGAAACACGTTCTCATCAATAATTCTTGAACAAATAATAAAAGTTCTCTCTTTTAGTCAAACAATAAACACAAAAAAAAATAAGAAACTAAAATATCTAAAGCTCGCCGAAACAGCTGTTTTGCTTATTTCGTCACTATATATTTACCGGCTTTTTGTTTGTTAGTATGTGTATATGTTTTGTATCTACGAGTATGCAGTCAGACAGCTGATCTGATGTGTGCGTGCAGGTATGGTTTTTAGATAATGGAACAATATAAAAGCCAAAAAAAATATATACAATCAATAAATACTCTCGTAAAACACTTCAGAATGAAACAGTTCAACCAAATAATCAGCGAAACGCTTTAAAAGAGACAATATTACTAATAATGTATTGAACAACATTGAGAAAGAGTATAGAGAAATAACAACAAAGAAATCAACTCAAAAGTTATTAAACAAGCGCTCTTTCTCTTGTCTGTTATTTTTTTGTTTTTATCTTTTTATTTATTTGTTTTTTGTTTTTTTGCACAAAACAACAATATTAAATACATAATCTCACTCAAACATTGAGTATTTGATATTGTTGCAAATATTTTAGTATGTTTTAAGTTATAGAAGTGTTAACAACGTGCAAAATAAAACTATTTATTATTTGTTAAAATAAAAAAGAATTTATATTTATTATAAAAAAAAAATGTGTTAAGTGCAACAAAAGAACTATAAGTTTAAGCCGAAAAACAGAAGAAAACTGATTTAGTGGTGACTTTAAAATTAATTTAAAAACAATAATTTCATCAGAAACGAATCCAGTTTTTCAAAAACTGCACAAAAGAGGGTTTAATATTTATTTTAGTTTTAAATCAGCTTTTTATGATTTTTATATTTCTTTCTTTATTTTTAATGGTAAGTCGTATATTTTGTACATGGATATTTTTATTTTAGCCAATTGTTGTGAAATTCGTTTTGTTTATTATAATTTAAGAAACAGAATTAATGTTTTTATAACTTGCAAAATAAAAATACAAAAAATATGAAATTAGAATTTTGATGAAATTATGATGAAATTTTTTAAAAATTTGTCCACTCATTTTGTACATATGTATGATTTTTTCAAATTTTTTTTTTTATATATTTATTTTTATAAACAGTGTAGCTGAATATTTTTTTAAATATTTTTGTTTTTTTATATTTTAAACAAATGCTTTTTTATACACGTCGTTGCAAATTTTTAGCTGTATGTCCTTTTTAAGAATTTCTGAATTCACAAAGAAAAATATTCTATACATATGTACCTATAATAAAACTGTAATACGACTATTTCAGTACATAAAATATTTTTTGAAAATTTTTTTAATGCAACTGTAATCGAAATGGAATACAAAACAGCAATTTTTAAAATTTTTGTCTGTCTGTCCGTCTGTCTGTGTTCGCATCACATAACATTACTTGATAAATTTTAATAAAATTTTATGACGAGGTACCGTAGTATCTCGGTTCAAATATGGGATACTCTTTTTCCGTAAAAATATCACAATTACAAGAGAAAATATAGAAAAAGTAGTAAAAGTACGCAATATTACCGATTCAATGGTACTGCAAACCATTGGCAGCACCTTTTATTTTTCTCAACAAGAAATTTTAAACACTATTTACAGAACTTTACGATAGTTTTAAAATTTTATATAAATTTTAGAATTTTATCCAGGAATGGGTACCTCTATATAAAGTAAATACAAAAACCATATCTGAAGCGCTATGAAAGAGTCTTAAATATTGATGTGGATTACTTTCAAATCAAAATCAAACAAAATATTGTAAGGACGGTGACGAAGTGGAGGGCATAGCTAGTAGATAACATTTGTGCATATTATCTGAAAGACCAACAGAGAACTATATTTATTTGCTTTTTTTAAACCAATACAATAAATAATTATTTTTAGGTTGATGCATTAATATGGCCGCCTTTCTAAGAACATCTTTTTCTTGTTCGGCCAAAAAACAATAAAATTTTAGCTGAATGTTACCAAGATCGTTTAGGATGTTACGATCCAGCGAGCTTGGATGTGTTTTTAGCTCATTTAAATGCATTGACGATTGATATTCTATGTTTGTTTCAACCAATAGCACGTTTAGATCTTTATACATGTTCGAGTTTTTAACAAACCAGGAGCAGCTATCATTCTAAGAATCTTATTTAGGCGCTATTGTATTTTTTCCAATGTTGTAGCTGAGTGCCCCATAACTGAATTGCATAACACCATCTACGAACCAACAAAAACTAAAAATTTTTTATAATAATCGCAAACTCATGTTTCCTATTTCCAGCAAAAATATTATTCAACATGACTTTACAGATAATTTTCTTAGGGTGGTGGTCGGTAGAACATGCTGGACATTCTAACTGAGGCATGTTATTTTACATTATGCTGTAGTGTGCAAAATCAACTAAACCCAAATGTTCCCGCGAGTATATTTTCCTACGATTTTTATAAAAAAAAAATTCGGGTATTAAGTGCTAACAAAAGTTAAAGGGTGTTCCGATAGTGCCGTGATATACGCTTATATATGTAGCTTTTTTTAATCGTAAGAGGCAGAGGATGAATTACTATGTCCGCTGTAAAATTAAATTAAAAATTAAAGCGTCTTCATAAAGGCCGTGATTTTACGGAATATGATCGCATCTTTTAACTCGTTACAAAAAGTACTTGATTTATCAATAAAAAAAGTAAAACTAAAGGTTGGCGTGAAAAAAATTAAAAAGTATTTTTCAGTTATATATCGTACGGTGGTAAGGAACCCTATACGTGTAAGTCCAACACGCGCTACACCGATTTATGAAATATTATACACGCCCATTTTTGGTCGAACTAACAATCGCAACATTCTTTATTGTTTGATGGGTGTTAAACTTAGACTGCCGTAGAACACGATTTATAGAGCTACGGCATAGATTTACTATAGCGAAGTTGAGTGTTCGATGCAAATGGTCTTGCATTGCGTACTTTTTTCGAAAATTCAACAACAAAATTGATATGGGTTTTTGTTAAATTTGAATGATATAACGCATTTGCACTTTCACAAGACAATTTCGCATCAAACACTGAAAATTATGGCTTTTCCGAAAACTAACACAATATTTCGGAAAAGCAGTAATTTTACCGTTTTCAATATCCGACAATTTACAACCGCAGGGCATTTCAATCTACAGATGAAATAAAATTATATATGATAATGTATACAAAGTAGAACCAATAAAATAAAAAGCCGTTGGCTCAGTAGTACATACTTATGATTTTTAATACTGCGGTTATAAGCATTTATAAAATAGAAATAAATAAAATTTTTTCGTTCTTTATTTCTTTATTTCTTTTTCCTTTCTTTCTATCATTTTTTGGTGTATTGCTCTTTCAAATTCATAAACATTTATTCTCTAATTTAGGTATGAATATAACAAATCCTGAAAAGGACATACGGCTATAATATTGCATAAAGAGACATCATTTGGGTTGTGGTTTCTTAAGATCATGCTGAAAGTGAATCACATCAATTTGATGTGTTTCATATCAGTCTTAAATATTCAATGCCGCGTGAATATTTAGAGAAAAATCGACTAAAATATAGCTTTTTTTCCGAATTATACTTCGAACATCTAAGTTGTCTATTTTTTATACTAAAATTAGCAATGGTGCTTTCACTCAAACCCATATCAAATATTATATTCGGTACCTAGTACGTTTGTCATGTTAATTTCATAAGATCTGTTTTAATTACGTCCACGTCATACTTTTTTATCACCTAGGCATTTTGGCTAAAAAAAATATTGATTGCTAAAACCAGACATCAAATCTGACAGAAAAAAATAATTTTATTTCTTTTCTCTCCCTGATGACTATAATATTGCTGATACAAAAATTACACATTTTTAGGTCTTGTAAGTTGAAAAATAAAAGTCACGAATTTTTAAGTGACTTGGCAACAGGTTAATATAATTTTTTTTAACAAAAAGCTAAATTTGACGTCACTGACAAACAAACACACATACATTGATCTAAGCTATTGAAAATGTCAAAACCAGAACAAACCATTTTAAATCTTTTGGTTACGTCTTTAAAAACTTTATTACTGGCTTAAACTCAAACTGAAAAAAACAAAAATAATCAAACAAATAATCAACATGCTAATGAATAACTTTCATGCCTAACTAAACCTAACATATCATTTTTGATGCTAAAATTTCTGCTTGAAGACTTTGTGAACTGGATTTAAAATTAAATCTTCTTAAAGAAAAACTTTTTTAAATATTCTGTGGTTGAAGAAATGGAGAATAAAAGTGAATGAACAAAAATGTACTCACATAACTTTCACACTGCCCCCCTATTCGGATAAATAACCAAACGATACCCCAGCTTTCAGACGTCAAATATCTCGGCATACATCTTGACCGGCGCCTTACATGGAAACCGCACATAGAAACAAAGTTAACACAAATGAAGTTAAAAGCAGTACAACTAAACGGGCTTATTGGCAGAAATCTACTCTAGCTTTAGATTGCAAACTTTTATTATCAATTCTAAAACCAATATGGTGTTATGGCATTCAATTATGGGGCACTGCCTCAGCTACCAACGTAGAAAAAATTCAAAGGCGCCAAAACAAGATTCTTCGTATAATTACATCTGCTCCTTGGTATATAAAAAACTCGAACATCCATAAAGATCTAAACGTGCCAACAGTTAAAGCGGAAATAGCGAAACTTGCCGTAAGTTATTTAAAGAAGCTTGAAACTCATCCTAATCCACTGGCCCGTAACTTACTAAATGAACCTGGTTACATTCGACTAAGAAGGAGAGACACTGCTTCTCTCATCCGTACATCAGAGGGATAACCCGCAAATTACAGTAACCGTGAAACATACATTTTTTTTCCAGCACTGGTTGGACTTAACATGTATATTTTTATTTTTAGACTTAAGATATGAGTAATTATTGATAGTTCAATTATATTGAAGATACAATAAATAAAAAATTGCGAAAAAAAATATTCTGTAACTTGTTTCAATACCCACATTTTCTTTTCACACATGACAATAATAGGATTTTTGCAGAGAGATTGCCATTTATTGACCTGCAAGGTTTTATAGACCCTGCTAGTGCAAAAAAATAACCAATAACATCATTATGGAGCAGACTCAAATTTAAAAGAATTTTGTGTTTGTTCTTACAAGAATTAAGCGACAATTTTGCGAAAAATTAAACATATGTATGAAATACAATTTAGCAACTGCCAGCGCTCAAATTCACTGCTCGTTCTCAAACTACTCAACCAATCTCCCTAAACCTTATACGATGTCTCCGCTTTATATTAAACACTTTATACATTTACAAATTATGATCAGGGTGATTTGTCGCTAGATGTGATGATTTTCAAACTAATTTGGCTTTAAAATTTTAAACTAATCTTTTTTTTAGTAATTTCGATTAAATTTGTTTCTAGTAATTTATTAAAAATATTTTTTAAGATTCATGTTGATTTTATCGGTTTTTCGATTTTTGACGCAATCGTTGAAACAGGATCTATTAAACTCCGATTATGATTCTACAGCCCAAGTATTCGTTAATTAAATAAAAATATTCTTGGAGCATTTTCTTATCACTGAGCAAGCATGATAGAAACAAAATTACGGTATGACCATAATTTCCGGTTAGATGACGTAGTTTGCCCATTGTAAGAATTTCCAAGTCTGTAATCAAAAAATTGCGTTAAGCAATGTTGTGCAAAACAATGTACATATGTAATATGCAAGAATTGGCAAACCTTTAATTAAAATCACCATTTCAAAGGGTGGACTCATTAAACCTGAAAAGGTGGAGGCAGACCACTACGTAAGGTGCTTAGATACAATAGAAGTACTCTGAGCTGGATAACTGCATTGGTGACAGGTCATGAAAACTTCAAGCATCATCTAGCCAAGATAAAAATCGAAGAAAATGATAATTGCCGACTGTGCCTGAAGGAGGCTGAAACGGTAGCGTACATTGTGTGTGAGTGTCCGGCACTAACTAGCATAAGACTTAAAACCAATGGTAGAAGCTTGTTGAATGTGGATGCCATGGGCGACCAGAGCCTTAAAAAGATGCTAGCAATTACTAGAGACTGTGTGTTGAGAAAGAAGGCCGACTGTTACCAGTCGACAGTCTGAAATCATTTAAGTCAAGTTTAAAGGCTGGTTGTAGCACGTGACGCTATTATAGTAAGGTTGACGTTATTATATTTCGGTTGTCTATAATGAGAGAGGACGGAAGAGGATCAAAAAGCGATCCATTAAGGAAGTGATATCCTTCAATGTTCCCCCCATATTCAAATAAAATCCTATAGTACACAGTTCTCGTGACTTCATTTGTCGAAAGTGCACAGAAAACTGTTATTTTGTGTGCGTGATGGAGTCATTTTGTTTCTTGACAAGATTGAAAGTAAGATATTCTTAAGAGTGTAAGAGTGGGGAAAAAGAGAGAACATTGAAGCAGATCTTTAAAGAAGTAGAATGAAAAAGACGAAACCAGCACGACTTAATGAATATTGGCAGCAATGTAATAGGATATTTCGAATTACATATTTGAACTAATTGTAATTGAGATAAGTTACTAAAGTCATTTATTAATAAATGTAAATGTAATAAAGATCTCAATTACAATCACTTGTATTATGTAATTGGTCATTTTCAATTACACATTACATGTAACTGTGATAGGAAAAGTTCACTTTCGATTTGTAAGTAATTGTCATGGTAATTAAGAAATTATTTTTACTGGCAGTTGGACAAAATTAAAAAAAAAAATTCTAAACCATTAAATTAAACTAAAATTTGTGAAAATGAACTTGGAAACATTTAAGATAAGATATTACTATGGTGTGAAATCTATCTATCAGCCTGGGGATTTTGGGTTCGATTTCCCAACTACGCTCGATAATTTAAATTAGAATATAATTTGTAATTGTATTGTAACATTTAAAAATAAATAAATAAAACTAAATATACTATTATATTAGTACTATTGAAATATAATTTGTGTTTTTGTATTAATTTAATTTTTAAATAAGATCGTTAATATACTCATGTTTACGTTTTTATTATGTGAACGTTAATGACGTTTTAATTTTAAAAATTAAATATTTTTTTTGACAATTAATACTTAAGAAATATTAATTACATATTTTGTTAATACTTAATGAAGGATTAAATTTTAGCAATATATTTGAATGTAATTGATTTTTTTTAATTATGACTGCATATAATTTTAATTGGAATTTTTGAATTAAAAATTTAAATTAATTATTATCGGAATTTTTCAAGTTACAAGTAATCTGGAACTAAAAAAAACCCGATTACAATTACAAATAGTGGAAGAATGAAATTGTAATTTTTCCATCATACTTAATGGCGTAATTGTGGGTGTAATTAAATACAATAAGTCTTGTTATTTTGAGTTCTTATTCCTGACTACAATTTAAAATACCCTAAATCGTAATTTAAGTTTTTCTTCCAAAGGAGATTATGCCACAATTTTCTAAAAAAAAAATAACTAATTAAAATTTTGCTTTGTTTGACTTAAGTAGTTTTTCCTAATCGCCGTATATTTTTTTAAACGAATAAGAGATACATTTAAACGATTTTTTTTTTTGTCGTAAGTAGTTATAACAATTACAAATTATAATAAAATTTTTCTAACGAAAAATTTTTTTTTAGCAAATAACTTCAGAATAACTGAGGGTTCAAATTAAACAAATAGAAAAAATAAAAATTAACCGATTAGAATATAGTTATAATACATTAAGCGATCAATGGTATATATAGAGTGCCTCTATAGACCGATTGGTAGCGCGCTAGTCTATCAGTCTAAGGGTTGTGGGTTCGATTTCCACCAAAGACTTTGGGTAGTTGTTTTCTGCACTTGTATTTACCAAAAAATTAAATAAAAAAAAATTTATAAAATTACCGTGTGGTATAAAATCAACATTTTTTGTACTTTCACAGTAACCGTTTCCCATATTGTTAACAATATACGATCATTTATAACTCATCTGATATTTTAAATAAAAATTGAGCTGTTATCACAAATTAAAATACAAAATTCATTTGTTAATACGTTCATTATACATTAGTTCTTATATACGAGCAGCAGCAATTTAATTAGTCAATAAAACTACAATAAATCTTAAACTAAAAGCTAAACGTTAAAATAAACAAAAAATCCCCGTAGACTTTAAGACGGCTTTCAGTGTTGAATTTAAAATAGGTTTTTATTTGTTTTATTTACATTATTACAACAATATTGTTGTAATAACTATTCAAAATATTATTCATGATAGCAGGTGAAAATGTATAAAAAAAAACTAAAATCAAAAATAAAAAATAAAAAATCACACAAAGATAAACCTTGTAATTTTAAATGTCTTAATTTTCAGAGAAGCGTGGCGCTAGTATTGTATTGAATGCAGATAGAAACCTGTTTAACACTATTAAGAATTTATTCTGTTCTTGCCATCAGCAATATCAAACATAAATTCGTATAGCGTTTTTTGTTACCAATTTTATTACTTTGTATGTTGATCAGTTAAAAAGATTCGAAAATTTGCAACAAAAAAAAAATTAAAAAGTGTTAAAATAATAGCAAAAAACTTTTAATATAAAATACTAACCTTTCTAAATTCATTGCTTTGAAAATGAATTTACATTTAAAAATATTAAAATGAAATGTTAAACGCAACACGTCAGTGAAACAACTTTATTAAATTTGGAAAAACCAAATTTAATAATACGGGGATTTTTCAATAAAAGTTTTGCAAATTAAACAAAAAAAGTTAAATTATTTTTAAGTTTATTTTAGGAAATAGTCAAGAAAGGAAATTTGTTGATTAAATATCTATATATATATATATATATATATATATATATATATATATATAGATATTTAACCAATATCTATATATATATATACGTCTATACATATAATAAAATAGTAACTCATTTCCTGTCTAGCTATCTGTCTGTCTTTCTTTTTTTGTGTTCGCATCACGTAAAAGCTATTGAATGAGTTTTAACAAACTTTTGTGAGTAGGTACCTTAGTATCCTGGTTTTAATATAGGATACTTTTTTCCACAGAAATATCTTATTTCCAAGAGAATGTCGAAAAAAGCTATGAAAGAAATACCATTAGGCATCTTTTGTTTTTAATAGCAGTATATTTTAAGCAATGATGGGCAACAGATGGCGCTGTTTTACAATAATGAGTAAATCATTTCCTGACTGTCATTTATAGGTACAGCTCTATAATTTTTAGAATTTTAAATAAATTTTAGTATTTTATACAGAGAGGAGTACCTTTATATCAAGTAAATACGTAAAAGTCTTAAAATTTGGTGTAGATTACTTTCGAAGCCAATTTATTTTTGCACTTTTCTATTTATTGTATCTTCAATATATTTGAACTATCAATAATTACGCATATCTTAAGTCTAAAAAAATAAATATACTTGTTAAGTCCAACCAGTGCTAGACAAAAAAAATGTATTTTTCACGATTACTGTTATTTGCGGGTCATCCCTCTGATGTACGGATGAGAGAAGTAGTGTCCCTCCTTCTTAGTCAAAGCAAAATCGAACAAAATATTGTCAGGATGCACACAACGAGTGTGGGCACTGCTAGTATTTTTATAGGCTGATCCATTTCAAGGTACTTTTTTCAATAGCCTTTTTTTGACAAATCACGTGAGAGTCGTGGTATGATGTCATGTTATTTTTGTTTAGTATTGTTTGGCATTTCATAATGGAAGGACTTACGCGTGAATCGCTTCGCTCTATGGGCTCTTGAAAAGTTACAAAAAGATCTGACGTATTCGAGGCAAATTTTGTTTAGCGATGATGCTCATTTCTGGTTCAATGGGTATGTAAACAAGAGCTGCCACTTCATCCAGAAAAAACAACGATTTGGTGTGGTTTGTGGGCCGGTGGAATCATCGGTCCATATTTTTTAAAAAATGATGCGGGTGCGAACGTAATTGCCAACGGCGACCGTTATCGTGCCATGATAATCGACTATTTGATGCCTGAAATTGAAGCTCGTGATCTGGGCGACATTTGGTTTCAGCAAGACAGCGCCACTTCCCACACATCTTTTCAATCCATGGATTTATTGAGAGAACCTTTCGGTGAGCACATAATTTCACGTTTTGGGCTGGTCGATTGGTCACCAAGATCGTGTGATATCAAACCGTTAGACTTTGTCCTGTGGGGATATGTTAAGTCTAAAGTTTATGTGTTTCGTTTCAGGCCTTGGAGGAAGACATCACGCGTGTCATTCGCCAGTTACCACTCGAAAAGCTTGAACGAGACATCGAAAATTGGACCCAAAAGGATGGACCATCTTAATTTAATTTTAAATTGTTACTGTTTATGATTTAGTGTGCGATATGTAGTCTGAGTTATGTTTGTTACTGAGTTACATAGTTACATATGTTTTCATCACTACATACTCTTTAGTAGTAGGTTTGAAAATAAAAGAAAAAATTTAATTATCTCCCAAAAAAATATTTACTTTTCTACCAATTTATTTCATTTTATTAAGCGCTCTAGTAATAAACCAAACTTTTAAGTAGTTTCTCTTGGTGGCATACATACCTTTCAATAATAATAATAAATTTATTAGCCAACGCAAAAATTAAAAAAAAACGAAAATTTTTCCAAAAGGGAAAATTTAATTTTATTTTCGCCATTTAATTTTTTGCCAACTATTAACATACAAATGCTAACAAAACCTATTTCACAACTTTAAAAAAATAATTATAGGTATATTCAAATATTTGTTAAGGAGCAAAAAATACAAAACAGCAATAAATAATATTTGAAAACTAACTAATACTCTTCTTCTTTATTTGGCAATAAAAACAGGTGTTGGTTGCTAATCTAACGCAACCAACAGAAAGATACCAACAAGACGGCCAAACTACACCAACTACATTTTCTATTAGGCCAGCCGTTGCTACCAGCTCGGCCCCTACAATTGCAACAATATATTTTAAGACAGCAGAAATCGCGGCAACGAAGACTGTTTACCACATCCACCACCTCAGTTGAAAAGCAAAAAAAGACACAAGAAAATCAACAGCAATTATATACGACAATCAGTTGCTGTCATAATTGTAACTGTTGCTACGTTGTAGATTATAATTTTAATAGTTGTTCTTGTTATCGTTGTTGCATGTTAACGCAAAGTCTTACGCATAAAAAGCTCAAAATTACCACCTTAAACACAGACAGTTATAAACAACTATTTGTTTTGATTACCATGTTATTAACAGTATTAAGTGTACAGCCATTAACATTTACAATGGCAGTACCTTTGGAAGAGTCTCAGCAATATAAGCTGATGCAGCCGCAGTCGCATTTGCAACCACAACCGCAGCTACAGCTAAAGCAACGTAATTTACCATACGAATTAATGCAGGAAATTTTGTTGGCTGAAAAGCCACGCTACAGATACGGCCATAATTACATAAAACATTATCATCATCAGCCGCTACAGTACGAACAATCGAAGACTGATTTAAAAATCAATGAAGTGAACGAGGGTGATGAGGAAGAAAGATTACACAAACGTGAAATAAGTTGGCATGATTATTACAATAGTATAATGCAATCTCAGGCAATTAATTGGTATAATCCTTGTGGTGGCATTTCAAAAATGGGTGAACAACCGGTTAAACGAAAGAAATCTCCACCAATCAAAAAGGTGAGTGTGAAATGATTTTTTATAAACATTATAAATACATACTTCATACATCCGTTTAATATTTAGTTTAGTTTTTTTAATAATTGAATTAAAAATACAATCACAAATTGAATTGAATTAAAAATACACTCTACATGGTACAGTTAATTTTTTATCTAGTAATTGAGCTATTTTACGGGATATATAACATATTGAATTTCAACAAGACGTCCACATCAATATTATTCAATTAAGACTTAATAAACTTTCCAATCATGTGGCGATATCGAGCAATGTCATGGTTTGATCACAATCATGCTCGAAGAAGTATGTTCCATTGAAACCTCCAGCTCGAACTTTACAGCAAGCGGTTCTAAGTATGTTGTGGATGCATTTGTTATTCGACCATTAAATATGAGTTTCAGAAACCTAAATGCGATAAATTTAGCGTCTAAGAAAGCCATCAACTAATTTTTTTGTTGCTCTATTTTGTAAATATTTCACTGCATAAATAACAACAATTGATATAACTTGCTGATTTGGGGACACCCTTTATTATATAACTTGTTGAGTTATTGCTGACAAGATTGTTGTAGGGCTCGGTAGCTTAGTGTAGCATTACCTTTGCATGGCTAATAGATTTTCTTTTAGAAATTGCAAATTTGTTGAATTATATTGCACCTCAATAGAAGTGAATATTCATGTTACTAAGTAATTAAACACAATGTGCGAATGGAGGTGTCTAGTACTAACTAGCGTTACCCATATTACGTAATTAATTTAAACACAGATTCCTGTCTAAAACCTTATATGCATCACAGGGCACTAAATTATATTATTAACTAGCGGCAACTGACAATATTTAGCTGTGCGTCCTTACAATATTTTGTTCCATTTTGTTTGAAAGTAATCCACACGAAATTTTAAGACTCTTGCGTATTTACTTTATATAAAGGTACCGATCCCTGGATAAAATTCTAAAATTTATAAAAAATTCTAATAATTATTGTAAAGCTCTGTAAAAGGTAGACAGGAAATAAGTAAATCGTTATTATGAAACAGCGTGATCTGTTGCGCAACATTGCTTAAAATATACTGGTTTCAAAAATAAAAGATGCCTTCAAGTATGCAGTACCTTTAATTAGTTAAAAATATCGGCGTTCTTTCACTGCTTTTTCTCCACTTTCTCCTGGAAATAATATATTTTTTAAAGAAAAAAGTATACTATATTGCGATAAGGATACTTTGAAACCTCCTCACAAAATTTTGTTAAAATCCATCCAGTAATTTTTGCGTGATGCGAACACAAAAAAAGAAAGACAGACAGATGGGAAATGAGTTACTATTTTATTATATATTTTAATTATTTATTTTTTTTTTAACTTAGAATTAAATTAGAATTCAAATAGAATTTTTTAAGAAAGAATTCAAATACTCCAGCATAGTTCTATCGAATAAAGAAATTATTTTGACCTCTGTGCATCTTGTGCATCTTGAATTTTCTATAATAATTTTCCTTTCTAGGACGTTTCCCGTCCAGTTTGAACTCAGCCAATGCATGCCCGTAGTTTGTAGGCTATCGAAAATATATTAACTTCATTAAAGGTGCTATTCGCATCACCTGCAGGTAGTGGATTGCGATTTCTGCCCTACGGAAATAATTAGAAAATACCCATGCCATATAGACCCGCTAGCCTTTTCAGTGTTTTTGATCAAATACGAAAACAGACTAAACAAACTGATGTTTTTTTCGATCTCTTCTTTCCATTCGCGGGGAGTATATCCGGACTTCGATTTTTCCTTAACCCATAGCTATTGCTTTAATAATGGGTGGACAGATTAGATATGAAAAGATATGCATAGTATGATCCAAAAACATATGAAGAATAACCTGTTCGTATTATTTTTTTATTTATACATTCTAAAGAAGTATCTATGAATATCTCTCTACGGTTTTTCTAAAAATAAGGTCTGCATGATCCAATTCGAAATTACTCCGTCAAGCATTAAGTGTTGATTAAAAGTCGACAAAATGTCGCAAATTTGCCAAAAAAAAAAAACAATAAAGTAGCATAATGTAATCACTTTGACTATATTATTTCCGCCGTCGTAATCAATAAAATAAGTCTTAAGTACATTTGTATAAATTTCAATATGTTTTGCTTTTTATAAGCGATTCTCCTATATTTGATGTGTTTTACTTCACCGGAGTGTCTAAATTTTAAGGCCCTATGTTGGTTTAATTATTTAGGACATTTTTGTCATTTCTTTTTATTTTGGTAATATTGGTATGGTTCAATTATGTATGGAACAAAATATCGGCCCAGCGACCTCGGCGGCGCACCTCCATCCGATGCGCCAAATTTTCGATGACGCTGAGGCATAATTGAGGTTCTATGCCGTTAATGCGCCGAATTATCTCATCCTTTAGCTCTTGAATTGTTGCTGGCTTATCGACGTACACCTTTTCTTTCAAATAACCCCAAAGAAAGAAGTCCAACGGTGTCAAATCACATGATCTTGGCTGCCAATTGACACCGCCACCACGTGAGATAACACGGCGATTGAATTTGTCAAAAGAGCCATTGTTTTGTTAGCTGTGTGGCAAGTGGCACCGTCCTGTTGAAACCACATATCGTCCACATAAATATATTCCAATTCGTGCCATAAAAAGTTCGTTGTTATCTTACGACAGCGAACACCATTCACAGTAACGGCCTGACCCGCCTCATTTTGGCAAAAAATACGGCCCGATGATGCCGCCAACCCCTAAACCGTACCAAACAGTCATTGTTTGTGGGTACATTGGTTTTTCGACAAAAGATGATTTTCTTCGAAAATTGATATACCAACGTTGCCATTTATTGCCACCATTCTGACCATTGACGACGTTTGGAATGATCGAGAGGTTTTAGTTCTTGTGTCAATTGCACCTTGCAAGCCTGTAAATGGAAGTGTTTATGCATAATGTTCATCAACGACGAGCGTGAGAGGTGCAATTGTTGGGCATGACTACGAGTTGAGATGGACAGCTCTTCAGCCACACTATCGCGAACAGCAGCAATATTTTCTGCAGAACGAGCGGTACGAGCATACATGCACTGGTGTTTTCTCATCTCCTACAGATCCGGTTTGCTAAAATTTTAATACGATTTTTCCGATTGTACGCACATTTGGACGATTAAATTTAACGAAAAAAAAAAAACACGAAGTTCACGCCCATTTTCATAATAAGCCTGAATAACTTTAACGCGTTGCTCGATTGTTTATCTTTCCATGGTTCAAATTTAGTTAGCGATAAATTGAGAAAAGTCCAATTAAATGCAGAAACAGCTTGACGTTTATGTGTGGTTCACATTCAATATCGGCCATTAAAATTTAACCATCCGATACTTACAGATTGGTATTATTTAGCAAAAATATTTAAATCATAAATTAACGAGTATCCCCATAGAAATGTAATAGGGAGACACTTGTTTATCGTTTATCGTTTATCATTTATTTTTTATATTAATTTTTTTCTTGTAAATTTCCTTTTAGATTCGATCCCCGTATATCCGTTTGCCTGTTTGTTTTTTGCAAGAATTATGGATAATTTAAAATATCCTTAATTCTCATTTGGTATTAAGTTAGCAATTTCTTATAATTAATCTTTTTTCTTTGTTTTGTATAGCAAGTTTAATTATGAAGGATGGACACCTTTTGAATCCTCCATTTATTTTTATATTATGATATGCTATTTATTATATGCGCTTTTATATTATGATTATAATAGCTTATAATTAAATACTAAAAGAGATTCCATTTTTCTTTTTTAATTTCAGGAATTAAGAAAACTTCAAAATACCATAGCAAAAAATTATAATTTAATTAAGGACTCTCTATATGTCATCAATATACGAAACATGAGACAGTGGGACTTAACGGAAAAATACTCGTTTTTGCCAAAACTGAATGCCAACTCAAGTGTAAGTATTTTTTTTTTTTTGTGGTACAAAAAATTTACCAAGTACCTTCGCACTTGAAAATAATTATAAATATAAAAAAAAAATTTTATCAAAAAGGAGGAACAATTAATAAAAGAAGAAGGAATTTATATTTTGATTTATACTAAATTTAGGGCGAATGCTTGCTATTATTTAAAAATATTTGTAATAATTTATTTAGCTTTATTTATTTTTTTATATTTATTAAAAGTAAATAAATTTACAAATTAATAATTACAATTATAGGAACTGGCTGCAGTGGCCTTTGTACTTTCATTTCTTCTTTTAACGATCCTTAATTTAAAAGGATTACAACTTGGGTTTTTTGGATGTCAAAATACTTCGTTCGACTACCTTAACTGTCTTACGAGTTTCTTGAAAGCAATTTTTCAAAATATATTGATGTTCACAATCCACTTGCTTTCTATATTATCTTTCCAAAAGAAAGCATCACAAAAAAAATAAATAAAAATTTAAGTCAATGAATTTTTCTTTGTTTAAGTCAGTTACAACGTTCTAGTTATTATTTTATTTTTTACTTTTTGTTTTTTCCTTACTAACCATAATTGTTGGCACGTTACCCTGGGGGCGTTGATTGAGTAGTTTATGAATTTATTCTTTCATTCTCTCTCAACATCATCATTTGTCTTTAAATTTACTCGTGCATACAGACAGTCAGTCAGTCACTTCCATTTGAGCACATACGCGTCGACGCACTAGGTGGAATGAATGTATCTGTTATTGTGTTTTTGTTTCCTTTAGCATTGTATGATTTAGGTGTCTTGTTAACCAGTTGTTAAATATCAGTTTCTTTTTTTTGAGTTGTCCCTCATCCTTACTTTTTCTGCTTTAATGATAACGACGTTGGGGTTTGTGCTCGTAAACATTTTGGCATATTTTAATGAACGTTTTATTTATTTTCATTTCATTGCATTTCTTTTTTTGTTGTGTGATCATATAAAGGATGTATTTTTGGTTTTTATAATGTGAAAAGTTGTTTCTTAAGTAGTCCGAAATGTGAAGCTATAAACTTGTAAGAAGGCCGCCCTTAATAGTAGTCATTTTACTTCGTTAAGGAAATAAACGCGTAATTATTTTAAATATTGGTTAATAGAAAGATTAACGCTAAACCAAAAACATACGGATAAGTTTTTCAATTGCTTGTTTTGCAAGTCTTCTTTTAACTTGGACATATTAGGAAATAAGTATAAAGATTTTCATTAGCTGTTAAATGAAGCTGGCTCAGATGTAGCGCATTGTAAAATTCTAAATTTCAATCTTTTTTTCAAACATTATATCACGGCCTATATTCGTGAGCGTCCTTATTGTTTCGTGGCATCATAAATTTAATCTTTTTATTCAATTGCAAACAAAAAATAAGAAAACCAAAGTTTTGTTAATATCACCAAGAATTAAAATGGCTTCGCAATATTATCACTGAGATTTTAAATTATCGACTTATTCCCAAAAACTATTACAATTCTTTGGTATTAACATTTTTAATACACCACCTACATTTTCAGACAAATATGTCATATGTTTTGACTCAGTTAATGCACAGGCATTAATCATTTTTATTGTTTGTTTTCCTGACCCCGGTAAGTCAATTGGTAATGTGTTAGTCTATCAGTCTGGGGAAAGGAAGTGTCTTCGTTACTATGCCCGATAAATTAAGTTAGAATATAATCTGTGATAGTATTCTAACACAGAATAAAGTTCTAGCACCAAATAAAAGTTTTAATTAGTTTTAAATTAAAGTTCAATTTATTTTTTTAATTGATTCAAATAAATATTTGTTTAAAAAAGAACAAAAAAACCCTAATTAAACAAGTAATTGAATCAATTAATTATTTAATTAAATTTTAATTGGTGAAAATATTATTTTCTGTGAACATGTAATAAATATTTATTATTGACTACAAGCTAATTTAATAACAAACTTATTCATTCGTTCCGCTTATAAAAAGAGCCAACACCTTAATTGTTTAAAAACTGGTTCTTCTATATCTTGAAGCAGTTTATTTTTTGTAGTTAAATTCTAAAACCACCTTCTACGCACTCCACACATTTAAAAATAAAACCTATTTTTTACGATTAGAAAAATAAAATCTATTTTGTACGATTAGAATTTAATAATAATTTATTTTTAAACATTGATCACTTTTTACTTTTATTGAAAATAAACAAATTTATATTTTGTACAACTCAAGCAAATGACCGATAGTACAATTTAAAATAAACAACAACAATTTCAATGCTAAGAAACTCAATTACTTAATAATGAGAGTTATAAACATGAAAGTGGAATTTCAGAGAAATTCTAACCCACAAATTGACGTCAATCCAAACTATGTTTGAGCATAACAAACCACAACAGCCAAATGTACATAAATACCGACATACATAAAACGGAAACTTTCAGTGCGACGACATGCACAATAAAAACAAACAAAAATCAGAAAATGTTAACGCGACTAATTCATGCTTTTCATATTAACTTTCCAGTCAACTTGATAGTGAATCATACAATTATTATTTCTCACGTTAAATGCCGTATACCATGTGCTTCTAAAAAACTTTTATTGAATGTGTAACATTATGAGTAGTGTTTCGGTGGAATCCCCCACAATCGATTGACAAGGGCGCTCGCGGCCAGAACATCGCCAATGCTATACATCCACTTCTACAAACACTTTAAAATACGGTTGAATTTCATTACGTTTGTTTGCAAAATGAGAAGAAAAAAAAATAATATATAAAAAACACTGGACTCTTTTCAAACGGGCTTAGGTTGTTTTAATCTTAAGATTTATTTGTTTAATTTATTACTTATTTTTTTAATTTATTAAATTATTTTTAAGAACAGAATTGAATCCAGGGTCCCGTTTCAAGAAATATGATATTTAAAAAAAAAAATTTCTGTTACTTTTTAAAGGTACATATGTTAAAAAAATGGTACTTTATTTTTTAAAAAGGTACATTAAGGAAATACTATTAGCTTAAAAAAAAGGCCTTTTAGAAAAGTAAATTTTTAAAAAGTATTGTTTTTTTAACAAAGTGCACTTAAAACAAAAATAATTATTTTTTAAAAATTACTTTTGGCAATTTTTAAAAGTGCAGGTTTAAGAAACTGGCAACATTTTAAGTAAGATTTTTTTGGCAAAAGGAATTTTGTTAAGATTTTGTTATTCAAAAAAAAAGTACACTTTTAAAAGCAATTTGTTTAAAAGAAAAACAATAACAGAAACGCAAAACGTAAAACGTTAAAAAAGCTTGTAAAACTAGGCAAGGGTGTGGTATAAGTATAAATTATACTCATCGTTTTAATGACTTTGTTATTGTTAGTTAATTGAATACAATATTGCTTCACCCTCCCTTGTGTCACCGACAGCCAATTGTTAGTGATTTGCTTGGTTGTTCGCTGCTGTCTGAAACGTTATATATATATTATTGTATTTACTAATCTTATTGTAGTTTCAGAAGTTAAAAGCATTTTAAAATAAATGATGACGAAAACAAAACTATGTCTACGAAACGAGGTGTGATCGTAAATGTTGCGAATTTTAACTTTTTATTAAAAAATTCTTATGGTGTAGATTATGAATTCAAAAAATTTTTTTTCATATTCAATTTATTGTACCTTCAATGCATTTAAACTAACAAGTACTCATTTCTCAAGTCTAAAGTTCGGCCATGCCGAATCTTATATACCCTTCACCATAGTAATGATAGATATTGTGTTACCCTCTTATGAATTTTTTTGTAATTTTTTTTTTTTAAATATGTATTTTGTAAATATTTAAAAATTTTTTTTTTATTTTTTTTAAATTTTTGTAAAAATTATTCTTGAAAATTGTTTTGCAAAAATTTTAAATGGCCAGACTTAAGCAAATAAATCCTTAACAAAAGTTCCTCTTTTTAACCCCTCTAATGGGCCTATTGACTGCTCCTGGGTACCAGTGGGCATACTGCCAGTGGGCCTTTAATACCAACCAAAGCAAAAAAAAACTTAAAACCTAAAAATAAACAAAATTGGCCTTCGCAGGAAGTTATTGAGCCCCCCCAGATCTGTAAGCACTCCTTGCTATCTACCTGTCGCATTCTAAGAAAATCATTTAAACCGAAAAATTAAAATAAAAACCCCAAAAAATATAGGTGGACGTAGTTTTTGCCCACAGCCTCCAAAGGAATGATAAGATTTTGCCTCAGCAATCCCAATTTTCAAAACTATGCCTGGCAGATTGGTGAGATTAAATTAGAGAAAAATAATGGTTGTCCAAGAACCACATTTTATTCTCTGTAACAATATATGGTTGCGATGAAGAAATTTTTGTTGCTTTTAACATGATGAAGAATAATTGGTTAAAACTCCATCATTAAATGCAACATGGGTGATTTTAACAACACCATAATATATTAATAACAAACAAAATATTTTACATTTATTCGTATGTAACCAAAGAATGACTAAAAACAAACAAACAAATAATAACAAATAACGCTTATAAGCCAGTTTAGTTTGACTAATTTTAAATTCATTTGTGTTAATTTTGGTTCTAATGGCTTTTGAAAGTAAGGCGTCAATCAAGTGGTTTTCTGAATTATTTGACTTCTGAAAGTAGAGGTATTATTTGGTTATTTATGCAAATTGAGGGGTATGAGCATCTTCGCAGTGTGAACGTTATATGGTTACATGTTGTACAGTTCTGATAAAAGTATAAACATCGGGGTAGAAAATATAATAAAAAGGTTTTAGTGATTATTTTTCTTCGGCATTATTTAAATTTCAACTCATAATAAAAACTTTTATAACACATAAACTGGCCTCAGGCTTGACTATATTTTCCTTGAAATCATTTCTCATGATAAGGCCCAATTCGCTAATATTAACAACTAAAATCAATTGATGCGATCCTGGCAAATAAACTTAAATTTATGAAAACTTATAATTTTTAGTGCTATACGAGGTAACTCTCTTTACTAGTTTTATAAACTTTGGGGTCTTTTTTGGGGCCTAAATCGGCTATTACAATCTCAATATCACGAAATTTAAAACTCAGCTATATCACTCGATGCATTTGGAGTAAATACCGTTTTCAATAGTCCAGGATTAGATTAGATAGATTGCCTTATTCGGCATCATATCTTCCCCAGCCCCGAAACGAATTCAGCTTCGATTCTTTACAATACTGACCACCATATTTCCAACACTAAATTTTGCAATTATATGATAGTTTGCAATTCGTGTCAGCTTTTTGCTAATTTTCTTAATACCAAAACCATAAAATCGGTAAATACGGTGTTGAAGCAAACTTAGTTTAAATGCTAAAAATTTCGAAAATCTCATTGGTATCGATTTAATTAATTTAAATAAAAATTAATTTATTCGGTATCGGTAAAAATAGCACATGTTGGCAACCTTGGTTAATATTATTTAAGCTCCATCAGAGTAAAGCTTGTATTGCGTCTTCAAGCTTGGAACCTTTTGAGCAGTTATGTCTTAAATTATGAGTTTTTTCTTTGTTGATTAAAGATAAGTACCGCTTTTTTAATAAATAAAATATTTTTTTAATTTTTGAGGTTAATTTATGTATAACTTTTGAAATAATTATTACTTCTTTTTAAATATTATAAAATCTCTAGACGCTCAAAAACAATATTAAAAAATTAAATTAAATAAAGTTTTTTTTATTTTTTTTTTTAATTCGTCAGAGATAGTCCATATTTTCTGCACAGGTTTTTAGTAAACTAAACAAATCGACGGAAAAATATCAGGAATTTTGCATCTGTTTAACTTTTCTGTATTCCTGAGGTACCCTAGTTTGTTAAATTGCGACGCCCTCCCTAGTAGTCTTAGAGACTACCTAATACAAAACTTAAGGTCTTAAATCCTCTTTTATATTAAAACATTTAATTGGTGAATTAAATTTAATTTCTGTGTGGAAATGATAACAATAAAGCTCCACACAGAAAAACATATTTTCACCAATTAAAGGTTTTAATTGGTTTATTAAAATTTAATTAAATAACTATTTTATTCAATTGTTTATATTTAATTAATTATATTTTCTTTTGTTCTGTTTTAAACAAATATATATTTGAGTCAATTAATTAATTAATTGAACATTAATTTAAAACTAGCAACCTTTAATTGTTGCAAGAATTTTTTTTCTGTGCAATGTTATCTAAATATACCTCGTATTAATTTTTCAAATCATTACCGCAAAAACCATTTAAACAACACGATATATTAACACAGGTAAACGCTGTCAATACTTAATTAATTTAATTTCTTTTGCTTTTGTCGTTTGATTTTTCTTATTATCGCAGTTAATTAAAGTTCAGCAAACTTAAAATATTCCAGCTTAGCAAGAATTTAAAAATACAAGTAAAGTTTCCTCAGTATGACTACTAAGATTGTCACGAGAGCTCAAAAACTCATTCATTAAAGTGAATTTGTTTTACAAATTGTATGGAATTTTTAAAATGTTTTAACGAGATTAAATATTAGAGGAATATCACGTTTACAAATTTTTCCCATATTTGTAGTAACACCTATTAATCACGTCTTTGGCTGATGAATGAAAAAGTTATTTTTGTGTTTTGTCAAAATTTTTAAGCTTAAGAATTCTTAGTAGTTTCGGATTGAAACGTCACCTTCTGTCTGTGTTTGTATATACTTTGTAACAGATTGACCGTAACAAAAACTGTAAAGTTTTCCCTAAAGGAACTTATACCAAGTGGTTTTTTGTTTAATTATGGTTCAAAATTATTATATTTTATTTAGAATAAAATATTTTATTTTTTACAAATATTTCTAATTTATAACAATTTTAATTCAATTTATTTACAGATTTCTCTTCGTCGATGGCATCGTCAAGTGCAGATCTACGTGGCTGCTTTTGAATACCTTCGACGAGCTCAACTACATTTCGATTATATTAGAGACAGTCAGGAAAGTGCCATTGCTCATGAACTAAACGAACTGATGAAGGATGCTCGTAATATATTGTGTAATATAGAACATGCCATCAATAATACCACCACTGGTAAAAGTGCCTCAACTATAGACTCATTGTTTATAAGTCGCACAAAAATGGAATCTATACTAAAATTTACCACAAACATAAAATATATTTCACCTTTAAAGTGGCATCAAATAAAAACTGATGATAAAAGTTGGATGGTCGATGTATTTGATTTGCGTTTTGCTAAATCTCAATATTATGGATTCATACGTAAACTAATGAAAACCTTAAGAGTTCACACGAAAAGGCCTGGACCTATATATTTGGGTAGAGGAGGCAATAACAAGCAGCAACATAGACAGAAGATAAGAAACAGACAACATTAAACGAAAACAACGCGTTACAGGAAATAAAACTCGAATAATTGCGAGTATTAACAAATCCATTTATTCACAAGCGAAAAGTGTTGAAAAACCCCCAAACAACACACTTAAATCCTAAATCTCATCTACACTAACATTCACATTTCCTTAATTTACAACCGTGATTATTTAAACATTTTATGCAAATCCACATATCTATTATTTATTTTGTTTTTTTTTTAATTTTAATTTTAATTGATCATGTTAGGTACATATATTTGTATTTTAATCTCATTTTATATAATTTTAAATTCATAATTTAGCTTGCCAAGTTCTTAAATAGAACACAGTATATTTGTATTTAAAACTTTATTCTGAAACCCTGTAGTATTTGAATATTTTGAGCCTCTTATTTACACTTAAAACACCATTTTATATTTCTCTTTTTTATAAAATAAATCTGTGATATAGTTTGTATTTAATACTTTTTATAAACGATATTAAAAAATCTAAAAAAAATTATATGAAATAAATTATGGCTAAAATACAAACAACAATTTTTATTTCTTTTAAATACCTTTAAGCGACTTTAAAAATAAGGTTCCAGTTTATGTTTAAATCGCTTATAAATAAGCCCTAAATATTGGGACTTAGACGATGAAGACGAAATGGCAATAAGTGCGACAATGGTTCGTCGGTACCAAAAATTAATTGTTTAGAATGGCTATTGGTGTCTCTGTAGTTAACAATACTTATTTCAGTACACACTTATAGTTAAAAAGAAGCAAAACATAATTCTTAAAAAATAAAATTAAAACAGGCAGGCAAATATTGAATCTAAAACTAAAAATAGATTTTTTTTTTAAATCGAGTTTTTTGTTTTGGATAGATGATCTAATAAAAAATAAAAAAAAGTTGTTACAGCATTAAAACGCTAGGAGAATTTAATAAAAAATTGCGTTAAAAAATAATTCGCGACTACAAAACTATAATTTTTATTAAGATTTTTTCTTCTATTGTAAAGTAGGAAAAACGTTAGTTAGGGCCTTTCTATATTAAGGTATCGATATGTATGTCAAAGTCATGTCTTTATTTATAAGGTTTTAATTTTTACTAACTAAAACCCGGTCCGATTCGCTGCAGTAGGTTAGGTTTAATGTGATGCCCGCACAAATCGAGTTTATTTGGAGACTATTAAAGCTCATTGTAATGCAATGCTGCCCTATTTGTAATAATAATTGCTTTTAGAAGTGTATTTGTATGACTTTCTAATTATTTTTATATATATTTTCAATATGAAAATGACGAAATTTTTTTGCTGGAAGATGTTAATTTTAACCAAAAAAATAAAAAAAATTTCCGTAAAATTTTAAAAACAATTTAAATAAAAAAATCAAAAAAATTTACAAAAAATATTACAAAGAATTTTTACAAAATTGTTTTCCAAAAATTCATGATAATTTTTACAAAAAATTTTTAACAAAAGTTTTTTAAAAAATTTTATATAAATTTGTTACAAAAAATTATCAAAAAAAAAAAAAAAAAAAAATTACAAAAAAATTTCAATAAAATTTTTACAAAAAATATTTAATAAAATACCAAAAATTGTTTATAAAATAACAAAAATGTTCTATGTATAAAATTTTTACAAAAAAGTTTTCTATAAATTTAAACAAAAAATTCCCATAAAATTTTTACAAAAGCAATTTTCTTTAAAATTTTTACATAAACAATTTTCTGTAAAATTAAAAAAAAAAACAATTTAAAAAAAATGTTTATAAAAACAATTTTCTTTTTTTTTATTTTAAATACATATCAAATTTGTAGTCAAGCCTAAGTTCGTTTTATTCTCTCTAAGAAAGAATAATTTAAGTTACAAATTAGGTGATAATGTTAAAGGAAAATTAGGAAAATTAAATTTTTTAGGACACCAGCAGAGCGGAGTGCGTATTCTCTAGAAAGCTACGTCCGTCATCAGCACAAAAAAAATTTTTCAATAAAATTTTTACAAAAAAAATGTCTATAAAATTTTTATAAGAAAATTTTTACATTATTATGAATTTTAGGTGACGGTATACATATACCGTATACGAGAGTTTGCTGATTAGTGGAAAAAAACGCAGTTTTTTTTTAATAACTTTTTCTCTTAAATTAAACCAATTTTTACCTAATTCTGTATAAATAAAATCACCGCGGTGTAGGGTATAGAAGATTCGGCACGGCCGAATACTCTCTTTTACTTGTTATGATTTATTTTTAATATCACGCCTTAGCTCAGCTAATTTTACAACATTTCTATACCCTACCTATTACAGTTCCCTTGGTACACGATAACAATTTTTCATATTGTATGTTAGCTAAAATACCCACTAATTCTTCGTTTTGTATGGGTACCTCCACGCACACAATTGTAATATAACAACTATATTTGTCAACGCATTAATAAGAGGTCGATGATAATTTATTTCTAACTATGTGTAATGCCACACCCGCTTAAAATATTAAAAAATCCAAGAATGATTGAATTAAGATTACGCCATCTCCAACTTATAATTTTCTGATTGTGTTGACGTCACGAGGTCTGTGTTCTTATTGGTTAATAATTGTGATTTTAACTGCAGGGTTAACAATTTGTTTCACACATTTTTTTCTACCTTGTTATATGAAGCAATTTGTTGATTGCAAACAATTAAACAAATTGTGTTTGGTCCTTATCTCAATACCTTTAAATCTATACATAATACATATAATAAAACTGTAACAAGACACCAATTCTTAAGATGTTTGTCTATCTGTCTATGATCGCATCACGTAAAAAATAAGGAATGAGTTTTAATCAAATTTTGTGGGAACGTGTCTTAGTAACTCGGTTAAAATATAGGATAGTTTTTTCCGTAAAAATATGTTGTTTTCAAAAAAGTACGTAATTTAATTAGTACTAGAAACTTGACTGGAAATTTTAGACACTATTTGCTAAGAAATTTACATAAAATCAAAAAAATCAGGGCGCAGACGATATTGCGGCCACAGCCCGTAAACACTATAATTAAATAATTCGATTAACTTAATTTGTCTTATTCCCATACTCAAAGCTGCCTGGTATGTTTCATTCTCTAGTGGCATAACTGCAAATAGTATAAACAACACATATTCGTTAAATAATATTTTAAGTTCTAATAAATATCAAATCCAAATATTAATATATCTGTTTTCATCATTTACAATTCACTTTTCACTATTTTCACTAAATCGTTCATACTTTGTCTTTGTCTCCGGTTCCGCGTTTTTATTTTTATTATTATTATTATTTTCTGTTTGTGTTTTGTTAAGATTATTTTTGTGTTTTATTCATTATTAAGACAAATATTTTTACGCCTTAGCAACAACAAGTTGTTTGTCAATATTTGTTTATTTCGATTGAGCATCAAGTGATCGATCAATGAGCAAGTGTTTGCTTTAAAATCGTATTAACATTATTGTTTGGTTATCACTCTCTTTTTGATTTTGGTACATATTGAACGTTAGTTATTGACCCTTTTTCACACACTTAATTATATGGTAAATATGAGTTAAAGTATATTTTTGTAGATGTCTGAACGTTAAAGGCAAACAAAAGACAAAAGGGTTAAAATTTCCCTTGATTAAAAGGACTTTGGCTCACCGCCTTTTTAGTTTTGTTGATATACTCGTACGTTTTCATTCTTTTCTTAACAATTCAAGTATTCCACTGCCTAATACTGTAGACTTGTTGTTTGTTTTCTTATTTCGTCAATCTTTTGTTAATTTAAACTCCTCACACTTAACAACAGATTGTGAAGAATATATAACTTTCTTTATGGTTGAAGAAACAAAGTGTTCAAGAGCGCTTATAATTGTAATGTGTTAACAGAAATATTTGCTCTAATTAAACAATAGGATATCCTTTCTTTAAAGGAAGTTTGTTCTTTATTTCACATATAGTAAACTTCGTAAAATTTTTAACCTCAATTGAGTATAGATGACATTCAGAGTATAAAGCAATCATATTTAAATTATATTTAACTACTAAAGAAAACCCCAATTCAGTATAATTTGATGATGTCTTACTGCAAAACGGTAAAAATTTTAAATTTTAAGGGCTTCTTGTTGGTAAATTCTTTTATCGAAATTTTACATAATCAGAATGGCTGCCAGACACCTTTTGGTTCTAAAATTATTGTTCAGCAAAGTAAGATCTCAGGATGCTTCAGCTGAACCATTTTTTTACATTTTAAAAGAATTAGTTTTGATTTTGTGCAACTGTAACGATGCTAAAAATTTTAGTCATTACCGAAGCCCAAATGATTTAAATTGGTTGCGAGAGCTACCAATCTTACGATAGTTTAATCAATGTGAAAAAATGGAACCTTCACGAAAACATTGCTTATGAAAATTAAACTGCTTACCTTTTTTAGTTTTTTCAAATGTATCCTACTCATATTTATGTGATATTTATCTGCTTGTATAATGTACCCTAAAGCAGAAATCACATTAAAATTTGCTGTTATGAATACTCGTTACGGGAAAAAATCTGCAAAATCATCAAAATATGTACTGATCATTATCACAAATAATAGCTTTTATATTTATAAGTCGATTGCAGATAGCAACCGTACTTCAGTTGCGTTTCCAGTTGCCAAAACTAGTATGGTAGTATTGAGTACTCAAAAAAATTATCAAATACTCGGTACTCGATACCCACTACTCAATACTTTGCCAACACTACTTTGTATGCGAATTTCATTTCACTTATTTATCTTTTCTTACTTGTTATTTATTTTTATTTATTTCATTTTTAGGGTTCCGTACCCAAAGGTTAACCCTATTGTTTTCGCTGCAATGTCTGTCCGTCTGATTTGCATGTATAAAGCCTTGAACCGTAATAGGAAAACTCTTGAAATTTTGTACAGAAGATGTGTTGCCACAGCCGCTATGACAATTACTAAAAATTAAAGGGTGTTCCGACAGAGACATGATTTGTACGTAAATAGCCTTCTTTTTTGAACCGTAATAGCTAGGCTCCTGATATTTTTATAGGAAGTGTATTACCATAGCCGCTATAATTAAAATTACTAAAATTTAAAGGGTGTTCCAATAATGATGCAATTTTGCTCATATCACTTTCATTTTAAAATTAAAGGGTGCCCCATACGACACAAAAAATTAACTACTTGAATTTCTAAGTTGTACTGAACATAGTACGGAACCCTACGTGCCTGAGTCTAACTCGCACTTGACTGATTTATTTTACACTTTTTTGATATTAAAACTGGCTTTCCTACCACTTTGCTATTTATTGTATGCTTGTTTACACTCATTTTCAGTTGCCGATCTGTATAAATAACGATTTCGATAACTACTTGGCAACTGAAAAAAGTTGCCAGTGGGCAACGCAACTGAAGTTCGGTTGACCTATAATCGACTTATTAATATAATCCTAGAAAGACAGTATTACCCCGTTAATGGGAAATTGTATATGTATACATATGTATTCATTAGGTTTAGTTATAGAGGCATTAAGTCATTTAAATCTAAGGAATGAGTACCAAAGTAAATTTCTAAAAACCTGAATTGTGGCCGCTGTTTTGTAAAGAAATAGTGTAACGTCCTTTATGCAATTCTAAACGGTTAGCGCTTCTAATCCATAATTCAGTTATGTGATAAAATAAAATACTTAAGAAAAAACAAGGCGTCTTGGATATTTCTCGATTTCTTCTTTAAACATTTTCAAATGAAAATGCTATCATATCAATTTTTGCGTTGGGTATAATCAGCTGCAAAACAAATCAAGTTAAATTTTTGTTAAATATTTCATAATTGAAAACAATTGTATTTAAAACAGATGCCACAGTACAAATGTTCATTATTACACAATTATTGTTTTAACAAGATGTACGAGTTAGTTGTCTGATTTTTATTTTTCACCTATAAACCATTCCATTTTGACCACACAGGCGCCATAAGAAACACATGCTATAAAAAAACACAAACGTTTAAAATAAATGTTTTATTTTGGCTTTGTTTCTAAGTGCCTTCTTCATGTGCCCCTTACAACCAACCACTCAATTGTTATCCTATTGAGTGTCTAATGAGCGTTATAAATCTATATCCTGTATGTTTTGTAGTTGTATTCATTGACAATTAAATATTATATTGTTGTAATATTGTTATTATTGTTCTTAAACAGAATTAAATTGAATTTATAAAAGAGATATCAATTGTATGTACGAGTTTGAGTGTTTGTGTACTCGTACAATGTATGCGATCATGACCATCACGATCATCTGCCGTATGAGGGGGTAGTACGTGCTGTGTATGACTAAGAGGCCTTTAGCCAAATCAAAATTTTGTACCTTTTTTTTGTTGAGAACAATTGTTTTTGAAGTGGTCAGTTACGAAAAATGTAATAAAAAGGGAAAGTTGTTATTTTTTATTTACTTTTTGTTAGATTGACAAACATTTTTCACACCTTTGATGTTGAACCGCTATTGCGGATGAATTATTGGCCCTTTTGTTTTCATAAATTTGCAACAAAATTAAAGGACATTTGTTAGAAAAGTGATAAATACTCGTATGCATGAGTTCAAGTATCCTTTTAAACACAAAAAAAAATAAATATTTTGTTTTTAATTAAACCCAAAAGAAGGTTTGCAGTTGATCTTGTCAAAAATAGTTTATTATTATTTATTACTTATACAAATAAATGTATTTAGTTTCATAGAAGTTTGATGCTTTCGCACAAATCAAAGGTTTCGTCCTTCAAAAATATCATTTTTGTATTACATTTTTTTTTTTTTGTAGATTAATGTACTTTTTACACAAGGTACTGATTTTAAGCTGTAGTTTTTGGAAAAAAAAATATAAGGGATTTTTTGTACAAACGTTTTTTATAAATGTACTTTTTCTAAAAGATCTTTTTAGAAAGGTGCCTTATGTAAGGACATCTTTTCTATATATGAACTACATTTTGCAAAATGTGCTATTTAACCATTTTTCTATATAGTATTTTTGACCAATTTTGTTATAGGAACTTTTTCCGAATGTAGTTCTTCTACAGAATTTTTTGTAATAGGTTTATTTTGAATATGAAACTTGCATATAAAGTTGTTTTTAAAAAAGCTCATTTTATTTAAGATACTCTTTTTCTAAAATTACATTTCTTCAAATATACTTTTTAATAGTTGTTTTTTTTTTGTAAATAATAATTTTAGTAAATTTCTCTTCTATAAAAATTACGTTTTGAAGCATTTGGTATATTAATTAATACTATGTAAAATGTAATTTTTGCAAAAAGTACTCCTTGTATACATAACTTTCATAAAATATGCCTTTCGTAAAAAGTACTTCTTGTAAACGAAAAATTTTTAAAAGATTTTTTTTTTAAAGTTGGCCTTTGCTAAAATATTTGCTTGCAAAATATGCGTTTTGTAATAGAAAATTACGATAAAAGTTAATTTTTGTAAAAGGCTCCTTTTATAGAAAGTACTTTTTGGAAGAGATAGTTCTTCAAAAAATTTGTTTTTGATATAATAGTTTTTTTTAATTTAATTTTTAATAAAAGTTTTTTATATTAAAGACACTTTTTTATAAAACTATTTTTGCTAGGATAACTTTTTGTAAATTGTAAAAGATACTTTATGTAAAAGGTATTTTAAGTAAAAATTCTGTTTTATTAAGGACATTTTTTTTTTTTTTTGTAAAAATATCATTGACTAATTGATTAATTGAAGAGCACCATATTAAAGAGCACTTTTTGCAAATATGCTCTTTAATTTGTGAACTTTTTAAAAATTACTTTTTGATAAGGGTACTTTTCATTGAAAAAGGGTAGAAGTTTTTATAAAAGGTAATTTTGTAAAATTTCATTCAAGTTATATTTATTTACTAGGTAGTGGCGTCCCTACAACAAATACAACAATACAAGAACAACATGGCATTTTGTTGTTGCTATGTAGTTCGAAATGTCAAAAAACATAGGAGAAAATTGAGAAGGCCTGTATGTGTTTTATTGCCTTTTCACTTCTACACTATAAAATTTCTCAACACATACAACTTTTGACATGTCGAACTACTAAATCAGCTGGGCGGACGACACTACCTAGTAAAATAAATATACCTTGATGTCATTTTTGTAAGACGTCTTTGCAAAATGTATTTTTTTTCAAATTTATTTTCTGTACAAAGTTCTTTTTAAATGCGAATTTTGTAAAATGTATGTTATAAAGGTATTTTTTTGTGGAGTTTATTTTAGAAAAGTTTGATTTTGTAACTATGTCACCCCAATAACTACTATGTACATTTTGATGATTAAGAGTTGCTAACTAATCAAATTTTCATATGAAAGAGTTACTTGTAAACAAACAAATATCAGAGATATACTTTTCAATATTTTAAAGATCAACTTTTTTGTACATACGAGACACTGTTTATTATATGTAGTATTTTGATTGGTACTTCTATTCCAGATGCCTTTTAAATGATACTTTCTGTAAAAAATCTAAAAGCTTATATCGAGAACGTTCTATTCTGATCAAATTTATTGCATTATCTATACATTTAATAAATCTGTCAAAGAACCGTTTCTGAACATGAAAATTTTTGTTGTGTATATATATATATATATATATATATATATATATATATATATATATATATCACAAATTTTTTGAATTTTTGTCTGTCTGCTCGTCTGTGTTGGCATCACGTAAAAACTACTGTATAAATTTTAATTAAATTTTGTGGTGAGGTACCCCGGCTCAAATATAAGATACATTTTTCCCATAAAAATATCTTTTTTCAAAAACAAAATATGAATATATGTAATAGTAAAAGCGCCCAATTTGACCATACTTAAATGGTAAAGAAAATTTGGCAGCACCCTTTATTATTAAAAACGAGAAATTTTAGACACTATTTAAAAAATTGTACAATAATAGAATTTTATAATTTTATAGCATTCAACATCGATAATTCAACTGCTTTCTTGGGTGCTGCTTAAATCGTGGCTATTAAAGTTAAAAGAATTTTTTATATAAAATTAAATTTATTTATAAAATTAAAGTTGTTGCTTATTTTAATTTACAAAAAAAAAATCGTTTCTTTATCTACAAAATTTTATTAAGCAAATCATTAAAGAAAAAAAATTGCGAAACATGCATTTTTGAAATCTATTTTGATCACAATTAACGTTCGTTTGAAATTTAATTTTAAATCTTTCAGCAAAACTTTTGAAATAGTAAAATAGCACTTGAATAAAGTGACCATTTTATCATCATAATATTTTGCTTTTACCAAATTGTGAAACATATAAAATAAACAAACAATCTAAGAAATCTATTGCTTTAACGATGATGGAACTAAGAATATTTCGCACAAAAATCTCGTTTATATCAGCAAATTTAACCGAGGAACCAACATTATAAGGAAATTTAGTTCTGCTATGTATATATAAGAGTTTTTCTTTCTGATTCCAGTGAAACAAGTTTTTAGGTTTAAAGTTTTTAACAACTTTTGTTGACTAAGTTCAGAAAGGTAAGCACAATTTAGTAAACTATTACTTTATATCTGACATTCGAAGGTAGAGTTTCCTTTAAATATGGCACTATAATTTATATGTCTAACTTAAAACAATAATTTTACCAGTCAACAAGGCGCATTATATAGCATCAACACGTTAACATGATTTTTGCGTAGAAAATTAAGGACAATCAAGGACTTTCAAATTATGCTAAAAAAAATGATCCATCACCCTGAAATAAGAGTATATTCCCAACCTATAAGAGGTACTTATACATTAATTCGTTTACTAATTGACTGAACTGGCGGCATGAAATAACTCCCCACGAAATAACTCCCCAAAAAGAAATGAAATAACTCCCCAAAAAAATATACGGGAAAACAACAACAACGTTTTTTGGGGACTTATTTCTTTTTTTGGGGACCTATTTCATTTTTTATTTTTTATTTCATATGAAATAACTCCCCAAAATAAAAAAAAAATTTTTGGGGACTTATTTCATTTTCAAAATTAGTTTAAAATAGTAAAAATTAATGGCCATTTTTTTAAGTTTGTGAAACTAATTCGAAACGAGGAATTTTTCAAAAGTAGACATTTTGGCATGCTTTGTGAAAGTGGTGGAGCGATGGCCCAAAAACGAAGAAAGCGAGGCAAATTTGCAAGATGTAGCAAAATCGAAAATGCATCAGTTTTATTAAAGGAGGGAAAACTAACCGTTTCCGAATTTCTTTCCAGGATGGTTTTTGAATGAAACGAAATTTGTGTCGATATGATACCGCAAGAGAATTTTTTCAAAGACGAATCTTCCGACGAACAATCTGAGGATGAAATTTTGGAACTTCCATTATCCATTAATGAAAACGTATGTGTTATATTTATTTATTCCCTGCAAGCATCTCAAAATCTATAATGAATGCGATGCAAAATTATTGGCAGATGCTCTTTCAACTGGCCTACGAAGTTACAATTGTCCTTTTACGAAGCAATGTAAGTTTTTGTATAAAATTTTCAACTACTGTTAATAAAAGATAATGCAGGATTATTTTATCTCTTGATAAATTATTGGGGTTTTTTTTTTCATTTCAAGAATTGGGGACTTATTTCATATGAAATAACTCTCCAAAAAATTGGGGTGTTATATCATTTTAGTTTGGGGAGTTATTTCATTCCTTTGGGGACTTATTTCATTTCCAAATTGGGGGCTTATTTCATATGAAATAAGTCCCCAAATCTTGGGGAGTTATTTCATTTTATTTTTGGGGAGTTATTTCATGGGGAGTTATTTCATTCCGCCGACTGAACTATATGAAAAAGAATTTTTATTTAATATCTAAACTATGAATTAATTTTAAAATCAATATACAATAAATAAATCAAATGAGAAAAAATTTCATTTTGTTTAAAGTTCTTCTTTATTTTATGCAAATACACTAAAAACTTTTTTTGTATTTTTTTAATTGTTTCGTTTATTATATTTCACACTTTAATGTTTTCTTCACGTGTCACAACATTATTCACTTTATAACAACCAAAGTGCTTCTTAATTTTCTTAAAAGAAGCAAAGAAGCTTTTTATTTATTTAAATTTGTTTTTTTTTTCGTTTGGCTAATTACGTAGAATTCAGTTTAATTTATTTTATAAACAAAACACAAATCATCATGAGAAATAATAACTTTTAAAATAATTTTATTAAGTGGTTTTAAAATTTCACTAGAAAAACCTTTTCGCAACGTAAAGATTATGAAATTTCTGTTTTTATATTTTATTTTAATTTTCCTTCTTTTTTATATACATTATGTCATGAGAATTATAATAATATTCTTGAAATGAATTTAGGTCAATTTGATGGTTTTGCAAAAATGCAAAAAAAACAGATTTAAAGTAAAATAAATGGTGAAATTAATTAAGTTCTTTTTATAATTTTATTTTTACCCGTTTTTGGGTATAATATGATTACAAATAAGTTAAGGAAAATGTATGCTGTTAAGGTGCTGAAATAAAAATATTAAATATTTATATGATGCATTTTAATAATGTCATTTGCAAGATTAATCTTGCAAATTATGTTAAAATGCATAATTTAAAGATTAATATTTTTAGGGCCAAAATCATAAAAAATATTTTTGTTTTATAAAAGCTTTATAAAACAAAATTCGATACAAAATGTGTTCAATAAAACTTTCTGTTTTATAAAAAAACAGAAATTTTTGTTTTTTGACTATGGCCCTTATTTATTTGTGCTGAACAGAAAATTAAATTAAAAAAATTAATATTATGTTCCAAATTGGCCTCTGGCACTCAAAAATATTTTTAACTTTGTATAAAAAAAATTAGTATTTTATTTATAACAAATTGTTTTAAATATAGCCTAAAATTCTATTTATTTATTTAATATTACAATACGATTAAAGATTATATTCAAATTTAATTTGATCTAGCATAGGAACTGCAGACCTTCACTCTTTGTAGTGAAACACCTAGCATCTTTGATGGGAATCGAACCCCTCAACCCCCAGACTAATCACTGACTAGCACACTACCTACTAGCCTACCGGTTTTAACGTTTAAGATACCCTACTGAATATTGCGTTGCTTGAGTATTCTTGTCTCCCATTGTTAACTACTGCCTTCATAAACTTGGGACATCAGATAATTAATATTACAGTATTAATATCCAGGGATTACGAAAGTAAATTTAAAAGACACCCATCTACTGTGTTAAAGCTTTACCTGTATAAATTGAAGTGTATCGTATTGATAAGTCCATGCTTACCAACATGTTTTAAATAGTACAACGGCAGTACCATACTAGGACATGGCTTCGCAGATCAACTGACATAAATATTTAATATTTTTTAAATAAAGATGCTCTTCAATTAGATTCATAGCTTAATGGTACGCTATTTTTTCACATTTAACAAGTATCTGCTCGTGGTCATAAGCCTTATGCTAGTCAGTACTGGGCATTTAAAAAATATATACGCTTACGTCTCAACCTTCTCTAGACACAGCCTGTAGCCTTCGATAAAAATCGAAGATGATGGTTAAAGTTTCCATGTCTTGTCACTCACACAGTTATCTGTCGATGGGCTCTTTGAGCATCAATAGAGCCTATCCATTTTAGGATCTTAGGCCATTCTTCAATACAACTCTGGATTCTTGTCCACAGAAATTCACATCCCTTTTTTGCCAATTCGTCTTCTGTTTCATACCCAGCTGTACCTATATGACATTTAAACTCATTCATTCAGAGGATCATCTGTTTAGTTTTAGGTTTGGTTTACTTAATTGTTTTATAAGAAAAACGCTTAAAATGTAATCAACTCATGTAGAGTACAAAAATTAAAACTATATACATATAAAATTGAAGATCATTCTTTATCTATTAAGCATAAACTAAGACATGTTTCATCCTTAAAATCTACATTTGGTAACGGCGATTAAAGCTAGAGTTTTTTTTTTCTCTTCAACAAAAAATTTTCAATTAAAACTTTAAAAATGTTGTCACATACGCGTGCTTTTAATTAATCTGGATTGATAGATCAATGATAAAAAAGGAAAGAAAAGTTATTAATAAAAGTATTTATCCCTATACATATGTACATAGAAAAAATTAAATTTATTTAAATTTTTTATATGTTTTATAATAAATATTTTTTTAAAAATTAAAAAATAAGTTTTTTCATTGACATTTAATAGCGAAACTTCTTTTTATTCTTTTATCAATAACATGCCATCAATAACGGAAGCGATAATTCAAATTATAACCAATCAAAAGAAATATTTGTACATATGTATGTTTTGTATAAACAACAACAGCATACATTGAAAAAAAGTCATACGTACATAAATACGTACACAGAAAAAATTATTTTTACCACTCAATGGTTTTAATTGCTTTCAGATTAAAATTTAATTATATAATTAATTGATTCAATTAATTGTTTAATTAAATTTTTATGGGTATGTTTTAAACAAATATATATTTGAATTAATTAAAAAATGAATTGCACTTTAATTTTAAACTGATCAAATCCTTTAATAGGTGAAAAAAATTCTATAAAATAGTTTTCCAAAAGGGAAGGAAAGTTTTAAAATCTTCGCTTTGAAATTTTGTTCTGTGAAAACCAAACGCTATTTACAATCGTATTATCCATTTTTAATATTTGCTAATAAATAAATTCTTGTGCTCGACCCTGCATATCTAGCACAACAGTGATATGTCCTTAATATCTGAAAAAAATAGAAAAATTAGGAAAAGAGAAAAAATACTACTGCCATGACTGTCACAGTGTAGTCGTCATTGTTTAGAAACCCTCTTAATTGGTCAGCAAAAACATGATAACCTTTTTCAGTTGGTTCAATTAGAGAGATATTAAGGACTTTTAAGAATGAAATCTAATATTAATTAAATGAATGCCAATTCAACATATTTAAGCCGTCATATGATTAGCTTTATATTTATCCTGAATTAAATTGATTGGATTTGTTCCGCCTATAAATGAAATACTGTTGTCATACCTGTCGGTGAAGACCGTGGTCACTGTTTGTTGGTTGTTGTACTATTTTAAACGTGGCTTAATAATGATGTCTTTACATCGAAAGTGCTCGCCAAACGTATCAAACCAACAGCCAGTGACGACGGTCTTCACTGACAGGTATGACAACAGTTTATCCTGAAAATTTACCCCACCAAAAATAGAACAACGGACTCAAACCACCGCTCCGAGGTCCCCAAAAGTTTAATTGTTACGTAGCCTGTGTGGCAAGTAGCATTTATACCGAAGTATTGTGCAAGAAGTCCAGCTTGTGGTTCAAATTCCAAAAGTTAGAACTTTATAGGTTTTATAAAAAGAACTTATTATTTCATATAAATTTCTTTTAAACGCCCCATGAATTGTTTTCAGTGCATGAAGGCGCTTCTTTATCTTTATAAAAAAAGGTAAACCAAATTTTAGTTTAACCAAACCATAGTTAGTTTTTCTTTGGCAAATGTTATCACGTATTTGTGGCTAATGAAAAAAAGAAAACTAATAAAACATCACAGATAATAATCAAATTCTTTAGTTAACAAACAAGAAATAAAATATGTTTAATTTAAAATAAAAAATATTTGATATGGTTTATTTTTAATTTTATGTGGCCATTAGAAAATTAAAAAAAGAAGAAAAAAAGAAAAACAGAGTTCAGTGAGCGCCACCTAAATAACTTCATGAGGATGGGTGCTACAGCTAAAGTAAATTTAACATGTAAATCTTTAAAATTTTAAAATGTTTCCGCAATGGATTTTATTTTTTGAAGTACTTACTCGTATATTTGTTTTGGTATCTCAGCAGAAAATTATATCTGAGTTAGTTAATACCCTACATTCAAGTAAAAGATAATATATTTGGTTTACTACATTATTCTATGTCAGGGGCTATGCTGACTTTTAATTATTTAATTCTCATAAAAAAGTTATTTGTTTGAAATCAGGAATGTTTTAATTAAAAAATCTATTTTTGTACTAATATGTTACAAAAGAAAATTTAATTTTGTTTATATTAAATTAGATTTTTTTATTAAATTATTTACAAATATTGCTGCAATATTAGCTGTATTTTTGTGCTTTTAATTGCTTTCTTAATAGAAGTTGTGATCTAAGTTAATGACTAACAAGATATAAATAACTTTTCACATAACATTTATTTAATTTTCGTTACAGTTCGCCAGGAAGAAATAACCTTTCTTCCATAAATTAACGTACCACCACCTTCTTCTGTATTTAGCCATCCGTTATTTAAAAATTAGTGATCGTACAATTTTATGTTTGTAAATATATGTACACACCTTATAGTTTAATGTTATGAAACAATGGTCACCTCTCGGCTCTTAGCGACATGTAGGGTATCGCTATACCCTGTCCAGTCCTGCATGTTTTTCAGCTATGATGTTACTCTACCAAGTCTTTCTGTAATTTTTCCTTTAAGGATTCGTTGTAAAATTTTGTATTTATTTATAACGTACCACCACAACACTATAAATAGGAAAATATAATCATAGTTTCGTAATACCGTAATTACAATAATCCAGAGACCGTAAATAACAGTTATCGTTTTAAAAAAATTATTTTATAACGGTTATTTTGAGAATTAAATAAAAAAATCCATCTGAAACAGCTATTTTTTAAAGCAAAAATAAAAACTCACATTAAAGTTTTAAAAAAAGAATTTTATTATGCCGTAAAAAAATAAAACTTTTTTTGGAGTTTTATTTTTTCATTGAAAAATTCGTTATTAAAATAATGTAGGTTTTTAATTTTACTGATTGATTAACGATCTTCACCGGATGTTTTCTCGTTTTCATCGCATTCTTGCAACACATCTCTTACATTGCTTTTAGAGCAGAACAAGTAAGCGAAGAAAATGACTATGAGGTTGAAAAAAGTTTTCTTGGAAATCGATAATTTTTTTTCTGTTAGGAAAAAAATACATTATCTATATCCATAAATTGACAAAAAAAAAGTCATCAGTGTGTTCCTGCAAGCCAGGAAAGCGTAGAAAGAGTATTTCCTGTGCTCTTAAATTGGTATTGAGCAGCCTCCGTTCAAATCTGCCCACAAAAAAAATATGCAAATAAACCAAATAAATTTTATTTTATGACGGAAAAATAAAACTCTCTTTTTAAGAGTTTCATTTGAAATTTTATTTTTTCGTTGAAAAATAACTCTTAACTATGGAGTTGAGATCGACTTTTTAAGATAACCATAGATTCTAAAAGAGCTCGCCAACGTAAAATCTCCGTTGACTCTAACATGAAGAGTTTTTGAGTTTAATTTTTTTTTCGATAACTGATATTTACGGTCCCTGCAATAATCCTATACCGCCGCCACAACAATTTAAACAAAATTATAACTTGATTTATGAAATGTTGTATTCGCAAACATCACCAATAATTATCCAATATCGTGTTTATAAGACAGTCAATTGGAGTTATCATTTTAACATGGTGTCTGTATTGTAAAATTGGTGAAGAGAATGATATGTTGATGTTAAAGTGCCTTTATTAACGCTAAATTAGAGTCGTGCTGTTTGTTTTTATTTGCCGTTTTATATTTGTTCAATTCACTACCTATTGTTGGAATGCTAAGTTGTCGGATTGTACAACAGTTTTACAAATGTTGTTGGTTTTTTTATTCAAACTTTTGCTACAACACCTACAAAGTTTTTCCATATGTCTATCGAATGACCTGGAATGGCATCAGGAATAGAAATAAAAATAAAAAAATATTCCTTTAACCTTAAGGAGTAAGCCGGACATAACAATTCATTTGTTAAAATAATATTTTTTGTATACAACTTACGATCAACAATAAGTTGTGAATTGAGTAATTGTATAAGAGTTATTTTAACCACAATTGAATTTAAAAAAAATATTTTAGAAAAAATTACTTTTAATATATTTAAGTTAAACCTTAGTTTTAAGATTTTGAATAATTGTTATTGCAAGCAAAAAATGTGATAAATCATAAATAATAAATTAAATATGATAAAAATATCAGTCTAAAAAGGATGCTGCTAAACAAGTGACAAAGCAAATGGGAAATATTTAAATGAATTCTTAAAGTCAGATTTAAGTTCTTTTATACTCTCTGGCTACTAATAGTAGTCACTTATATGTTAATAAAAACTTCAAATACTTTAAACTAAATATTCAATATAGGAAATATTGTTAAGCACTTCTTTCACTTTTAATTTCTGAGAATAATATACGATTAAAAAATTTGCATTCTTAACACAGGTCAGATAGGACTACACTTTTATTTAAAAAAATTTTAACTTGATTTAATAACGAGCTTGCATTGAATATATAACTTACTCACTTACAGAACAAAAAATATTTTTAACTTAACAAAAAATATTCTTATTATATAATAATTATTATATAATAATTGAATCAATTAATTATTTAATTAAATTTTAACCTAAAACCAATTAAAACCTTTAATTGATGAAAATATTTTTTTCTGTGTTGTATCGGAAAATAATTCAAATTTTTATTTATGCATAGTTTTCTTTTATTGCGCTTGATTATTTAAACAACTCTCGTTTCGTAATTGTTTTGCATCGAGTAACTGAAACAAATATCTTAATAACCAATTAAATGTTAGGCCTTTCTGGATCCCTGGATAAAATTCTAAAATTTATATAACTTTTTTTTAAAAAATTCTAAGCTCTGTAAAGGGTATTTAGAATATTTTAATAACAATATAATTACAGAAAATATAAATAAAAATTAAATATAAATATTATTTAATATACTATTTGGCAGTAAGTACTTCGTATTTTATCATTATATTAAAACAGCGCCATCTGTTGCGGAACTATGTTTAAAATATCTCGCTTTCAATTCATATTTTGTCATTATTTTAAAACAGTGCCATCTGTTGTGTAACCGTGTTTAAAACATCCCGCTTTCAAAAAGATAAGATGCTTTAAATTATGAAGTACCTTTAAATCGATAAAAAATCGACGTACTTTCATTGCTTCGCTTTCTCTTGGAAATAGATATTTTTGAGGAAAAAACGTATTCTATATTGGAATAAGGATACTAAGGTACCTCAAAAAATTTTGTAAAAATCCTTTCAGTAGCTTTTACGTGATGCTAACGTAGACAGAAAGACAGATAGGCAGAAACGATTTATTTAATGTTACAATACAATTACAAATTATATTCTAATTTAATTTACCGAGCATAATAACACAGGCGTAGTAGTAAAACATGCAGAGTCTTTGGTAGAAATAGAACCCACAACCCTCAGACTGATAGACTAGCACACTACGTACTACACACTACTAACCGAAAATCCTTAAAATCTTCATATTATATCAGTACCTTATGTTATTAAAAACATAATTAAAATTCGACCAGTACCAATTAAAAATTAAACTGTTATTTATTTCTTCAGTTTTGTATCTGTAATAACTTGAGAAAGGAAACTATAGCCATTTAATAATAAGTCACACACAAAAAATACTAAACAAAATGATGACAAAAAAAAAGTAAAATAAAATAAAGATCAAGTGTAAGATACAAGATACAATCATAAAACAACACAAAATGATATAAAAACGATTACAACAAAAAGAGTTGTATACACTTGTAGCTAAGCTGCATTTGTGTCTATGCGTACGTGTGGCACCTTAAATGCTACAAATAAATTTATTATAAAAACATGCACATGCACTCGTATTTAGTATGAAAGTATGAGCAATAAAAGGCTAAAAAAATGTTCAATAAAAACGCTTGACGCATGAAAAGATGCGCAAGTGAAGTAAAGTAACAAATAAATAAGAGTAATTTTTTGTTCCATATTATTTTTTATCAATGATTTTAACTTTTCTTTTTTTGTTATTTTAATACTTCAAATATTCGGTGGTGCATCTTTGTTACGATTTGTCATAGTGGTATGTTTGTTTGGATTCGAGTGCGTGTGTGTATAGAGTGTTTGTAACCTGCGATAATCATCTTTTCTTTTCTTTATTTAATTTTATTGTGTAGATTTTTTCCGTCTCTCTGTTCTTTTTTTGTTCATAGTTAAAGAGTTGCATCACTTGCATATTAAACACATTTGAATTGAAGGAAAAAAGTAAAACGAATCATTTTTGTGCTCCTTTTGATTGCACAGTCTCACTGTAGCAAATGAAGCGTAATGTATTGAAATCAAGCACATCTTGGTCGTTTGCTTAAGTAAAGAAAGAATGAACAGAAACTAAAATAAGTAACAATTGTTTGATTTAACCAAGATAAGAGCGCGTGCGTTCTTTTCTTTAACCTTTTGTTTTGTTGCACATGCAGTCAGTTGTTGTTCTTTTTGCTGCTTAAACATTAACATTACTAAACTGAATGGAATGCTATAAAATGAATTTTTCAATTTTTCCAAATTAAACCTCTAGTAACAAAACTAAATGACATATTTTTTTCTTCTGTATTTACCGGCCCTGGGAAAATTTTCAAGAAAATAACACTCTTTACTAAATATTTCCAATTTATTAAAAGTTTCATAATAAACCAAATAAACCTCATCTATCTATATAAATAAAATCAAATGTCTTTCTTTAGTAATTGCATCACTTAAGAACGGCTGCACCGATTTCGTCAATTATTTTTTAAATCTTCATCATAATCCAACTTTAGTTTTTACACGCTCCCACTTTATACGCCTACTTTGTTTAAGTACCTAGAGAACTATAATAGATACATCTTTGAAATTTTCTACCAGTACATTGTTAAGCGAAAGTGAACAATTATTATGATCTACCAGGAGATTTCCAATAGGTATAGTTTTCAAACTTTGCACAAGTAACTATGCACAAGTAATGTGCTTAGTCTAGCAAAATTTTGATTGGATTAGTAAAAGTAACAAATTATTATCGTGTTCCTTGGGAACAAAACTTTGCATGAGTAACCCCTGTGCAAATGCGTATAATCTAACAAAATACATAATGAATTAGGACAGTGGGCTTGGTACCTCCGATACATTGTGAAAATTATTATTGTTTACCTAGAGAATTACAATATGTTGAGTCTTGAAAATTTTCCCAAGTAACCCCCTACCAATGTGCATAATATAGCAAAATACAGACTAAATTAGAATAGTGGGAGGGGTACCTCCCATTAAACATTACAATATTAAAATAAAAACCGATTTGATGGGAACAGTGGGCATTGTACCTTGAATATACACTAAAACAGTTTTTTCATAAAACAGTTTTTTCATGGGCAATACTTTTCTTCCGTGTTTATGGTATTTTTTGTGGATGGGTGTGATATTTATTAGGAGAACTATTTTTTAATTGTTAAGCAGGAGATTGTTTTTCACCCATTTTGCCAAAATCAAAAATCAATAATATTTTATATATCACAAAAAATATATATGAAAATCGCTAAACTCGCCAAAAATAAAAAAAATTTACCAAAAGCAATAAAAAATTGTTTGATCAATATAATAAATGGAGAACTGATAGTATATAACGAATGGGCTGTACAGCCCATCCTCAGAGTATTAGTCACCGTCCGTTTATTTGGAACATCCAGCAAAAATTGATTGGGTTTTGGTACGCAGTAAAATAAAACTCATGTCTTTCAAAAGCGATTCTCATAGGCGCATCTAATAAGCGCCTTCTAGAATGCTATAATTGTAAGACAATAATAACAAACTGCATCCTCTCTCACTTATAAAGAATTTGGTAAAGCAAAGAGACCTACCAAGTGGGACATCGCAAACAAAAATTATGCCTTCCTGAAGCAGGTTCGAAGGGAGAGTATATTTCTCTCTCCCTTACAAACCTGCTTCTAAGTAAACGTAATTGTTTGCTAGGTTATTCAATAATAATTTACACCATCAAGATAATAATACTTGTTTCTATTTTGTAAACGAGTATTGGTGGAATTCATTTGTGATGACGAATTTCAAAATTTTTAAATGGAAAAATGTACGTAAACTTTCAATGCATTATTATTTTCCGGAAATCCTAAAATGATTCTATTAAAATCATCTTTAAATATGAAAAACAATTTACTTTTATAGCTTTAATATGCTTATCATTAATCCATACATTCCCTAATTCTGTTTCAAATGTTGACCAAAAGTCAATGAAAATAGCCAACAAAATCGCAAACTATTTGAAAAAGCGACAAAAAATCACCATGTCGCTAAATAAAAAATTAAATCGCCAAACGAGGTTTTAAATCGCCTCTTTTGGCGAGAAATTGTCGTATCTACATATCGTCATAGAAAATGCAAAACATTACTTTACTATGTAGAAATGGCGTTTTGCACTTTCTATGACGATATACACAATTTACAAATTAGGTGATCAATTCCAAAGAAAATGGGGATCGCTTTATCCTTCTTTAGCATTCTTTCTAATACTCTTTTTTGAGTAGTGTTTAGTTGCAAACATCATCTATTTAATCAACCAATATGAATATAATATTCTTTTAACCTTATTAGAAAGAGAGAGTGACAGATAGAGAGAGAAAGTTGGAGAATATTGAACTTGAGGCTACTTACTAGTTATCATTATTATCGGCAAAATAATTATCACATTAAAGACTGATTCCTAAAGACAAATTTTTAAGTATAACAAGAATTGAAATTATTTTATCATAACAACAATTTCAATAATTTAAAGAATATATTCTGAACTATTCACCTTAAAACCTTTAAACATAATCACTGTTGCAAAATGTAGGTTAATTATACTAAAATATTCGAAATAAAATCCTTTCATCATAATTAAATATAATTTTTACTTTCTTCTGTTCAACTTAGCAACATACCTCAAAGGGTTAACAATATAATGTGTCTTAAAACGAAGAGTTAATAAAAAGGACGTTTCTTATGATTAACTGAATAAAATATTCGTATAAAATTTAAAAAAGAACCTACAAAATTTAACTGATTATTTTCTTAAGATAAGATTTTATTAATAAAAAATTATGGGATTTATCTGCTCTTACCAACCGACGACCAACCAACCAACCAACAACCACAAAAAATTAAGTATAATAAACTACAAAATAAAATCTCTTTTTTTTGTGTCTTCAAGTTTTTCTCATGTCATAAAACTCAAAAACATGTTTATTACCCCAAATAAGTTCTTTTATAAAAAGGGTTTATTTTTCTCAAACACCATTTTATAATTTTTTGACGGTTAAATCTTAAATAAAAAGTCATATTGTTACGATATTTAATATCGTCCACACTTGATTTTATGCCATCAACTGTTAATAATTAGACATAATTTTTTTGTGGTTTTTGCACACGCCATATTGATTCAACCATAATTTTTTAACGTTCAACCACCGCATCATCAATGCAATTTGACACCAATTGATGTTGACGTCTTCTGACTCTCTTTGGTGGCAATTTAATACTTTTATTGTTGCACCAATCGGTGTGAGATCTTTAAGGCAGCAACAAGTGTTGCTAATGGCAAAATGAACCATATGTCTTCTTTTCCATCAGTAATAAAGTTGGGAAATGGGAACATCTGCATGAGTTTATTCGAAATTTAAGTATAATTCTTTCATTCAACTAACATACGATTTCTAGGAATAAATAGTTTTTTTGGGCATAGAAACAGGGTTTCGATTTCGTAAGTCTAGCTCAGTAGACTTAGATTTTAAACAATGTATTCACTTAAGCGATCACTTAAATGAGAAGAAAGTAAAGCATAAAATTGATTGAATTTCCTTTATACCTCTATTTAATTAAATTAATTAATTAATTTAATTAAGAAAATTATTGCCTGTTTTAGTAAAACAAAAGGAAACGTTTTATGTTCTTAACAAATATTAATTTTAAAAAGTTTGGAGTGGGCTACACCCAACTTTACCATCCCAAATGGAAACAGATTTTTTATACATATAGATATATTACATATAGATTATTACATAAGTTCGAAGTATATTCGAATCGAAAATTTAATTATTTTCGGTTTGGGGTGTTAAGTAAACGATTATGTCCAAAAACTATACAGCTTTTCATCTCTATATACAAAACGGTATGACCTGCACAAACTCCACAAAAATAGTGGCATACACACCCACCCACACACAGACATCATCGCGAAAATAGCCAAAATGGATTCAGGAGACCTCAAAACGTATAAATCTGCCGAAATCCTGACCACGATTATTTTCATGATTACTATACTTTACCTTATACTACGTATGATAAAGTAAAAATTAACTATTGTTTTTCGTTTCTAAATAAATTTTCTGTATCTGCCGTAACCGAGTGTACTGTCAGTAGTTGGACTTAACCCTACTCTTAGTGGCGGCCGGTAACATACCTCTAGTTAGATTTTGTGGAACAAACTCTGGATATTCTGTCGACCTTCAGATTCTTTTTCTCCTTTTAGACTTGTGCATTATTGGGAATTTTCTGATTCTTATTTTTGATTAATTTGGACAATGAGAGGTGGATAGGTCCGTCTCGAAAGGAACTTCGTTGTTTATTGAAAGCAAGGGATGGATACGAATATTTCCAAAAGTAGACATATAAATCTCTAGAGGTATTTCTTAGGCAATAGTCACTGAGCACGAAAACCAGAAAATTTAGGGACAGGTCATGATAACTTCCATTATCATTAGACCCCAAGTAAAGAATTGTTATCGATTTGTTTTCACCATTAAAATTATCCAGCTAAGGATGCCCGATTGTATTTAAGTGTGTTTTCCACTTATCTGCCTAAGTGTTTGTTAAGCAATAATCTAGCTTCCTTACAAGTAGCTGCCCTTATTACATTTTTAGGTGTATAGAGTTTAACCACTGTAAGACCTAAGGCCCTATTTTACTCTCTGTACTAAGTCAATCCAGTCCAGAGAGCCCCAATAGACTGATCACTCTAGTCTATAGTCTGGGAGTTACGGGTTTGATTCCCGCCAAAACCTCTGGGTGTTTTCTGCAGCCCAACAAAAGGCTTCGCAAGTACTGTTGGCTTCTTAGAAGGCTTATGTACGCCTGTGAGGCGTACAAAAAATTAAATTTTTAAGTTTTGACAGTAAAAAAGTCTTTCAATGTTGATTAAATAAATAAGTTTGTTTTTTTTTATTTCTTAAAGTGTTTGTTATTGTCGAAAATTCGTAAAAAAATATGTGACACTACTACCCTTATTTCAGCCCACAGGTTGCGAATTAAATGTATACATCTTGCAGACGTATGTTGAGGCTTTATATATCACCATAATAGATCTAGGGTTAAAAAGATGATGTCACCGCTAAGCCTATGCTTAATTTTTTCACTTCCGAAGTCGCCTTCTCGGTAATCTTTTTACTTAAGCTGCTTAAGAGATTCACATCTCCACACCTTGCAAAGTTTTATTGCCGTTTCGTTTGGCAATAATTCAGTAGTCAAGTAGTCTTGTATATTCACATTACTCAGGAAAACATGTGAGCCTGTTTAAAACTTGTTACCGACTAGTTAACCATAGATGTAAACCAGCGGCCAAGCTTCAGTTAGCTCTGCATCTATTTAGGTGAACTAGCATGATATTTGTAACGAATTTACATATCTTCGGTAGACTTGTTTAGTCTCTTACTCCTAGTAAGCAAACTTCCGTTTGGTACCACGACGAGGTATACGTCGCATTTCTGTCAGTATACTCCACTACATGCAACAGACAACCAAAGGCATTTGTGGTTTAACATAAAATATTTTTCTATTTTTTCTATAATTTTGGAACTAAACAATTTGTTAATATACCCAAAGATTTAGCAGAAATATAAATGCATTTTATATTTTTACAAAAACAAACTCTTGGGAAAAGAAAGAAAATTGAAAAAATATACAAAAATTAATCAAATATTGAAAGAAATTTGAGATTTGCTTCAATTAATGCAATTAATATGCCTGAAAGTACTCAGTTAAAACTTAAATTAATTGATCAGTTTTTTTTAATTTTCATTTCGTTTAAATTTATACAAACATATACTCGTACAACACACAAATAAAAAAGAAAAAATAAAATAAAATTAAGTAACAAACAAATTCAATACCGAGAGGGTACTTGAAAATTGTTTACTTACCAATTTTTTTGACATTTTTATGTTTGTACGTGAAGAAATGAAAATCGTAAAATAAAATAAGAAAAACATACAAAAACACACTTTGACATGAAGCTGAATACAAACGTAGAACACGGCTTGGATCAAAGTGACAAGAAGAGAAAAGAGTGAGTGAATGAAGTTCATTAAAAACTGATCAAATCTGTAAAGAAAACAATACAGGCCTACATGATTTTCTACACTTTGAATCTTACAATACGAGGGTACAAAAACAACAAATAAACAACAACAAAAAACTGGTGTGTTAAATGCTGACATTCAAGCATTGAATGAACTGTGATGATGATGCAGCCAGCTAACATGTATTGAAGCCAGCAAACATCATCCTCGTATATAAATACATACATATATGTATGGATGTGTTTAATTTTTATAAAATATCATACATGATTATAAGGTACATTTGATTTTCCCTATATAGTAACGAAGAAAGGTTGAAAAGCTCTCTAAAGAGATATTCTTATTGGCAACCTGTCCTTTAGTTAGCCAAATCGGCAACACTTTTCTTCAAGTTCGTCTAATGTCAGTAGGTTCTTATAAATGCTATTGTTAAAGTTAGTTCCCTGTTTTCAGTATATATATCATACCAACTAAAATTCCACCAGAAACGTAGCAATATTCCGCAATAGACGAAACATTGACTACAAGTCTGTAAAATACCTCCGCGGACCAAAATACCTGGACTTAATATAATGTCAGTCAATGGCTAACGCTACAGAAAATTCTGTTACAGTCATAGAGGATGTCGGCATTAAAGAACTCTGGCTTTAAAAAGGCACCTAAAATAATTGTCCAAGTGCTTAACATTTTTCAGACTGCATCATTTCACGACTCCTCCGAAATCGTATATTTAAGCACCTCCCAATCGCTTCTTTTGAATTTATTTTAGGTTACTTACTTACTTACTTAGGTGGCTATTACAGAATATTTGTTCCTGTAGCCGAACGTAAAATAGATTTCCAAGCGCCTCGATCTTCTGCGCTTCTTCTCCAGTTTCTGACACCAAGTTTCGTGATGTCTTCCTCAACTTGATCTTTCCATTGAAGTTTCGGTCTTCCCCTTCTGCGTGAACCGTCACCAGGTTCGTATTCAAATGACTTTCTAGCTGGAGCATCTTCATCCATTCTCACAACATGACCTAGCCAACGCAATCGTTGTAATTTGATACGTTTGACTATGTCTATGTCGGCATACAGCTCATACAGCTTATGGTTCATACGACACCGATATTCGCCGCCAACGCAGATTGGTCCATAGATTTTTCGAAGAATTTTTCTCTCAAACACTCCAAGCACAGCATCATCTGCTTTCGCAAGTACCCAAGCTTCGGAACCATATAATAGCAAGGGTAGTATCAGTGTCTTGTAGAGAGTGATTTTTGTCTGTCGAGGCCACCTTGTTTCTAAACTGCTTACCTAGTCCAAAGTAGCATCTATCGGCCAGTATTATTCTTCTCTTTATCTCAAAACTGATGTTGTTTGTTTTGTTGATGGCGGTACCGAGGTAGATAAAATCGCTGACTACCTCAAAGTTGTAGTTTTCAACTTCCACTGTCTGCCCGAGTCTACTGGACGTCTTGTGCGTTGATACCATCAACTTGGTTTTATCACCGTTTACTGCCAGACCCACTTTGGCAGATTCTTTTTCGATTTTTTCAAAGGTGGCAGTTACCGCTCGCAATGTTCGACCCATAATGTCTATATCGTCAGCGTAAGCGAGTAACATGTGTTGTTTAGTGTATAGCGTGCCAATTCTATTCACATTCGCATCCCGTATAACCTTTTCTAGCAGGATATTAAAAAGGTCACACGATAGACTATCGCCTTGTCTGAAACCTCGTTTGGTACTAAATGGCTCGGAGAGGTTTTTTCCTATTTTAACTGAAGGTCGCGTATCAGTTAAGGTCATCCTGCACAGCCGTATTAATTTTGTAGGGATACCAAACTCAGACATGGCTTGAAACACTTTTGAACGAATGGGGCTGTCAAAAGCAGCCTTGTAGGCGACAAATAGATGGTAGGTGTCGATCTGCTTTTCTTGCGTCTTTTCCAAGATTTGGCGTAAGGTGAATATCTGGTCGGTGGTGGATTTACCAGGTCTAAAGCCACATTGATATGGCCCAATTATCTCCCCAAGTTTAGATTTTAATCTTTCACACAGTACGCTAGAAAGTATTTTGTATGCGATGGGTTAGTTTTAGGTTAAATATTTTAATATATTTTAATATAACAAACTTTTTAAAACGTCAAAAATTATTTTATTGCTTTAGAGTTTCAGCAACAGTTTTACTCATTATTCTTGATAATGTTTGACAACTAAAGAAAAATAATTGTCTAGAAAAAGGTTCAATTAAATAATATTTTATTAAAAATATCTTTAGTGATAGTGATAATCACAAATTATATTGTATAACTGAACCAATCCTTTAAAAAAATTAATGAATGAAACACCCTTTTCACTGTAAACACAGCTCAAGCACTTTTAACATTATTGTAATTCGAGATTTCATCAATTTTTTTTTTAAATAGGAACCATAACTTATCCAATTTACAATAAATATACAAATCCCTTATGAAAATAAGTTAAAGTTGGCGAGTTCTGTCTATAATTTTTTAGAACTCATGCCATTTCTGGATATCCGCAGAACCTATGTGTTTATTATGAATATTATTTTTGTAGGGGGAGTATCAAAGCAGATCGCTTCCTTAATGGGTCGCTTTTCGATCCCTTTCCGCCCTTACTGATTATAGACTACCATATTGTAATTATGGCAACAATAGACCGGGTCACATATATTCATTGAGTCACATGCTGCCCACCAGCCTTTATTCTTGACTTTAGTGCTTTCCGACTATCGACTGGTAACTGTCGGACTTCTTTCGCATCATGCAGTATCTAGTAATTGCTAGTTTTTGTTTAAAGCTCTGGTCTTCAATGGCATTCACATTTAACAAGCTTCTACCAGTGGTCATAAGTCTTATGCTAGGCAGTGCATGATTTATCTTCAGCGATTTTTATCTTGACTAGATGACCTGTCACTAGCGCAGATATTCAGCTTAAGCTACTTCTGTTCTGAGCACCTTACTCGATTTACTGCCCATGGGATCTTTGAGCACCATTCGAGCCTGCCTATATGTCGTGGCCTCCCTCCATCTTTTCAGGAGGAAGGACATTCGCTCGCATTATGCCATTATCCAGCCTTACTCTGGTTTCTGGTCCACAGATATTCACGGTAGATCCACCTTTGCTAGTTGGTTTGCAGCTTCATTCCCAGCTTTATCTATGTGTCCCCTAAACCCATTGGCGTAGAAAAGCCATTCTAGAGGATACTGATGTCGTTCTCTATACACTCATTGTTTATAAGGCCTTCTGCAATGAGTGTCCGAAGCAGACTTTCGACTATTTTTATCCTACTCAAGCGTTCCATCGGTATTTGAGCTTCCCTGACTAGGTCCAGAATGCTCTTATGACCAATGTTCGGCCCAAAGCTTTGCCAAATGGCGGTGCCATTTGCTCTTTATATGCAAAGCTGACATTACATCTGAAAGGGATTTGGCCTCCAAACTACAGATGCGTAAGTTATTACCATTGATTATACAATTGATATAACAATTTCTTCCGGCTACATAATTTACAAGGGAACTTATACAAAGCTGAATTCCCTAATCCTATTAAACTTGCATAATTCTTTAAAGAGAACAGAAAAATATTAAATTTTTTTTTATTTAAATACAAACTCTACCGTAACACTTTTTGTAATCGGTACATAAATTACAGTCGGTCTATAGCTCCAATCTTATACACTTCCCGAAATCAATATAATGTACGAGGGATATAGATTTTATCGTAAATAGTGTCAAAAACATGTAAGAACTATAGAAATCCAAATAATAACGTATCCGCTCTATTTTAAAAGGCATTTGACAAATAACTCAAAAATAACCACTAACCATTTCAATAACTGTGTCCACCTTTATTTAAAAATATAATTAAATCAATAAATTATTTAATTTACCATTAAATTTTTTATTTTAAATGGTGAAAAACAAATACTTGTTTGTAAGTGAGTTTTAATTTACTTCAACATAATTAATAATAGAAAAGTTTGAAAATATTGTTATTGCTGAAACACAAGATCTCAATGTAGTTACAAGATTCGTATGTGTGTATTTGTGTGTGGATGTGTGTACAAAAGTGTATTTTTAACATTTGTGGTGTGTGTCCTGTTAAGATGTAGAAAAGAAGATGTAGTCAAAGTCCTTTGTATTTATTGTAAGAAATTTCTTTATTGTTTTATACTATTAAAAAAATAATGACATTTCCTGAGTTTTTGTTTCAATATCAAAACACATTCCAACTGATATGCATTGCTTTCTAAACGTTTGTATGGTGTGTGCGAATGTGTGTCACAAAAACTAAACCGTTTTTATGTTTTTTTGTAGTGTCATCATCCTTATCCAACAAGCCAACACCTGAATTAAGAGGTTGACAGTTGTAATGAACAGTTATGCTCATTTATCTATAGTGTTATTTTAACAACAGAATATGTATTGATGTTTTTATGTGAATTCCTTCTTTTAGTTAAGATACAAAAGAGTTCTTGTTTTTGAGTTTAAGACAGGATGAATACAATTTATTTTCTAACAATCATTTCCGGTATAAAAAACTGAAAACTTTTTTGTATTTAGGCCACCAGAGTAAAGAAATTTTAGTTTAGGTCTTACAATTAAGTGAATTTTGTTACCGTACTCATACTCTTACCATAAAGAAAAAGAAAGAAAAATTGGGCTACCAATGCAAGTTCTATAGTTATTATATGAATCTTAAAATGCGAGGTTCGTCGACGAATTATTACAACAAAATCTTCAATATTATCTTGGCCAGATGAAATTTAAATTTTCCCTTACCTGTCATAAAAGCAGTTATCCATATCCATATATACTTGCATAATATCCAAGCGACTTACTGGATTTCGTACCGGTAGATTAACCCGTCTACCTCTTGAGAGGTATTCGCGTCTACCTCTTGCGACCAATTAAAATCGGAGTTCCTACAATAGCTGCCCTGTTCACCTATTAAGAGGATTAATTTCCATCGCTGTCGGATACTTTGAGTGTTTTCCAAGACGTGGCTTGATAATGATAACTACGGTCTTCATCAAAACATATAACAACACATCTTATGATCATGTTGTACCCAGTGTGTTCCCACACAGAGATTCATATTAAAAAAAACTGGAAGTCGACAGGATTCCAGAGTTCGCTCGACTTGACTTACCCAGTATCGTAGCAAAGAAACGATCTACTTAGGAGCCACTTACCGGCCGCTAGAACGAGCTATAAGTCAAACTATTGATAGCACAAAGTTATGACAACCCACATCCTTGCGCCTGTCAGATGACGCACCGTGGACCACATCATGTGAATGTGGTAAAAAATCCATAAGTCTTGATTGAATTGGAATTTTTATACTCGTTTTTTTTACGTTAAGAGGCGGGAATTTGTTCTTTAATATTTACTATAAAATGTACCAATTTTATTTATAATAAAGCTAATACACTTCTGCAAAATGTCCAGATAATATCTGTGGCCATATCGATTAAAAACTTGTTATATTTAAAAGTTTTTTTATCTATAACACAATTGGTTTTTTATATGATTTTTATATTAATTATTTTATGTTGGGTCACATGTTTTTTTATTGTCAGGGTTCTTCAGTGTTGGACGCTGAAGAAAAAGATTTGCTGAAAAGTTTTTGTCTTTAGATTTGTGTTAAGAAGGCTGAAATACCCAAAAAGGAAGTTTGCAAGGATGTGTAGAAAAAAAATGTTTTTGGAAAACTTTTGTACTCATAAATTTTCCATAAAATATTTGAACTTGGGGTCAAAAAAATTGTTCTAGTGCACACGGCCGCAACCTAGCATATATTTAATGGTGTATAGGAGTGTAGGGGGTGTTCGAACTACAAAATAGTACAAGATTTTTTGACGAGGTTTGACGGCAAGAAGTTATGCTCTATTAGGTAGGAGATTTTAGGGCAATATGGACCTTTTTTAAAGAAGAGTTTAAAAATTTCTGGAAGACACAGAGACTTTATTTTTTTAGCACTAATAGCTTATATAGTTACAAAAACTTACTTTGCATCAAAGTCTTTTAAAACAAAAGAGAGTGCTATATTCAGTCATGTTGAAACTTATATACCCTTTATCATAGAAATGCCAGATATTGTGTTACCCTTTTATGTTTCTTTGAAAATTTTTTCAAAATTTTTAAACATTTTTTGAAAATTTTTGGTTAACATATTTTGTTTTGAAAATTGTTTGTAAAACTGTTTTTGTAAAAAAATTTTTTTAAAGTTTTTAAAAAAAAAATTTTTAATTATCTTTTTAAAAATTTTTTGAAAATTTTTTGTAAATATTTTTTGGAAATTTAAAATTCAAAAAAAAATTTTTTTGAAAATTGTTTGCAATTTTTTTTTTTGGAAAAATCAGGAATTATAAAGCAAATAAATCCTTAAAAAACATTTCCTTATATATGAGCCTGTTGACTGCTCTTGGCTAAAAGTGCTTTCTATAAAGGCCTTTTGTAAAAATGAAAGCAGAAAAACCTTACCAACCCAAAAATTGACACAAAATCGGCCCTCGCAGAGGGTTATTGATCCCCCGAGATCTGTATGCACTCCATGCGATCTACATGTCGCGGTCTAATATTTAATTGACAAAAAAAGCAAAAGCGACTCATTAAAGCCGAAAAAATATGAAAAAAAAAATTGAAAAAATATAGTTGGGCTCATAACTTTTGGACGACGCGGGCAAAAACCACGCCCGCGTCGTCCAAAAGTTATGATCCGGTGTTGTTTAATTCTAATCCAAAATTTCAAACTATGCCTATCAAAACTATGCCTAGCAGATGGTGGTCTTAAATCTTCTGTATGTCGTCTGGTGCCTTGGCAAACGATATTACTACCCCAACACGGACAGACGGACATCGCTCAATCAACTTTTCTATGTTTAAGAATCCATAATATATATACTTTATGGGACCGGAAATGAATATTGTAGATATTTTCCACCGGTGGTGAACGGTATAAAGAAAAGTTAGTCATTTAAACACTAAAATTTTCTATTACCGATGATATACCTAATTGAAATAGAGTAGTATTTTTTGGCTCCCAAGGTACACTGGTATTTAGCTTCAAATAAGTAACAATAAAAAAAAAAGTTTTGTTAGCCTCCATAAAATATGTGCGGCGTCCAATTTTTTTATTTTAAAAAATGTTATTTTTACTAATTATTTTAGTGTGGCGGAAAGTTTTTCTCTTCTCCCACAATAATATTATATTACTCGATATATGAATATTATATTATTATTTATTGCATATACGTATTCTTTTAATATTATTTATACAAATATGACATTATACCTATTAATGTTACAAATGAATCAATAATTTTCAGGCTAAAATTCGTTATTATAAAGAGATAAAGAGGAGAAAAATCATACACTAGCAAGGTAGAATATTAAAGAAATGAGTTAAAATAAAATAATAATTAAATTTATTGCTATTAGTTAAAACCTTTTATTCTTATCATCTTGCCTTACCCATTGTGCACATTATATCTCATAATAAAATTTTTATTCTAAGACCACCTTGATTTATTTGTTTCCTTTATTCTTGGCCCAAGTTTATGTTAATATTTACAAAATATTAACTCATTCATTGTTAAATTATGCATACGAAATTCCTTATGCAACTAGAATTATCTTCAAATGAAATTTTAAACACTCACTCATATGTCGAAACGCAGTCACTACACTACAATTTTAAACAACATTGTTGTTAACATCGTCAACAAAAGTAACAGCAGTAAAAAAATAGCAAAAAATGCATATTACAAAAAGAATTATTTTACCTCCAAACTTATGCAAAAGAAAACAGCTTCACACACTTGTATCATAAAAAAAGAAAATAGAAAAAAGTAAAACAGAAAAACAGAAAAAGACAACGGTCAAGCCAAGAAAAAACAACTCCACCAAGTATTTGCTGCAAATAAACAAACACTGAGCCCACCACCACATCTCTTTTGCCGACCGTCTGTAAATGTTTGGCTCTCTGTATGATCACACTGGCTGGGTACACTAGCGATCACCGTATTCTAGGCCAATGTGTGCTTGCGATAATAACAGTGTTTATTGTTTTAACACATTAGCAAAGTTGTACTACAAATAATTTTAATAAAAAAACAAAATGTTTTCCCAACAGAAAATTAAAACGATTATCTCCTTCTCTTTCATACTTCAAAAGTACACACAATTAGACGTACAAGAAAAAAGTAAAGGTCATTATTTATTCATGTTATAAAAGATACAATAGTGACTTTGAGATACATAAACCCGAAAAATTATTAAACGTGAACGAAAATGTTTAGGTTGAAACAAATTGTCACAGGAAGATAATATTAGTTTTTGTCATTAAGTTAAAACAAAAATGTTAAAAACACAACAATGGAATGAAGTGAAAACAGATCTTAAGACAACAAGTAAAACAGAAAAAACCTTTAACTTAACAAAATGAAGTTTAAACCACCGACATGGATCATGTTTGACATAAAACATTCATCCGGTATAATTTAGTTTATTTATTTATTTGATAACATTAATGGGTTAATAAGGGTGTTTCCACAAAGTGTGATTTTTATTTTTCTCAAATAACACTGGTCAACAGTTCGTTTGTTAAATGGGTAAATGTGGCTGTCTCATATGTGTCTTGCTATGTTAATTCCGAATATGACCATCAAAGTCTACAACTGTGAACTGGTCTACTTAAGTGCCTCTATTAATTTAGTCCGATCGAACAGAATCTATTATCATCTTCAATAATCCGCGAAATTGTGAAAACCGTCCAAATAATTTTCGTTATAAGTTTGGTGAACTAATGTTAAAGAGTTAAGGAAGAATCATTATTCCCTTAGTAGAAATGGAATACAGTCTTTATTTTGGGTGCCAAGTTGATGATCGTTACACATCTTGGGCTACTTATATATGCAGTGGCAGTAGCAGAATGTAAGATTGCTTTGTGGATTAACACCCTTTGCTGTTCCTATGGTGTGGAGAGAACCTAACGACCATTCAACTGACTATTATTTCTGCATCCATCACAAAAATCACTGTAATAACAAGTAAATTTAAAAAGAATGTTAAATATCTCAATCTCTGCTCAGCTATTGAAGATAGGAGTTAACGTTTAGAAAACATTAGTGAGGAAACTACACACTTCTGATCAGAAACAGATAACCAAGATTTTTCTTTGGAGTCTTCAGAACCTCACAGAATCTAACCCAATGATCTAGTTCGAAATCTTAACTTAAAAAAACAACAAAGTTTTTGGCATCTAGATTAAAAAGACAAACAGAAAAAAATATTTTCTGCAATTAAAGGTTTTAATTTGTTTCAGATTACAATTTAATTAAATAATTAATTGATTCAATTAATTGTTTAATTAGTTCTGTTTGAAACAAATATTTATTTCAATCAAAAAAAAAAAAAAAAAATAATTGAACTTTAATTTAAAACTTATACAAACCTTTTACTGGTGCAAAACATTTTTTCTGTGTTCTTGAGAAGCGAACAAAAATATAAGAAATCTTGTACCTGAAGAAAAAATGTTCTTTTCGTACCAAACTCAAACTCTGATTAGTGAAAAATTTTGTTAAGGCAGTGGATAAAAGTAGCCCTGGATTTCTATGTTTAAAAACCACATTTCCTCGGATCAGTATTGCAAAAATAAAAAAAGTGTATTTGTTGGTTTACCAATAAGACTTAAAAAGACTTTGGGAAATGTTTGAATTTAGTCTGGATTTCTTTAAAAAATGTTGGGAAAGAATTACTTAGAAATAAAAAAGCAGAAAACTACAGAGAGCTATTTTCTGATCATCTACAAAATTATAAGGTTTTTGGATGTAATATGTAACTAAAATACATTTTCTTGACTCGCATTTGGATTTCTTTCCTGAAAATCTTTGACCTAGGAGTGATGAACACCGTAAGAAATTACATCAAGAAGAAATGTTACCAGAGAAATAGGAATCGAAATTTATTTTGATATAAATTACGGTATGAAAGCTGATTAAATAAAATTACTTTATTTTGAAATTACACAAAATCCTGGCCCCTGCGTTTCAAATTTGAAATCAGAGTACCAAATTTAAAAAAAAAACAGTCAGTGCAATTCATATACCAGGTAAAAAGTTAAATTTTGTTGTCCAGAGAAATTTATTGTGACTGAACGGTAAATAAATTCCGCCAGTTTTTCACAAATATTGTTTTTTTTTTGATTGCTACTATAATTACTTGATTAGTACCAAGTCTCTTGCTGTCACTAGTCTCTTACTCTCGACTGATAAGTGTCGACCTACTTTCTCATTGTATAGCCTCTAAGGTCCGCATAGGTATTATCCTAGAACTAAATGCCATGAAACTATATTGGTTTAAAGATCGAATTATAACGTAGAAGTTTAACATTTAAGCAAACGTTAGTACTTTCAATTGGGCAAGCTTAGCTTTTATAGGACCTTTCAAAGTTAGACGCCAATGAAGATGTATACCAAGCTATTTGAGGTAAGATTTGGTTATTTGAGCGAACAGCAGGGCATGATATACTACTATGCCGTGTGAATGTGATATGAGTAAATTTTTGTTCTTTTTTTTTTTGTAAAGAAGTAAGTAACACTCAGACAAATTATTTCTATATTAATCGTGTACTTCCTTTAGAAAATAATAGAGTAGATAAGACAGATGATTGGTTAGAGATAGTAAAGCTTCACTTTCGGCAACACTGCAATTGCACGTTATGATTATTTTTAGAGCAGTATTGCAGCACCTTTAGTGTTATTTGGGTGTATTAATTTTTGAAGCAATCATAGCTAATATATATTTATTTTACCTCGACGATTTAGTGCTTTATAGTAATTATCTTTGTTCAATATTAAAGTATTTCTTGATAGCTACTGTGATTGCTTAGGAAAGCTGTGATGTGATATGTGGACTAGTTGCTTGTTCGCATATCTAAAATATAAAACAATTATAAGATGAATCCCAAGATACTGCTAAACTGAGATGAATCCAAAAATGTCCTTTATGAAACTTTTAACTTTTTAAGAAAAACTTGGTTTAACTTTTTTATTAATGCTCATTCATAAAAATATAATTTTGGTTTCAAAAAGGAATTTTATTTATTTTAATGAATATGGACATAAGCCTTCATGCTTTAAATTAAAGAACGCATACTCAATGTTTAACTATTTATTATGGAAATCACCATAATCCCATGTCTTTTAATCACTCACACAGTAATATGGGTGAGAGAATTGTTACTTAAAATATTAAAAATCTCCATACAGAAAAAAAGGTACTTGTTAACAATTTTTACAGAAACATCAGACACAAAGTTATATGGCAAGAGAAGGCACAAAAAAACTAAGAAACAACAACATAATTTTTAAGCACTTAAAACAAAACTGGACTTTAAAACTGGCAACATATACAGACACATACTCACACCTTAAAACTTACAAAATAAAAAAAAAACGAATAAAATTGTTAACAAAAAAATATTTAAACGACATTTAGATGTGTGAGAACACATCAATGTTGTTGACCCAAACAAAGTACTGCCAGCAAATATGAAAAACAAATCATTCTGCATTTGGAACGAAGACAAATATTTCGAAAAAAAGACAATTTCATAAGTATACTTGTATACTACGAGTAATGGGGTAAAAAGTATAAAAATCTTAACGTTAAGGAACAAACTTTTAAAAGACACGTAATCACAACAAGCGCCACACTTTCATGTTGCAAAATCATTACAAAAATACACATACCTTGCGCATCCATCAATATATACATATGTATGTATAAATGAATTTGTATAAAGGGTGTTCATGTTAATGCTGGCAAAATATTTTCAATGACAAGGACATGAAAAATATCCTCAAAATTAGTATTTATATGAAAAATAAACGATTCAAAAATAGAATAATTATTTTTCTCTTAAGAAGGGTTATTTTTTCCAACTTAGGTGATACATTTTTAAGAAAACAAGAAAATTTAATTTAGACTCTAGCAGAATAGAATACATATCTTTCTTTCTTTCGTCGTATACATCTATTTGATACTGTGTTTTGCTAAACATGATTTATTTAACATACAAAATAAACTTTCTGCTTTAATTCGAATTAAATGCCCCGTTCCACACTTGCAGTTTTTGTTTCTGAAATATTTTTTTAATTCCCTTTTGAAGTTGCACTTGTGTCCATACTTTAAAAATTGTGTTTCTGACGACTGTATACTTTTATACAGTCATTTTTATGACGAAAAGACCAAACAACAACAACAACAATAGAGAGTCGCAGCAGAGTTTCAATTACATGAAATATTGTGCCGCTACCATTTTTATTTCCTCTCCCAACAACCAATAGACGTGTTGCAGAAACAAAAATTGCAAGTGTGGAACAGGACAATTTAAACTTTAAATTCAAATTTTTACCTGTGACCTTAAAATATTTTATTATATTGTATATGAGCACTTGACTATTGAAGTGGTATAAGTCATATATTTCTTGTTTCGAGATATTAAGAGATTCGCATTTTAAAGGATTAAAAAATATTTTTCTGTTATGAAATAAAGTATTTATTATGATTGTGAAATTTATAACCATTTTAAATAGGTAATGTGGTTTTGAAAGGTTGAAATGACTTATACCATTTTCAAAATTAACTGCATGACTTTATAAATGACTTAAAGCATCAAGGAAAAATATTTATTATTAAAATATTAACACTTCATTCAAACTCGTTACATTGTAACTAAGTAATTTGGTTTTTAGTATTTAGGGAAATAAAGTGTTTGTGGAAAATTGGTGGGATAAAGGCCAGTAAATCCATCACATATTTATGTTTTTCTTCTGTTATTGGTGTAATGGTTGTTTATAACGGAAGCAAATAAATATTTTCGGATATTCCTGGCCTCCCTCTTTTAGGTGAAAGGTCACCTAAATTGATTTCAGAGTTGTCATCCAAAGAAGTTTAATAAAACATCTTGCATGGAGCATTTTTTAGAAATATGATTCATTGTATATATTTCTGGCCAAGACACAACTTCTACATGGGTGTTTCTCTTTCTATTAGTCGTTGATTCGCCCAGTTTTTTCGTCGAAATAAAATGTTTCTAAGCCATTTGTTCTACCAAAAATGGGTTTCTCTTTTTAAATAATTCTATTAAATTACAAAAATGCTCAGGGATGTATAAATAACTGGATTTTTTAATTTTGGTTTCTACAATTAACTATAAATAGTCCATTTTTACATTAATAGGATTACCTGATCTTACCTAAGCCGCTATCTCAAGACAAAATTACTAATATTTTGCCAGGCTTTGAAAACAGACTGGTTTATACCACTGTTAAAATATACAGTAACTGTAATTTGTTTACCGACCAAAAAATAAACTCAATTTATCAATTTAATTTTAATGACATACCTACTGCAAATTACTTTAGATTATGTTCTTTTATTAGGATTTGAGATGAAATAGCTGATAAGCTGGATTTTAAAAATTTTTGACTTATATCACTTTCAAAATCAATGGCTCATATACATATATTTGATAAGTTGAAATTTAAATAAAATTAATAATATTATTTTGTCACTAATAATAGCAACAAATAAAACAGGTTTATTTATAAAATCAATCAAAACTTTAAAGAAATTTTTTTTTTTGCACCTAAAAATCAATTAAAAAATTACAATATTTTTTAAAATTATTTTATGAAATATAATTTTGCTTAAATATTATTTAAAAAAATAAAATTACCTTTTGTTTACACCCTTTTAAACATTTAAGCATAAATTTGAAAACCTACAAATACCGTTTTTAAGACAGTTACAAAAAGAAGACGTGTTTCTTTTTTACTGTTTGAACAACACAAAGTTATTAAAAAAGCCATCAACTTAAAAAAAAAATAATAATAATAAATAAAAAACTGTAAACGTTTACCGTTTTTTGGTTAAGCGTACATTCTCGTACAAAGTTACTTACACATAGTTGAAAACTTGCTAACGTCAACGTACCCGTGCGATGAGTTGTTCAATAAAAATTCTAAGAAATTTGCTTGAATTTCTCGCAATTTTATAAGAAATTCATTGAAATTTGTTACCTTTGCTTTTTAAAATTCGTGTTAGTTTATAATACTAAATGTATAGACGAGCAAAAACATAATAAAAACAGTAAGTTTGCTTATGAGGAAATTACTATTAATTTTGGAATTGAAACAATCTGATATTGATGACTAGTTTCTATCAGCAACTTTATTATATGACTGATAAAATATTTTATGAAGAATGTGTAAATAAAAAAACTCAATAAACGTCATTAATTTACTTTTTTTGATTTTATTTTATTATATCACACATGTTAGCATTTCGTTATCAATCGTACGTAGTATTAAATTCATAGTAATCAGTTTCATTCATAAAATCACTGGGCACGAGCAAGAAACGGTGCCATATAATCAAAACAAATTATTCATTCATTTCCGCACTTTAACAATGTAGGAACGAGTATGTGCAAACAAGATATGAATAACTTGTAGCGCCAATTTGCTGCTAGTTTGATCCTCATAAGCATGTATGTATGTATGTTTAATTAGTTAACCGTAGTGAACACATATGTATATTTATTTACATACATACATTAGAACGTACAAATATCAAATTCTTTATCTTTTTCATTTATTTATGTTTTTTTTTTTTTCAATTTGACGAATCCAAAATATTTATGAGTTAGACTTTTGAGTGACTAGTCTTTGGTGTAAAATGTTTTTATAGCATTGTTTTCAAGTTGCGTCAATTGAAATCTCTTTCTTTCCTTTTTTCTTAGAACGAGACCATATAACACAGTTTTGCAATAAATCGGAAACCCAAAACCTTGACGTGAAATAATATATTTTTCTTTAAAAATAAATTGGTCAAAGAATGTTTTATGTAAGACCATGTTTTAGCCATTTTTCGCAGGTATAATTCAAATCTTTTATCAGAGAAAATATACAATACAATTTTTCTGGTATTCCTATATATGAGTTTGGTTGATTAAATAGATAATGCTCACAACCAAATACCACCCAGAGTAGATAGATACGAAAAATGCTGAAGACGAACGTAGCTGCTAGAAAATGCATTCCATTCTGCTAGTGTCTAAAATAACACAGAATTTTTTTTTCTAAAAGTTAGGACCTTACTGCAGTCTATATTGCGTTAGAATGGTCAGACTAAAGCACATTGGAAGGTCATATTGACCCCCAATGTGTCTATTGACTGCTGCTGGTTCTCAGGGAGCACCATGTAGATCTTTCCGCTAACTCTTTGTGTACTGCTTTCTAGAAAGGCCTTTACACAAATCAAAGTAGAAAAACTGTACCAATCTAAAAACAAAATAAAATCGCTCCTCGCGTGGGGTTATTGACCCCGAGATCTGTATGCACTCCATGTGATCTACTGGTTGCTGTCTTAAATTTATTTAAAAAAATAGCAAAAGAAAATCATTATAACCCAAGAAATAAAAACAACGTAAAAAAATTAGGTGGGCGTGATTTATTGACCGCAGCCTGGAATGGAATGATCTGATGTTGCTGAATTGCATTAGCGAAATTTTGAAAACTATGCCTAGCAGATTGGTGGGCTTAAATTTTCTGTATCTCTTATGGTGCTCTGGAAAAGTTGATTTCAACCTGAAGACTGTTAGACGGATCCTAAAATATATATACTTTATCCTAGAATATATATACTTTATGGGGTCGTATATGAATATTGCAGAAATTACACACGGGATGACAAACTTATTTATACCCTTTATCCACCTGGGGTGAACCTTTTAAGTGGCGCTTATACCTGTTTAATCAAAAGTGCACTAATGTGTTTTCCTCTTAAAAAAAGAAAAATACTATATATGTAAATATGTATCTTTCCTGATGATCCCATATATGCAATTAATATTTTTTTTTTAAATTCACTGCAATTGATTGTAAGAAAATCTGTCAAAAAAAATTTTTTTTAAATACTATAAGCTAAAATATCTTAATATTTATTTTTAAAATTATATAGAAACAAATAATTTGTAGGATCTTGTTTATATACAAGAACTAAGTACACCCAATTCTGTTTTTACACGGTTTTGATTTAATACGGTTTGAAAATAAAAAAATTATTTTTTTACACGATTTTATTCCATTTAGCACGACGCAAAATCTTTTGAGTTTAGATTTTATTTGTAATATTTAATTTTTAATAAATATTTTCATAATTTAGAGGAATTCCCTTTTTTACATAAAAGCATTTTTACTTGTTAGAGCAATTGAAATGTGTTAATATTTTGTGAACTATCAATGCATCTCTAAGAGAAGACGTCGAAAATTACAAATAAAAAACTACAACCTAAAGCCATTTGTTTATAAAACAAAATTGAAATTTTAGATCGCCTTCGAAATGGAGAAGGCTCAACATTTCTTTGCAAAATGTTCGGTTTAAACGAAGTCACAGTAAAAAGTATAAAAAAATTAAAATTTAATTAGGCAATCGTTGATTTCTGGAACGAAACCATCTGTTAAGTCTTCATCATACACTAAAGATGCAAATAAACGGTACAAATACACACTATATGTATGTACATGCATATATGTGTAAAAATAAACATGATTTCTTGTTCTTAAAAAAAATCTCGTTTTTCACTAGTTTTAATAGTTTTTAGAGATAAGGAACCAATCACCTATTTTTGTATATGATCAATGTCTTTTTTACACGGATTTTTCTGGAACCAATCTACCGTATAAAAAGAGAATTAGGTGTATTCATTTAACTCTAAATAACAAGGACTATATATTCCTTCAACTCTAAGTAGTAGTTAGGATGCAATCCCTAGCTTAGTTCGACAAATAAATAATATCATAATAATAAAAAAAAACTATAATAATATATTGCCTCTATTTACAATACTAACAATTATTAACACATTAATATATTTTTTTTAATAAATAAATATCTGATTATCTCACAAAATTACTATTCATGTGGATAGCATTTAATAACAAATAATAGATCAAAAAAGTTTCAAACAACAAAATAATTTTGAGACTGCGTTTCTGGTTTATTCTTATAAAATTTGAATGAAAAATGTCAAATAGGAAAATGCCAAAAAATCAGTAAAAATTGAAATATGTAATCCTTAAAAAGATCAAAGAAACAAAAATGCAGCTCATCCCCAAAACAATAAATATCTTACAATAAGTAGCTCGTTCGCTCACTATTTAAACAAATTCCTACCCAATCAGCCATGAAGAAAAAATAATTGAATGAATGGGAACAATAAACAAAGTCAAATAAATTATAAAGAATGACTGTAAATGAATGTATCACAGATACTTTTAACAATTATAATTAAATGGTGTTTTACAACAGGAGCAATCAGTTTCAATAGTTTAACGATCAGAAAAATTATTATCGAAAGTATTCATTGCGTCACAATGTTGACTTGTATAGAGAATTGTATCGTTAGTTTGAGGATTTCAAAATTTTTTTGATTACAAGTTCTTAAAACAGTGATCTTATGAAAACGGATAAGATGAAAATGTTCTTTGAGCGCGAATATTATATGGTGTAAGTCCATTTTGACAAAAAATTACTTAATAATAACAATGAATAAAATTTACTATGGACCTTTTATATAGTCCCAGCTTAGACGGGCGAACATTTGGAATAAAAACATTTTTGATTCTCTTTTGTTTTTTTCAATTGCTTTAAAACGAAGGAACATTTTGTCGGAAACATTTCATTATTACTGAAGAGTGCTGGGATCTGACAATGTATAAATTGTACCGCTCCAATGATAAAATTGTACCAAATCAGCACAAATTTTACCAAAATTTTACGACATTAAAATGTAATAATAAATATTATACTAAGGTATTTCAAAGTAATGCGAATTAACCTTGATTCCTTGAATTACTGTTTTTGTGTTGCTAATTTATGTACTAAAATTATTTTGCCAAAATACCTATTTTATAAGCAAAAGTATTATTTATTACATGATAGCAGCTGATTATTCTGCAATTTCCACCGGATGCTTGAAACACTTTCAAAGTGACCGGATCTTAATCCGATAAAGTATTTAGGAGTTATTTGAAAGAAACAAGTAATCCCTCTACCAAAAAAAGTCCTTACGATTTCTCTCTAGAAAGAATACTTATACACGAAACTAAATAATAAAAATCATGAACGTAAATAACGAATAAATCAGTTTAGTTAGTTCTAGACAGGGTTGAAGAACTTTGAAATTGGAAATTTTTGTTACTTTAGGAAAAACTATTGATTAAATAAAAAAAAAATAGTAAATAAACTTTATATGAAAACGTACCAAAAAAGTATGAAGTGTACCACTGATGTGTCGATTGTACCAAATTTGATGCACTTGTACTACAAATCGCAACACTGTTATTGAATATTATTTTATTGAAATTTCTAATATGCTGCAAAACTAAATGTTCCCCTTCTAAATGTTTCCCTGTTTAATATGCCTGGCTTTATACCCTTCACGCCATGTGAAATTTTTATTTCTAGCTTCTTCAACGTTCTTTTTTTAACATTATGTAAATTACCATGACATCTATATCTATACATATGTATAATGAAAAAGTAACTCATTTCCGTCTGTCTGTCTACTTTTCATTTGTGTAAGCATCAAGTAACAACTACTGGACGGAGTTTTACAAAATTTTTTGAGGAGGTACCCTAGCGTCCTGACTCCAATATAGAATACTTATTTTCGGCAAAACTATCTCATTTCCAAGAGAAAGTGGAGAAAAATAAGTGAAAAAACGCTATTTCCGGTACTGAAATTTTGGGTTTAAAACTGGGATATTTTAAATACTATTGCGTGACATTAGGAGCCAATTGAATAAAATTTATATTTGATTTGTGTTTTTACTTTGTGGAATTGCAACGTTATTAAAATATTTTAAACACCTTTTACAGAGCTTTACAATAATTTTTTGAATTTTTTATAAATTTTAGAATTTTATCCAGTTATGGGTACCTTTATATAAAGTAAATACATAAACCATAACTGAAGCAGTATAAAAGTAAGAGTCTTACAATTGGTGTGGAATACTTTCAAAGCAAAATCGAGCAAAATATTGCCAGGACGCACACGAAGTGGCGGGTCAAGCTAGTTTTGTAATAAAAATGCCATTTATTTGTTTGGGGACAAGACCTTTCTTTATCCACATTTTAGAAAAGAAAAAACTACATATAATTTTTTCTATTTTTCTTTCTGCAAAAAGTGTGAACATTTTCACATTTATTTGCAGTGACATGAGCAGCATTTATGCAAGTGCTTCATAAATCTCGTTTTTATTTAAACCTCACCAAAAAATCGTTATTTCTGCAATACAATAGTTTTCAGAAAAAAATCGATGTTTTAAGGCCGGTACGCAGCTCGACTGAATTTCAGTTTCCCATAAGAAGTATGTGTAAAAAAACAAACTGAATTTCAGGTTTGAAAATTTTCAAGCAACTTTCCATTTGGCAGTACGCAGCTAAAAAGAAAACTAAACGGAATTTTTGACTATTACAGGGATGTTATAACAAAAAGTGTATACTTTTTTCCTTCAACTGAAACAAAAATTAATGTTCAGGCAATTGTTTGGTAACGGAATTTTTAACATTTCATGTTTTTTACACTTCCAAAATATTACTTATTTCATTTCTGTATTAATATAATAATATTGTGTACAACATATAATAAAATTTTAAAAACACGACTACATGATTTTTATTTCTACAAACGACCACATGATGAATTTTAGTTTTGTAGAAATAAAGGCAAAAAAATCAAACCTGAAATTCCGTAGAGCTGCGTACTGGGCTTTACCTAAAAATCTAAAATCCATCTAAAAATCGAACATTTTCAAAAAAAAAATTTTAAATTTAGGAAAAAAACAACTTTTTCTCTATTAAACATTATTTCGTTTAGTCCTATTCATAATGCAGAGTTGCATTTAAAAGAAGAATTTGGAAAACGAATAAGTACCGAAATCGTATCCCTATTTTTTTATAAATCGTACACTTTTCTCCCATGTCAAATTAAATGCCACATAATCGAACAATAACAGAGCTGTAAAATCTTATTTGTTATTTTAATTTCTCTTTATTGTCAAGCAGAATAGACCCTTTTATCTTATCTTGTTACTGTAATAATGTGGCAGCATGCAAAGCTATTTGCTTATGCACTTGTAGTCATAATAAGTTTTAGTTTTCTTACCTCAATTTCTTGAGTGGTTACACAGGCAGATGCCAGAAAAAAAAGAGAAACAAAATTAATAAAACAAACTGTGACGACGGTACCTTTTTGTCTGTGATTTGATGCAGTCAACAAGACATATAAAATCAACAACAAAAAAAGTGAGATATGTATATTCGAGCATGAGACCGACATTGTAGAAAGACACACACAGTTACCGCGCCGCTCCGTCTTACCAATCATTCATTAAATGTGTCAAAAATTATGAAACCTGTTAAATTCAAGATTATGTCGCGTCATCAAATATAAAGGAAAATGGAGTAAAAAGTCCAAGGATGGGAAAAAACGTTTCAAATGTTCTTAATCAGAAGTTTAGATAAAATATAGAAATTTAATAAATGTATTTGCATTAGGGTAGACCACGAACTTCTGGCAAAAGTCAAGTTTAATGTATTTGATAAAAGAAGTAAGAAGGCAAAATGATAAGCTCATAAGTCACAGGAATGGTAGTGCTCAATGCTATTTAAAACAAGTAAGAGTGCTATATTCAGCCGTGCCGAATCTTCTATACCCTTCACCACGGTGATTTTATTTATACAGACATGTACAGCATTATCCATATTGTTGACTCCTCAGATAAATTAAAATAAGTCATATGAGAAAAAAATCATTATTCATGTTTTAAAGATATAGAAGACAGCGGCTACACAGCTAAAGAAAACAAATTCCGTTGGCTACAATTAATGCCGTGTAGTCAGCTACTTAATAATATTGAAGACGACAGCAATGTCGTTACCTCTAACATTGTTGTTTTATAAAATTAAATAACTTTTTCAAAAAATTATAAATATTTCCTCCAAAATTTTCTGTTTGTATATGAATTTGTAATTTACAATTTTGTGACATTTTCTTTTGTTGAATAAAATAGAAATTAGCCTAATTTGACTACAGCCACAATGATGATCGTGTAGGCATCAGAGAATGACAAAAGTATCATATTTAGTACTTATTAAGTATTTGAGGCGAAACATGTATAAATGTGTATAGCTACAGCTCAAACAACATATCATACACACATACACATATCAATTTCAACTTAAATAAGTACAATTATAGGCAGAGAATAAGTGTTCGCATACTTGTTCATTATTTTTCGCAATACAACAAGTATAAGTAAAAGTTGGATAAATTATTAGCTATACCCATACTTGTAAATACAGAGTAAGAATAAGTACAAGTATGTAAATACTCTGAGTATATTTAGAGTATTTTATTAATATATGTAACTATATGTATTAATTAGTTTACAATTTAAAAATACGTTTATCCATTCCTTCATCCTAATATAAAAATTATTTTGGTTCTCCATACTTAACCAATGTTCGGTTATAAACAAAATATTGCCAAACATCATCCACCTTTTTATACACACAATTCCTAAAAGTAGTTGTTTTACTTATAAGTATACTTATAGTATTATAAGTACTTTTCCGTACTTGTAAGTATTAGGTAGTTATAAGTATGGGTATGACAGATACCCATCACATTATCAACTACAACCAGTTGTACTCATACATGCATTACTTATACATTTTTAAGTTCGTTGTGTATAAATAATGTTTGTTATAAGTATTGAGTACACCCATACTTATTTCACTGCAAATATGTACATATGTGTAGGTATATTCTGTGTTATAAGTATAGGTATAACTAACACCCAAAAATATGTGTAAATACTTGAGCACATTTATTTTATAAGTACTTTTTATCAGTCTCTGGTAGGCATGTAGCTATACTGGCTTCAAAATAATCGTTTACCTATAAACGTGTATATTTTATTTTTGACAGTCTGTAGTCGATATCCTGATGTTGTCTATGTGTTTAATGCATCTAGGTTTTAAAACAGATCTCATCTATTTAAAAATCAAACGCATTTAAAAAAATATGTTAATCTATATACATTTATTCTTAATATTAAAAATAATTTATGTTACACTCATAGATATATTGATTTATTTTTAATTTTTCGAACATTGTTTGTAAAAATATTTTTTTGAAATTTTTTTACAAAATTTTATTCAAAAATTTTTTGGAAAATTTTATTCAAAAATTTTTTGGAAAATTTTTTTAAAATTTTGTTTCGAAAATTTTTCTGTAAAAATATCTTTTTGACAATGTTTTGTAAAGTTTTTTGTAAATATTTAAAAAAATAAAATTTAAAAAGTTTTTAAATTTAAAAAAAAAAAATTATTGAATTTTTTTGTTTTAATTTAGGACCTGCTTGCAATCTATATTAAGTTAGAATGGTCAGACTAAAGCAAGAAAAATCCTTAAAAAAATTCCAGTGGGTATCCTGTGGCTACCTCTATGTGTATTGCTCCCTAAAAAGTTATTTAATACAAATCAAAGCAGAAAAACTGTACCAACCTAAAAACAAACAAAAATCGACCCTCGCAGGGGGTTATCGATCCCCTGAGATCTGTATGCACGTCTTGCGATCTACCTGTCGTGGTCTAATATTTATTTGACAAAAAAGCAAAACAGAATTATTAAATTATTTTGGCCCGCAGCCTCCAAGGGATTGATCCGATGTTGCTGAATTGCAATCCCAAAATTTTCGATATGATGCCTGACAGATTGGTGTGCTTAAATTTTTTGTATATCTTCTGGTGCCTTGGCAAATGACATTACTACCCGAACACAGACAGACGAACATCGCTCAAACAACCTTTCTATGATTAAGGATCCAGAATATACATATATACTTTATGGGGTCGGAAATGAATATTGTAGAAATTACACACGGAATGACAAACTTTTCCACCTGTGGTGAAGGGTATAAAAATAAAAACGAAATTTTTTTTACATTAAAAAAATGACAAAACATTTTAGGATACTTAAATTCATTTGTTTAGTGTACATAACAACCCATGTTAAAAATAACTAACTTTTGTTAGTGAAAACCACGATAAAAATGAAGCAGAACAAAAACAAAAAAGGGGTTAAATAACCGGAAGTAACATATTTGAAGATTTATCCTTCCTTTATATTCCAGTATCCTTATGTTGAAAATGCTGAAAACTTTTAATATCAACTGTAATGAAGAGCTCAACGACTTTGTTAACTTTTGACTCCTAAAAAACAAACAAACAAACATTTTCTAAACTTTAGTGTTTTACAGAAATTTATGATTGATGAGCACTACCTTTCATATGTTCTACTATAGGGTTCTAAGATTTTGCATAGATATATATTTTATTAGAAGTAATAAAATGGGAGCGTTCATAGGTCTCTAAAAAACTTGAGTTTTTTGGACTACCCTAATGTACATAAATATGTTAATTCAAGGTTATTTTCTTATAACTTTATTTTCATCAAATATATTTAAACTATTAATTAAATCATAGCAATTTTTTAGTATGTATTCATAACAAATATAAGAACATATTACCAAATATACGAGACAATATATGTGTATAGGTGTGGCAAATATAGATGAATAAATATTTGGACATTTAGCTCGTACTTAGCATAGAAGGCCTTAAGACCATGAAAAATTTTCCGAAGACTCCAAACAACATTTAGGCCTGCAACGTGGATGATTCTGTAAATTCATTAGTGACTGAGATAAATACAAAGATCGACAATTTTTTGCTTTTGGTCGTTTTTTGCTACTAGCTGTGCCTACCACTTCATGAGCGTCCTTGCAATATTTTGTTCGATTTTGCTTTGAAAGAATTCCACACCAAAAACCATCACTCTTTAGTGCCGCCTTAAACTATGCTTCAGTTATGTATTTACTTTATAAAACAGCGCTATCTGTTAGTGATTAGTGCTTCAGTTATGATTTATGTATTTACTTTACTACTAAAATAACTGCGTACTTTCACTGCTTTTTCGCCACATTCTCCTGGAAATAAGATATATTTGCGGAAAAAAGTATCCTATGTTGAAATCAGGATACTAAGGTACCTCCTGCGATTTTTATTGCAGCAATTTGTATGGATATTCACTTCTGGTTACATTTTAAACTTCTAAATTAAAACTACAAAGTTCAATTTCTATCTTCCCTCACACCAATTAAGTAAGAATTGCAGCGTCAAAAGTTGCGTAGTATCAAAGGGGACTTATAAAATAAAGGGCGCAATTAATTTGTTGTCATTTCCACACATTGTTGAATCTTTCAATAATGACAACTTGAAACAATGATGTTTTCGCCTTTTCTCTTTAATTCAATTTGTTTAATTAAGTACTATCCCTGAAAATTTGTTAAATTGTAAATATAATGTAAGGCCTATTCTCATTTGTATCCTTCCGAAAATGTCTTGTTTATCGCTGTGCTCGTACATGCATGCATCTTGTTGAACAAATGTTTTCTTTTCCATTCAGCTCACTTAAATATTTTATTTTTATATCTATGTTTCTCCTTCTTTTGTTTCCTTTTTATTTCGTTTATCTTTATTGTTTGTGGCATTTACTGCTGTTTTATTTATTTTGAAACATTTTTAACACTGCATGTTACTCATTTTGAACTCAGCATGTTAAGTGGATGACGACCAGGCTTATCTTTATTTCTTGTTTGTTTTGCTTTTCATTTTGGATCTCTTCTATATTGGTAGTTGGTTGAATTTTGTATCTTTCTTGCTTTGTTTTGTTTTGCGAGTGTTGTAACCTTCTCTTGATAGAAGACAAAATATTAAGCCATCTTTTTTGGGTGGTCTTAGTTGACCTCTACAGACTTATTGTCTTTTTGGTTTTTGGGTAATGTTTTTCTTGTTGTTTTGTCTTACCATTTTTAGGTTTTAGCCAGTTTGGTTTTGCAATGATAATTATTTCGAGTTTGAAATATTAATTTAAGGATCATAGGCAATTGTGAGTTACGGTAAGGTTTTTGTGAAAATTCAAAGATTTTCTGTATCTTATTTACATGAATGAAGTCGTTGATGAAACAGGCAGATAAATTACTTGATTAATGTTCTTATTTAATACTAGTTGTGCCTGCCACTTTGACAGCGTCCTAAAATATTTGGTTCGATTTTGCTTTGAAAGCAATCCACACTAAAGACCATTACTTTCTTAATGCTTCAGTTATGGTTGTATTTATCTATTTACTTTATATAACTGGCAAAATATAAATGAGACGCTCAATCACGATCTCACAAAAATATCCGAATGAGATCGTGTGAATAGAGTCGATTTTAACGCCCGTAAGACTCAATGTTGCATGCTTACTAGACGTACGTTCGGAAATGATGCTTCATTCATAGAAGCTTTAATCTTTAAATAATAAATTTTCTTTGGTGAAGCGAAATTTTATGCAAATAAGATTCCACCATTTCGAATAAAAACTATATACGATCATGTTTTTTAATTTTTATTTCACCATTTTCATTATGCCTTAGAGCTAAGTAAGTCAAAACAGTCAATCAAATCGTTATCAAAGGCATACATATTGCGAATTTCGAACATAAAATAAAATAAAAAATTGTGTTTTGTTAAAAAAAAGAAATTATTTTCATAAAACTTATCAAAAACCTCACAACCCTTTCCTAATAAAGCAATAGAAAAAAATAAATGAGTAACTGAGGAATATTTTCAACTGTAGAGCTAAATTTTTTTTTTCGAGACAAAAGGTGAAATCTCGTTCTTTTATCATTTTGACAGAGATGCCACTTGATACCAATTTGTCTATGTAGAAAAATCGTTAAAAAGTAGATAGTAAGTCATGCAGTCGTTACTGAAAACAAAATAAATTGTTGACAAGAATAGCAATTGTCGTATTGTTTAAAGTTATCGAATTCCACTACTGGTATGGTATTAATGAACATTCAATAACATTCCTTCCGGGATGGTCTGGAATTCTTTCAAATACTCTCTAATGTTCTGAACTGTATTAAAAATTTCTAGAGCTAAAAATTTCCAGCTCTTACAAGCACGCTGCATGCTATTCAGGCAAAAACTGGAACCTTTTTAATGAAAAGATATAGATTGTCTCATTTTTGAGTCTTAGTAAATCGCATATTGATTATTTTCTTGTGTGTATCAGTCAAATTTTCTTGATTTACAATTTCAGTTTAATAGTTTACAAAAGCTTTTAATTTTTGCTACAATAAACCAACATTTCAGATAAAGGCTAAATTAATGGTAAATCCAGCGACTTGCTTCAGAAAATCTTTTAAATAAATCGAAAATGTAATTAACTAATTAACGATAAAGATTATAATTTCCTACAACACAATTCTGGGACATAAGTTTTTTTAAAACACTAAAATAATTTTCTATACCGATAATTTGATTGTGTGCCTTAAGTATTTTCAAAAATGCTATGACATTAATGGACACTATGTCACCTTAAGGTACAAACGTCATAACTTTCACGGACATTATTTGATGACATAAATTTTATATAAACAAGCTGGAAACGAAAAAACCAAACGGATGCAATACAAGATAATAGACAAAATGGAAAAAATTATTGGAAATGGAAAGTTTTATCGCGTCCTTGCAATAAAAAACCCTTACTTTTTTAGTACCACCTTAAACTATTAATCATTTATGGCTATGTGTTTACTTTATAAAACAGCGCCCTCTGTTACTGGTTAGTGCTAGCGGTTTATGTATTTACTTTGCTACTAAAATAACTTTAATTGATTTTTCTCCACTATCTCTTTGAAAGAAGATATTTTTGCGGAAAAAAAGTATCCTCTATTGGATTCAGGATGCTAAGGTACCTCCTCTCAAAATTTTTTTTAGTAGTTTTCACGTGATGCGAACGCAAAAGAAAAGCAGACATACAGACAAAAATGAGTTACTATTTTATTATATATATAGACTTACAAAATCGAAAATTTTGTATCCATAATATAATAAATCGGAAACTTTTGTTCTGTCTGTATGTCTGTCTGTCTGTTTTGGCATCACGTGAAAACTACTGGATGAATTTTAATAATATTTATTGGAGAGGTACCTTATATCTTAATATAGGATACCTTTTTCAATATTTCCAAAAGAAAATACAGAAAAAGTATTGAAGGCACGCAATTTTATGGATTGAAAGATACTGCAAACATGGCAGTAACGTTTATTTTTGAAACAATATTTAAAACACTTTTTACAGGACTCTACAATAATTTTAGAATTTTTTATAAATTTTTTTTTTATCCAGGATGGGTACCTAACAACTATTAATATATGGTGTGGATTACTTTCAAAGCATAATCGAACAAAATATTGTAAAGAATTTTTGGTAATTTCTTTGATTTTTTAAGATTGTGATTTGATGAAATTTAATTTGTGAATTTCACAATTTGACATTACAATTGATCTTATGACAATACTAGTTTAAGCATTTCTTTATTTTCACCGTTCTCTATTTCTACTTTTACAAAATCTGCCCTTATGTTTAACGCACATATTTAAAGGAATTTTTAAGAAGAAAGCTACTAATCCATTTTCCGCGAAACTCAATATTCCAATATCATAAAAAATGATGAAAACGACTAATAATTTTAAAACAAATTTTCTTTGGTTTGTCAACCAACAACCAAGAGAAAAAAAAACAAAAGAAAAATATATTAAGGTAAATAACTGTTATTGAAATGATGCCATTCAAAAGTACAAGGACAGCCAAAAATGTCATTGTCAGTCAATACAGCATGTTTTTCTGAAAACTCAAAATTACAAAATTTCAATCAGGCATTTCACAATTACAAAATCCACCAACTACTTTAGTTTAAATAGTAAAAGTACGACCTCTTAGCACACTTAAATACCAACAAAGTTTAAAAACTGAACCAGCCAGAAACGCCTCTAAAAAATGTGATGCCGCGAAAAAACAAAATTAGAAAACCATAAAATATATAAAGAAAGAGATTAGTAAAAGTAACAATTTGCGATTGCAAAAATATATGTGTGTTTATGGTCGGTCGGTCATAAAATTTACAAACAATTGACAGATCATATTTAAAATTAGTTATACTAACTAAAATACATTTTAACAAATGTTTAAAATTACACACAGCCCAAAAAAGGATAAACTTGCATGAGCCGGTACATGTAGCAAAATGCAGTAAAATGCAGCATGCAGCAACGATTCAGTGAAATTTTCTTACCTGCTCTTTTGTTTGTTAACGCATCATTTCAGTAGTTATAGTAGTGAGTGAACCCATAGTCAGTTGTGATTACAAAATGTCATAAATTGCTGCCACTTTTATGACATATAATAAAATGACCAACAAAATGACTTTATCGTTTTATAGCGGTTCAGATTAGCTTGGTTGTAACTGTCGTCCTAAGTTTTTCTTTCTCTTTTCATTTTTGTCATTAAACATTTTTATATTATTGTAAAGGTTTGTTTGTCATGAAGAAGTGTTTAGTTTCTTTTATTGTTTAAAAATATAAACTTAGGGTTTCGTACAACCATAGCATAAGACCTAAATAACAACAAAAGAGTTTGCAGAAACATTCTACGAGTATAGATACCAAAAATATGCGGATAGGAAAATTTTTAAATATTTGTATGCCAAATCACTTTTGGGTAAAATAATTATTTTTCTTTATTTACTAACACATACAAATTGTGTTTCAATAATTTGGTTTGTTTGTAAATCACAAAGAAATTTGTATATTTTTATTTGTGCTGATATTATAAGTTGCAATTATGAAGTAAATTGTGCAAAAATATTTATGTTATTTATGAAGAAGAGTAAAAATCGAAAAAATAACGATATATATTATATGCATTAAGTATTTGAACTTGTTGGGAGATATTATTAAAAAAAACTGTACATTGGTGATTAACGAATTCTCAGTTTTTTCTAATTATGAATATCCATCCTAACAGCAAATAAAGTTTAAAAGTGTCGAGTCCGTTAGCCAAGTACATTATGAGAAATTAGGAAAATTTATTTAGAAATTAAGAATAAAACTGTTATGTTGATATTAGCGTCAGAACTTTGTATTAAATAAAACAACTACAAAATAATAAATTATATTAAACTCATTTTTTTATTCTGTTATATACACCCAAAAAAACATGGTCACAGGAACCACATTATGGTCTCTGTAACAATATATGGTTGCGATGAACAATTTTTAGTTATTTGTAACATTATTTCTGTCCTGATAAACAATTTTGGTTAAAATTGTATCATTAAATGGTTACTACCTACAAAAAATTTAACATGTTGGTTTAAATTGTCTAATTTCTGCACCTAAATCAGTTTTTTCGTACTTAAACAAAAAGTTATGAAAAACTAAAATTATTTGTTTATTTATGTCAACGGATTTTAAAAATAAAAAATGTATAAATAAATGCTAACTCAACGTTATAACCAACAAAATATTGTTTGCTAATTTACGTATGTACTAATAAAGTCATCTGTATTTTATATAAAACATTAATAAAAACTAATAAATAATTTTGTATTTTTAAAAAAAACATTTTATAGCTTGTAACCATATTATAATGATTTATTTTCAGCATATAATGTTTATATTAATAAAAAGATTATTTAACTACAACCATATAATTTAACTATAAAATGATGCTATTGGATTATAAATACCTCAACTACGTTTTTTCTTTGTGTGTACATATGCAATTAAATAATGATCTCTGATAAATACTACTACCACGACTAGCTGTTATATCGCGCATCTTTTCTAGTCCAATTTATCTACAACTTCTGGTGTCATTTCAATAATAGCTTAAATTATGTTGTCCTTCATTATTGCTCAAGAGCTTGTGGGTTATCTGTATAAAACATGGACTTAACAAACTCTCAAAGAATATAACCACTATCTTGCAGGCCAAGAAATATGTATATTATATGCAAAACATTATCAACCAAATCATGTTTAAATAATTCTATGGTTTCTGGAGATGTATGACTCATATCAACATCCTGTTGAAACCATAAGATGCCGATTTATACCTGATTGATTTGTGGAAACAAAAATTCATTGAGCGTACACCACATACTATAACGGCAGCTTCTAATACATTTCATAAGAAATATGGACCGATGATGTAGTTGGCTGACAATCCACAATCAATATAATGTATATCAACACATCATCGCTAATACGTTTACGTAATTGATTAAATTTTAATTGTAATAAATGTTTGTGTTTTGATTTAATTTTCAATTGAAATTTTATAAAACTCTAACTACACAGAAAAAAAAATTTTTTCACTGATTAAGGGTTTTCAGCAGCTTTACCTAAAAGTTAAATTAATTAGTTTAATTGATTCTAATATATATTTGTTTAAAATAGACCAAAAAAAATCCTAATTAAACATTTAATTGAATCAATTAATTTTTTGAATTGAATTTTAATCTGAAACCAATTAAAATCTTTAATTGGTGAAAATAATTTTTTATGTGTATAATATAAACATAATTCTACGTTTAATATGTATCGAATTAAAAATGTTCTACATTAATGATATCAGCATAAAATCTTTGTTTCTTAAATCTCAAAAAAATGTTTTAAATTAATAATAATACACAGAAAAACAATTAAAAACATTTAGGCGCTGTTACATTCCAAGAATTGCATATTTGAATATATGCCGCCCATGCAGCATCCTATTAACTACTTCATAACTTACAAGATAGTGTTTGTGAATGTATTCTCAGTTTTTTTTTTTTTTTTTTTTTGAGACAACTACAAATTATATACATATGTATGTATATATACCAGAGTTGCCGGATCTTTAAATCTTGGTGTGAAAATTTCCCAAAATTATTTTTTTAAAGAAAAATCCCAAATAATATCCTATAAAAAAACTTATGTTTTTGAAAATATAGTTTTGTTGATATTTTAAAGAAGTTGATAATCATCGCCGTTGTCATTGACGTTGATGGCCTGGCCAACCTCGTTCTCTAAGAAAAAAAAGCTTGCGACGCCGCCAGCCTAACATCTACACCAAATATTGATAACGGAAAACGTACCTTTTACACAAGACTTTCTCATTTATAAAATATACTAAACATATCCTAAGTTCAAGTCTGAATAAAAAGCTTCGAACTTAAAATACTAAATCTGGCACCGCTTTCAGCAGCTTACAGGGCACTGCTGGTACAATAATTTAATTGATTTATTTTCTAAAGCTCACTTTGTCTACTGCTGAATGAACTCTGCATACAAACACACTGTTTATATGTATATTTAAATATATCATCATACCTGAAATAAACCGTGTGCTTTACATTTGTATTTAGGCGTCTAAACGCGACAAGCATATTAAAAAGCGAACAACAAGTCACAAGTATACTTATACGAGTATTCGTCATTGTGGCGGGAACGTGATCAAAGTGTGTAACACGTTTTATGCGTTTAAATGACAATGGGTGCTTTAATTCGTTTCAAGTTTATTTTACAAACAAAATGACATGCCCTTTAATAAACATAAAGTGTGTAAAGTAAAGATCGACGCTTGTATAGTTTTCCTCTCAACTTATTCTTTGTCCTTCATTCTGTTACACTGTTGCATCCATCGTAGGTCCGTGTTGTAAGAGTACATATTTGATCATAAACCCGGAGTGCATGTGATTATTTTATGAGCATGAAAATGTGACTTTTGCAAATGCTTGACAATTTCATTAATACTTTTTTTAGTAATTGGCGAAAAAGGTCAGCTTGTTTTCAAACATTGGGAGGCCTGTGCCTGCAGTGTGACAAGCAGTGAGTCAGTCAATATGTAAGTCTGTTAACTAGCCAAGTTATTGGGTTTTACTTTTTACTGTTCAAAGACAGCACACTATTATTGGCTGTTAAAAGCCATAAAATCCCGTGCCAAGGCTTAAGTTTGGCAAACATTTATGTTTTGTGTGTCACATTGTTGTTGAGTATTTTTATTATGATTATTGTTGTAGAACATTAAGTTTCACACAGCGAAACCACACGCTAGGTCTTTGCGTTTGCCCAAAAAAGCCACCTCTGACGATCACTCTGATCAGTTTTATAGTTTTCAATTTTTTTTGTTTTTTTGTTGTTTTTACTTTCTTCACCAACTGTCACATATTTACAATCCATATGACCATGTAATTGCAATTAGTTACGATAATCGTTGGCTTAATTAAAGCGTAACTGTTGGCCACATTGTGGCCTCCAGCTGACTAACAATATTCATGACATGATCTCCTGCACGAATTCATTCGCCTAAGAGAGACATTTTCATTATTTTCGTCTTCGTTCGTACATAGTCAAAGTTGTTTAAGATAATTTGTTACTGCTTTGCTGTTGTTGATGATGGCGGTGTTGATGTCGTCACCTTCGTTATGCTCAGCATGATTATATTTATATTTTAAATGCGTACGCGTTTTGGCGTGCGGTCAACTGTTTTTGCCTCAAGTTTGTGTTATAATAAACGCATTGGCATTTTGGCTTCTGCTAAGGATATAGCTGGAATTAGCTGAAAAAGATATAAATTCTTTTATATTGAATTTGCGGTAAAATACTTTATAAATTTTGTTTAATTAAAAAAAGTTGAGTTTGAACACAGAAAAAAATATTTTCACCAAATTGCAGATGAAAATTTAATTAAATAATTAATTGATGCAATTAATTGTTTTATTATTTATTATTTAATTGATGCAATTAGTTGTTTAATTAGGATTTTATTTTGTTCTGTTTTAAACTAATATATATTGGAATCAATTAAAAAATTAGTTGAACTTTAATTTAAAACTGATTAAAACCTTTAATTACTGCCAAAAGTTTTTCTGTAAACTTAATTAAAAAAGGATGATTCACTAAAATCATTTCTATTCATAATATTGTGCCAGAAGTTATATTCACCGGGCAATTCTGGTATTAATTTTTAGTTATTTCTCAATAACAAAAAGCATTCTGACGATTTTGCAACATTCAGCTTTTCATTATGCAAACGTTGTCGAGTTGACAGCCGGATGAATATCACCTTAAATTTTTAAACACTCATTAAATCTGGAATTAAGGTTCAAAGTTATTTTTACAGCTACTGGTATTAGCAAAGCAACTGGTTCTTATAATTATAATTAGAGTCCTTTAAGTGACAAAAGTTAGTTAGGTTAGTTGGGATTAGCTCGTGCTGGAATAAAAGTTTAGTTTTATAATTGCTGCTATTATTTTGGATTCGGATGGATGAAATAGTGATAATATTTACCAAAGATATTGAGGAATTCAAAAAAGATTTTAAAATAGATCAAATAAAATCGAAAATCCTTACTGGTTAATTTTACAATATTACTAATTATGTAAAGAATTTTTCAAACAGTTTGTTACTGAAAAAATAAGAAAATAATATCTCTGATTTCACCAAAAGTTTATCTGAAGATGATAAATTTAACGACATTAAGTTTAAAAAAATTATATTGAAATAACCAACCAAATCATATCTTAAAAAGTACGACATATACTGAAAACAATATAATTCTAGCACCATACTATGCTAATGAGCAATACATAGTAAATGCATTAATATCTGGATATGTTCCTCCTGAAGCATTCATATACTTAGATAAAAATAGTTATATACAAAACAACCATGGAATTACAATTTTCTACCATTTGCACAGAAGAGCTAATGACAAATCATTCCCTCCAATTATTATTTCTAATAATGAATTAAGATTTGATACTAGTATTGCCGACGTTGACAAAAAGGAACGAAATGTAAATAGATATTGGTGGATTAATAGCTAAACCTTTTTTTTTAATTTTTATGACTACTGTTTTATCTAAAAACTGATAATAAAATAATGTTTTTTTTACATATTTTTCATTATACCTGAAACATCACATTGTATACTTAAATACATTTAAAAATAACAATATTGTAAAATAACAATATTGTAAAAGAATGCTAGAGTGTTCGACTATGGACCATTGCGTATTAGATTTTAGTGAACTATTTGTTTATTTATAGCTAAATTATGTTATTGAATATATGAGAAATAAACAATAAAAAAAAACAAAAATAACCAACCACCTCCCGAGTTGCAAATAATATAAGTCGAATTGTCTTTTTAGGGTTGTAAGGTTTTTAAATACCCTAAGCTATCAGTCTGAGGGTTGTGGGTTCGATTCCCACCAAAGACCATGCGTTTGCGTTACTATGCTCGGTAAATTAAGTTAGAATATAATTTTTATTGTAACATTAAATAAATATAATTTTAAGCACAAGGTCTTTTTTATAAAAATATATTTTTGTGCTTAAAAAATATAAAATCAAATTAGATAAAAAATGTCAAAAACTACAATAATGATTTAAATAAATATAAAAAATTTTGTTAGGCAGAGAATATCCGAATCATCAAATAATGCTAGAAATACAAAATGTACTTTCATATCAACTATTGAACATCTTCGTAAAGCATATTTGTTAATTCTCTAGAGAAAAGAAAATATTTTCACAAATTAAAGGTTTTGTTTAGATTTAAAATAAAGTTCAATTAATTATTTAATTGATTCAAATATATATTTCTTTAAAATAGAAAAAAAATCTTAATTAAACAAATGCTTGAATCAATCATTTATTTAATTAAATTTTAACCTGTAACCAATTAAAACCTTTAATTGATGAAAATATTTTTTTCTGTGAATTTAGTTTTAGAATTACATGCGGTTATAAAATGGTTGTTATCTTGATGTATGTATATGATTTATAAAAATTATTGTAATAAATAAAATTTATTAAAAAATCCAATGGATTTTAATTTAAAAATAGACTGGACTGAAAAAAAGAGTAGAGAGTAAAGAGCCCTCAATATAATTTTACATATAATTTTGATTTAGATATCAGTTCTAAAACTTATAACCGTAATGACAATAACAAATCTACATCCCAAACTGCATATAAAAATATCATTTTAGGCTACAACTTTGCTCTTTCCACAAAAGGACCTCCAGAACTTTTAAATTATAAACAATTTTAGCAATTAATTAAATAAAACTTTTCACCACATACACATAACACACGTTAAGCTCAGGTATTTATCTGACTTTTCCTATTACAGCAAATTTTTAAAGATTTGTTTTAATAATCATTTTGTTTTCATTTCAACAACATTTACTTTATCGCTACTAAGCCAAAAGAAGCAACCTAGACTTAACAACATTATAAAAAATTATATATGGCTATGGGCTATTGGTAACGACCCACAGCTGTAATGAAAGCAAAAAAACGATTTACAAAAAATAAAGAAACTGCTTAAATAAAAAGCTCAACGCAAATGCGACATGAAGCACTCAATGAATCTGGTGAAACAACATATTTTATCATCACAAAAATGTGAATGTGACGAGACTGTATAAAATATATCATACTGGCAGAATGCCACCATTTATCCAAACGTTTCAGAGCTTACAAGCAAACTGCTGAACGTATTTATACAACCGTGAGCTTAGATGTGCATGTATGTACGAGTATGTCTCAACTATACTCCAAACATGTAACCAAGAGATGGCGCACAGTAAGGGCAACAATTAAGTTGGTATCAACAACAATATATAACGAGTTTAAGTATGAAAATAAACATCACTGACAACGGCAACGGCAACAGTAACCGTAACAGGATAAATAAGGTAACAAGTTAGTAAACGGTTGCCGCTAAAATAGAGTGTTGAAAAGTAAAGAAGCTTTAACAAATTACCGCCCAGACGCATCAACAGCATACAACATTATGGCTAGTGAGTGGGGCATCAAAGGATGTCTAAGCCAGCACTTGGCCGGTGTAAATATTTAAAATTGTATATATGTGTGTATATATTCGTACATAAGTATGTGAGTAAGAGTGAGTGTGTTGCATAAAAATATGACTGGCGGCTGTAATGAATGTAAGAGTAAATAATTTTCGTTGTCCTGATCTTTCCAGCCAGACATCTAACTATCATCATAACCAACAGTGTAACGATACATATATAGCGACAAGCAGACAGTTGTTGGGACAAAGACTTAAGAAATATTTAGATGGTCAGACATTTGTATATACGTACATACATATGTATGTTTGAAAGAGTATGTGGTTACAATTTGCCCAGCGGCATGACACTTACTATATGCCACATACATACGTTCATACATATATATGTGTATGTGTATGCTGTAGAAACAATACTAAAAAGAGAATAATCGTATAAGAAAAATAACATTGTCCATGCAAAACTAAGCAAACCATGTCATGTTACCGGGCGGGTGCATATTTAGTTATGAATACATATGTGGCCAACAATTTTAGATTCTTTCTTTCTTTCTGCATGTGTTGTTGCAATTTTTCTTTCACTCTGTTAAGCTTTTGTATTTCTGCTTTAAGTATTTGTGAGCGGCAAAACTTATGACTGAGTAATTGCTGCCGATATTTATGCGAGGAAGCGTTTTAGCAGTCAGTGTTTGTATATTTTGGTACTAAAAATTTTAAATAATGCAATATAACAACTGCAGCAAATGTGCTGCGATAAAAAAAGACCTTAACCTGTTAATGTAAGCACGTCCAGAGAATTGTTCTTCTATTCTTCATTATTAGTATTTTTTCTCTTTCTTATTTTAAGAAATTTTATGATTTTCGTATGAAAAAGGAAAAGATCGATTGGCTGGTGTTCTATCCTGCTTAAACCAAAGATTACCCCAATTCATATCATCCATTTAGGCCTGAAAAAGTTTGTAATCTTCGCTCTGTAGAGCTCTCGGTTGACGGAAATGACGTTTCCAGCAGTATTTAAAAAAAAATATAGAAATTGAGAAGCCGTAGTGAAGTTAATGATCGTTTGTCTTCAATTGACAAGGTCCTTATTAGTTAATAATCCGAGATCTTTGTGTAAAATACTCATCATGCTATTGGATGAAATGCCGAGTTTTTGATATCGGTGGTGATTCGACGTTGTACCATTCAGTTGTAAACTTTTCGCCATTAGCATGTGATTCTATGGAACTTTTTGCATAAACTTAACAGCACTCGCTTCATTTCTCAGCACTCATTTTGAAAATAAGTTTTCAATATTTCCCAAAGTTGTTTAAGAGTAAGACGATTCATGGTGGTAAGTAGAGCTATGATACTGACTGATAGTCAGTATAACACATTTAAAAAGATGCCTGCGTTTGCATCCAAATAAGAATGCAGACAAAGTTTGAATATCTTAGCTTTAATAGTTTTACAAAAAGACGGATACTTGTTACTTTCTATGCCTACTTTTACAGTCCCGATCGTTTATTCACTAAAATAAAGTTGTGTAGGGAACTACGTAGGAGTTTTCATGTCGATAAAATTTTAAAGCCATAGCTATTAGAGTGCTTTAAAAATGGTAATTTTGAAAGAGAAGTGCCACGTCAGCTTTACGGAGGCTCTTAGTACTCATACGATTTAATGTTCTCAGCTCTTACACTTACTAAAAATATAAAAATATAAAAGTAATCTGTAAGAACTAGTACCCAAATCAAATACTTTTATACTTGTTGCTCTAATAACGGACATAGTTTTATACGTTCCGTATATTCAAATGTCTATCCATAACGGTTCAGCAGATAAAGCCATATACGAAAAATTACATCAGATATGAGGACACCCTTTGTTTTTTTACACTTATTATTACTGACACAATAATAAAAAGTAACGGTTCCAAAGATATGGCCATATAGGTTAAGCAATATCACCTAGGGGACACCCTTTAATGTACAATTTTAAATTAAACACATATTTTAAAGGACAGATTCTTTGTAAATTTCAAATGTCTGTTTAAAACGGTTGAAAAGTTTAGCCATATGTATCAATTTACATCAACTATTGAGACACCCTTTATAATTTTAAATATTTATAAATATTATTATACGGAACATAGTAGTGGAGATTCTGTCTAATTTTCAAGTGTTTGGCTATAACGGTTCACAAGATAGGGCTAGATAGGTAAAATTACATCAAATATGGGGACACCCTTTAGTTTTCAAATTTAAATTATATTCAAATTTAAATTTTCCTAAAATTTTTTTTTTTAATTTTCTATAAAATTTTAAAAAATGTTCCGTAAACTTTTTACAAAAATTTTATATAAAATTTTTACAAAAAATAATAAATAAAATTTTTACAAAAATTTATTGATAAAATTTTTACAAAACATTTTCGATAAAATTTAAAAAAAAAATTTACGATAACCGGCGTACTTTCACTGCATTTTCCCCACTTTCTCTAAGGAAATAAGACAGGAAATGAGTTACCTTAAAATTTTTTATTTACATTATTTTTTTTTTTTTCATCTCAAAAATAATGGCATGGAATTTAATCATAAATAGAAACTTTTAATTAATAACTAAGCACAAAATAATTACTAGAATATAAATTTAATCAAATTCGGCTATTTTCTAATATAAACGTATGACAATATGGCCCATTGCCGCTAAAGGCAAAAGGTGATGACTACATGTTAAAAAGATTTCAAGCGATTAGCGAAACAAATAAATTAATCCCGGGTTTCTTTTCAAATGCAAGTGTAATATTTTGTCACTTTTAATGCAAATTACGATCAACAAGATTACATAATTAATTGCAATACAATAATACAACCGATACAACAATATAAGGATGTTTTAAATTGAATAATACCTTAATTAAGAAGTGTTAATCGAATTTGAATATGACAATTGACCTCTATAATTCTAAGGCATTAATAATTGGATAAAATCTTAATTTTTTACAAAAAATTTATTTAAAAATAATAAATATTTTTTAATTATTGGTGATACTACACAATGTCGATTTTAAAATTATAAAAGACCTCGGCTTAATTAAATACATCAAATAAAAACCAATATTAGGTATAAGTTAAATCTTAACTTTTTGCTTCCTAAAGGGTTAAATTGTTTAGTGATAAACGTGTGTGTGATATGAGATGAAGTCTTATTGTTGCATTTCGTTCTTTTGCGGGATGAATGTCTCAGTTGATTTGTTAGTTGGTTGAAAGATATTTTTTTTTTTTTTTGTTTTGTGATGGTTCCTGTTGATGACGATGACGATGACAACAACAACAACAACAATCATGATGCTGATGAGTTTTCGCGCATAGCAAAGCATAACATCACATATAATAAAGCGGTGTATTTGCTGTCTTTTGGAATGTAAATCATTCGTTAAGTGCTCGATTTAGGTGACCGTATTTACGTTTACGAACCAGTACAACACAACCCAGTCAGTAGAGACCAGTACGTGCGCTTATGCGTACATACGACAATTGTTAGTTGCAATGGTAATAATAAAGCAAGTGCAAACGTGGTTGTTGTTGGGGAAGAGCACACGCTCTATGACGAAAAGTAATGCTCCGCACATAACTCATCGCACATAATGAGACTGTAATAATTCATTGTATGACTGTAAAATCCTCGGTCAGACTAAAGCTACTACTTGTAATTCATCATTGCTTGGCAAATTTACTTGTGGAAAATTTAGTGCAGGCACAATCATATACTGCCATGCAACGTTATAAAGCAGTCTCGATTTTTCCAGCCAGTCAGCCATTCATCTATCCATCCATATTTATCTAGCTATCAAGCATCAATGCCTTAATTCTACACACTTGAGGAAATCTTTTTGCTGTTGATTTTTTTTGCTTGCAGGATCCTAGTTTGTGGCTGTAGTCTGCTGCTGCTAAACTTTTTCAAGTCAAGTTTTCTTTCTGCAACTACTAACTATAATTAAGTATAATGAGCATAATTGCTAATGCACTCGTACACGTTTTTATTCGTACGATACGAGTACTGTTGATCATAAGTAAAACTACATCTGTGGGTTTTCTTCTTTTTTTTTTTGCTCAGTTGTTTTTACTGTACGAAAGCAAGAAGGAAAAATTAAAATGTATGACAAAGTGCGTGCAGTTATTCCTTGTCAACTAATGAGTCTCGACAATGTTAATATTTACGTACTAATTACACGCAATGAATGATATCGATACTTTAATTGAGCGCAAAAATTGTAGTAGTAAATTAATCTTACAAATACCTTGGCCATTATTTACTTACATGTAACGATGGCAACCACAATGATAAAGAGAACGTAAAAGTATCATTTAATATGTGACCAACATTACTGATCATGATGCTACATGTTAAGGTATGATTGAAACGAAAAAAGAAAAAGCAACAAAAAAAAAAAACAATATGAAAGAAGCGGAAATCCTTTAAACTTTAGATTTTGTAAAGGTATGAGAGCATAAGTTATTCTTGCTGTGTGGTATTTTAAAAGAATATTTCAAAATTTATATTTATTTTTTTATTTTCTGAGATGTGTCTTTAGTCTTTAGAGTAAATCTTGTATGCCGTAGGTCTTAATTTCATTTAAACTGCGTTTGTGTTTAATTAGTTTTATTTTTATAGTGAGTTTCCTCAAGACTTTTGCATTCGTTTAGTTTTAGAATTTAAATTCAAATTTGGAATTGCAGGACATCTGCTTTTCACCTCTATTATACTTTCTAAAATTTATTTTTCTAATTTAAACGCATTACATTTAATATACACATAAATATGTTTTTGAGACATGACATAAATTTAATCAAAAGGATATAAATAAAACAAAAAAAAAACTATCAACTAGATACATTTAATACATTTAATCGGGATTTGAATTTATTCGAGCAAATAATTAATCGATTTTGTAATTTCAATTTTCGTCGATTAATCGATCAAGGTTTTTAAATTACTCGAATTAATCGGGCATATTTTAAAAATTTGTATCCAATGTGAAAAGACAACCACACAAAATTGATTAATAATATATTTTATTATTGACAACCTGTAGATGATTTCTAAAAATTTTTAATTGATTTGTTTCAGTTAGAAAATTATTTTTATTTGATATTTTCATTTTTTCTTCCAACACAGAGAAACAATTTTGAGCATAAATAATATGAACTGATTTTACAGGTTTTCTTTAATATAAAATATGAATTAAATGCCCCAGTAGGCTAGTAAGTAGTATGCTAATCTACCAGTCTGGGGGTTGTGGGTTCGATACACAAAAAATGTTTTACTACAACGACTGTTAGTATGCTCGATTAATAAGTCAGAATTTAATTTTTAATTTTTTTGTAACATTAACAAAATATGAATTATTTCATAAATAATATGCCTTTGTCGTTATGTGGAAACGAACACGTTTTGAACATAACATTTTTCATTAAGTGCAAATATTGATTGTTTGCTTTTGCACTGAAAACACACTTATGTAAATATGTTAGATACATGGATATGTAAGGAATGCCCGTAGTAAGAGGAATTCTAAAATATGCTTTAACCGATACTTAGACGCAGGGCAGTTTATAATTTATCTATTGTACACTACTAAGAGGATTTGAATTATGTAGTATATAAATAGTAAACAATTTTAAAAACACTCGTTGAGTATGATCATATATTTTATTACAATGTTCATAATAATTAAAAAATTAATTAAAAGTTTGAAAAAAACGACATGTGTGAGTTAAAAAAAAATCATGATATGTAAGTATTAGTTTTTCTCTGTTTATTTAATAAAGACGTCTAAAAGAAATTAATCTTAAACTAACAAATAATTTATAAGATATTATGTAATAAATTAAATATAATAAGTTAAAAATTAGTAAAAAATTAAAGATCTAAATAAAAATAATTTTTGACGATTTGACGATTAATCGATATAATTTGTTCGAGTTATTTTTTAATCGAAATTTGCAATTTGTCTTACTCGAACAATTCATCGACCTAAAATTCTATGATTTATCGAGCGATAAATCGGCTACTTCACAAAATTAAAAAACCATTGCGTTAGATGACGGGGGTGACGACGATGCGAGTTAAATAAATTTTCTTCAACCAAAACGTACAGACCTTTCGATAAAACCAATGTTAGGTGACGATGATTAGATTTCAATAATTTTTCTTCAGCGAAAATATTCAGACTTAATTTTAGAAACCAGTGTTGGTGACGATACCGATAATAGTGACGACGGTTATGGTTGTGATAATGGTGACGACGGTGACGGTTGTGATAATGGTGACGATGATGCGAGTTCAATAATCTTTTTTCAACCAAAAAGTGCTCAACATGCCTAAAGAAGTTTTCACTTCAAAAAACTTAGTACTCTTAAGGAAAACTATGTCAAATCAAGGGATAAATTGTTCACATTAAATTCTTTTAGGGATATAAATTTAACTAATTTTGAGTTCTTTTTCTTAGAATGTGTTACTTCTGTTTTAAATAAATTTTTGTAAATTTAACAGAATTTTATTTAAATTTTTATAAGGGTTTATTGAAATATATTTTTAACAAAAGAAATTCTGTTGACTTGAATAAAATTAGTTTATATGAATAAATCGTATATAGATTTGATTAAAAATAAAAGTTGATTTAATTATTTTTGTCGTTATTAATATTTTTATTATTATTACCTACGAAATTTGATTCAGTGTAGATTAGCACAAAGTTAGTAAACAATTCTGTATGATTTCCCTCAGCATGGTCACTGGTTTTACTTACATACCGGAAAATTAAAGAACCTAAATAGTGATGTAAGTCACTTCAAAATCACATCAAACATCTAATCTGTTTATTTTGTGTAATTAAAGAGCAATATTTCATATATCACGGACAGATAAACTGTCTTTCAAAGTTAAAAAACATCTTCTTTGGCGTTATTTTCTTACCAACTTTCATATTAATCAATATGCTACTAATAAGTCCTAACAGGATCTAGCAAGTGATATTGGTATACCGCAACCTTGCAGAAGACAACTAGCGGACAACAATTTATAGTTAAAGGATGCAATTTTAAACAGATTTTATTCACGTAGTCAAATAGCATAGCACGTTGAGGTGGATCCTTTAGCCCCTAAGGCTCTGACCGGAAGTATTTACTGTTTTAAAGAAAGGGCTTATTTTTTAGCCAACAGACTCCTTTAAGTTTATAACAGTTGCGAAGATCTTTCAACTTGTTAATATTTTTCATTTTTCATTTAAACATTTTCCATCGTTTTTCAAAGCCTTCATAAATATCCTTTGTATACAACTGAAAAGGCCAACTTTTTCAAAAAAAAAAAAAAAAAATATAAAATTTTTACAAGTCATATTTCTGCTGAAAGGACTTAGCAGCTACGTACTCGTATGATTGTAAACCCTTAAAAAAACAAATACCCAAACAAAATCTAAAAAAAAAACAATAAATTATGAGAGTGAAGGCACCTCAAGTAAACATGTAAAATGATAATTATGATAGAAAAATAAGATTGCAGGTTATTAAAAAATATTGCTAATCTTTCAAAAATGTACTTTTTCTACTCAATATTCAAATTTCAAACAATTAAGCCGATCACTCAATGAACAATACAATTCAAATTGTTTAAGATTAAGCCATTAAATACAAACACACAAAAAATAAATGTTAAAAGATGAGACGAAATAAAAAAAAAATGCAGAAGACAAATTATTTAAAAAATATTTATTTGAGTGACACTTGACACTTGCAGCAGCACTGTTTAGTACCTATACACTCGACAAAATAAAAACAGGTAAATATGTACACACAACAAATGTCAAACAAAGTAAAGCGTTTTGAAAAATTGACCAAATCTTTAAATGAGTAATGGATGTAAAAGAGTAGCATTAAAGGTTTGTGGTATTTCAAAAGATATTAATCTATTGTAATCAATAAAGGGCTTTACTGTCTAACGAAAGTATTTCCTCTAATACCTGCTTCCATACAATGGATTTTCTTCTAAGTTTATTTTTATCGCATCTAACTACAGGTCTTCTGCAGCTAAAAACATTTAGACATTGAGAAGACATTGTTGGGATTTGAATATCTGTCTAATCCTTTTGTCATCCTTTTTTACCGTTTGAAATTGCGCAGTTTACCATTTACTCAAATGCATTATACCTATGCTAAAGTCTCCCTTTTGTTTCTCATAGTATTTTATCTCTTTATTAAACCTGGATAATCTGCACATAACTATAAATCCCTCTTAGTTACTCGTATAGCAGTAGCACGTACAAGAAAAACTTAAACTCTTATTTTAACAACTTATCACTTGTTAAACAGAGGTTTAACTCTTCATACACTACAGCTCTTTCAGGTTGGTAGAACAACCTAAATCTATTCATATTTCTTTCTGTAATGTTCCCTTTTATTAATGGCATCACAGAATCTGTATCTGTGGTATGTGTACATGATTTTCAAGTATTATCACAGCTTTTCTCTATTTCATCTAATTGTTTGTATCTACTTGTTTGGGTCGCTTGTAAAGCAAAAAGTGAATTTACATAAATCTTTGTATCTGTACAAGTAGCTAACGCTGCTGTTGTTCGCTGTGGAGTAAATCGCTGCCTTTGTATGCAAAACATTACTAACTTATGGACTTATACAATCCGTCCGTTTTTGTTATATGTAGTTGGCTGTTTTGTCTTTTTAAGATCTTTAAACTGGATTTAATCATACAATTAGCAAACAGATTTATCACCAGTCAGTTTTAATTTTATTGGTGGTACATTGGCCAAAATTCATTTCGTGTTTAGTCTAGACAGTTTTTTTTTTGTTCGGTTGCATGAACAAACATGCAAACGAGAAAGATTAAAATAATTGTTGTGTTTTACACTTGACGCTTTTGTTTTGTTTGCAACAAGTTGGCGAATAAATAGAGTCATAAGTAAATGTTTTGACAACTGCAAGTGTTGTTATGTTTTAAATCACGTTAAGATTGAAATGACTATGTTTGACATTATTCTTAACAAATAATCACGGTGATTTGTTACAAAATGTTTCAAAGTACGAGTGTTTTGGATATTTTTGCTTTGAAAGTAATAAAAAATAAATCAGTGAAGTGCGTGTCAGCCTCACACACGTAGCGTAGCGTACTACCTTCAGTACAACTTTACAAATACGAGTTGTTAATTTTTTCACGTCTTATGGGGTACCCTTTAATTTTAAATTCTATTTTTATACCAGAGCATAGTACTAAATACCCTGTGTTTTACACACTAAATACCCTGTGTTTTACACAGGGTATTTAGTCTACCTATAACGTTTAGAAGAGAAGGTCAAATTCCTCGAATTCGCAAAATCTAGGGAACACCATTTTATATATTTTTAATAAATTTATTTTCGGTACTGGCTGTTACAGTAGATATATTGTAAATTATAATCTGTGTAAATTTTAAGTGTCAGCCTATTACTGTTCAAATATAAGGATTTTCTATCAGGAATCTAAGGTTAAAAAAATAGGGCCTTATATGTAAGTCCAAATTACTTCACTGTCGGAAAACACTTTAAGTTTTGCTCTTTTTTATAGAGGCCGTTGAAATATCCTTCTGTGAAAATATCAAGGGTCTACCGATCATGGTTCAAAACTAAGGCCATATATGTACATTAGGGTGTCCCTTATAAGACAAAAAAATTTTTTTTTCGAATTTCGAAACGCATACCCTATATTTTTTTATATATAGAAAATTATACCTAAATATGAAATTTTACTCTTCTATCATGATTGTAACCCGTGGCGACTAAGGCAAGAAGTTTTACATAATACAGTAAATGAGAACAATGAAAAAATGAAAAGATGCATTAAGAATATTTTATTAAGAATATTTTAATATTCCAAATTATATGGGATAACTTCTTTTTAAAGTGTTTTTTCTGCAGTCTGGATACAGGTTTCTGTGTTCCTCAACACAGCGCAACAAAAACTGTTTTTGCTCTTCATCAGCAGTAATAAGTCCGTGAAAATCTTCCACAAGTTTGACTGCTCTTTCAGCAGCATCGTTTACCACTCGTAAAAGACTTACTTTTCGTTTGGCTTCCAGAAATGCAGCGTTGTTTATCCAAGACGCCACATTTGTGCGAAGAAAACTATCATCGATCTGTAATCTTGCAAGAAATACTTTGCTTTTACCTTTACCTGAAATAAAGAAAGGTTGTAATAAAAGTTGTTATAAAAGCATTCAGTACTAATTTTTCAAAAAATATGATTTAACACAAAGATAACATTAAAAAAAAATAAATTTGACTCACCAAACAACGATCCTGACATTTCATCGCTGTTTGGAATATATCGTTTGTTAAAATCCGATATTTCCTCCCTGTTTAAGTTAACAACCATATTTGTTTTTGTTTTGTCATCCACTTCGTCATCAAAAAGTGATAAAATGACTGCCTCTTCACTTAAATACCATAAGTGCTTACAAAACTTACTTAGAGCAGCATTCGAAATTGTTTCGTCTATTTCATTATAGCCTTTGACAGCTTTCAAAAAACCCAAATCATGATTAGGTGCTTTTACAGCTTCTGTACACTCGAGCCATGGCTTTACGTAAATTATCGCAACAAATAAGCAAATGTCCTGCAGAGCACTTTTATTATTTGCATCTATGTTGATCTGGGACTGGAGCAAACATATTTTTAATGAATAAATGGCTCTGGCCATCCATCGTGCTTGGTGTAAGGCTCCGGGGGACTTGATTTTTATTTTCTTTTCTGGATCGCCATTCAAAAACACAACGCAGAGTTCTACTAATTCACGATAATCTTATCTTATAAAAGTTTTTTCCAATGCCGCTTTGTAATACCTTAAGATGGATAAAATTTGTTCATCAGGAATGTGCTTTCTAACGTATTCGATGCATGGTTCAATCTTATTCGAATCTATATTTTTCCAATTGTCTGTAGTTTTTTTAAAAAGTGGTATTTCTGGAGATCGAACATTTTGCTTAATTTTGGCTTCAAATACACTTTTAAGCACTAACTCATAAATATGATGACGACAAGCGAAAAGCACCAGGTCTCTGCCCAAACTTTTCTCCAAAAGAGCACAAGCGCCATTAAAACGGCCAATGTTCGTTGATGTTGTATCACAACAGATTATTTGCACCTTGTCAATGAGATTCCAGTCATATAGAGCTGTTCTAATAGCTGTTTCTTGGTGTTTACCAGACGAACTCTCCAATTTTGGTACTGCAAGAAGTTGTTCCTTGTCGCTATAAGAAATTATAATTGGCAACCTCTCCTCTTTGGAGCTTCTCACGTCTAAGCCGGGTAAAAGTTTGCCATCCCAATGGACGGTTATGATATCAGGTACGTTGTTCTTAAAGTCACTTTTTATAGTTTCTGCACGTGATTTTCTCATTTGTGTACGAATTCGCTGAATGGAAGATTTATTTATTGCAAAATCGTCGCATTTCAGATCCAATGCCTCTAGGATAGCCTGAATAATATAGACAGAATCTCTTATACTTAGCTGGCACCTGTCTAAAACTGCGACTACCTTCGGTGTTATCAGATTTTATCTTCCTCTTTTTGAACTGTCGCTCTGCAAACTTGTGCTTGCCTCTGGCTGGATTTCGTCGTCGTGGGAATATTGTGAATCTTCGGTATCAGAATTTAATATTTCTTCCACGTCTAAAACTTGTCTGCATTCAGCATATGATGTAGAAGTCGATGCAACTTCCGAAAATTCTTGTTGCCTTAATTTTCTTGTTTCTTCGAGTAATAACCTTTTTCTAGATCTTTCCTCTTTGTCTGCCAAGTTTTTATATATGCCAGCAAAGCAACCCGGTCTACCCGGCTCTCTCTGTAGCTTCAAAAATGCTTTATCCTCTTCTATTTTGATAATTTGAAGGGCAGCAGCATGAGCAATATCAAATAGGTTATCAAGATCACTTTCAAAATTACTTTCACGGGTCCTATAAATATCGAGACTTTTCTTACAATTTTTTTGCAACTTTTTCCAAAGTGTATATTTATCTAAAAGCTTCTTGACACAGTTCGGAATTGCCTTTGTAGGAATTCTTGCCTTCTCCCAAAAAATTACACATTCTCTAATTACTAGATTTGCACTTTCTCTAAGATCGAGCTTGACTTCGCGCATATTGTAAAAAAGCACAGCGAGAACTTGTCTATTAGATGGTAGTTTAGCACCATTAATTTGATGACAAGGCATTCCGATGAGAAAAATTTTTTGTTTTCCACTTCGTAATTCGACGGACATTTTTTTAGTTAAGGCACCGAACTTTATAAAACACACTATTGAAATTGAAAATTGCCACCGCAAACAATACATTAATTTGACAGTTGAGCAAAAAGGAGAATCACCTTTTTAGATATACAAATATATATGAAAGCTTATTTTTTTGAAAGCAATGTAAACGATCGCAAGTCGCCACGGTTTACCATTCTTGTATCAATGTAAAATTTTTTCTGGTGGCTTCTTAGATTATTTAGAAACTTTTTAGCGGGTATGCGCAAAAAAAAATGACGTCCAAAAATAAGGGACACCCTAATGTACATGCAAATCACGTCACTATTGGAACACCTTTTAATTGTTAGATTTATTTTTGTATACTTGTTTATATAACGAACTAAGTTTTAATTACTGCTTGTGAATTTTAAGTGTATACCTCCTTGAGTTCAAGAAATAAACACATATACGAGAATAACACGTCTCTATCAGAACATCCTTTAAGCTGTGTACTGCAGAAACTGTTTACATCAGTTAGTTTTTCCTCTAACGTTCGTATTTAATTTATCACTGTCTAACGGTTATTTTCCCACCCTTTGAAAAAATTATATATAATTCTATTGTTTAAATCTATTAGCAGATCCAATCTCTCAAACTATAGGAGAATAGCAAAACTAAGTGCTATACCTAAGCTTTTTGAAAAAATAGTGACAGAAATCCTATCACATCAAGTTTCACCATTTCTCTCGCCATTTCAGCATGGATTTAGAAAAGAACAGTCAGCCACAACAAATCTTTTGGTATTTTCAACTAATGTAATAATATTATTTAGCTCAAATATGTAAACTGACACTATTTATACGGATTTTAGCAAGGCGTTTGATAAGGTACAGGTATCTAAAGGGCAGTCAGCAATGCGTTATTTTCAGAAATATTAAGTCTAAACTAATTCCTGTTCCATCAGGGGTTCTTTAAGGTTATCATTTGGGTCCACTATTATTCCTAATGTTTGTCAATGATCTTCCAACATGCATCCATCATTCTGAAATATTACTGTATGCCGATGATGTAAGCTTTTAACTTAAATCTTAACTTAAATCAACGTGCCTTTCTTCAAATGGATCTGAATAATTTTAATAAATGGTGCATCGTTAACTTAATGGACTTAAATTTGAAAAAATGTAAATACATGCTGTTTACCAGAGGCTGTCCAGTACTCTATAGATATAAAATTAATGAATATTCCCTTGAAGAAGTGGGTGAATTTCTAGATCTATGTGTATTGCTTCACAGTAAATTATATTTTAACTTACATATTGCGCAAACTGTAAATAAGGCAAAAGGCGTACTTGGTTTAATTAAACGTTGGGGAAAAGAGTTTGACGATCAATAAGTCACAAGGCAGTTATATTCATCACTTGTAAGATTTTAGAATATGCTTCCATAGCTTGGGATGCACAATATGATGTACATATTAAAAAAAAAAGAATCCGTTCAGAAACACATGGACATATGCGGAATCCTCCTAGTAAGAGGAATTCTGAATCATGCCTTAACTGATTCTTAGACACAGGGCAGTTTATCTATTATACACTACTAAGAGGATTTGAATTGTGTAGCAGTAAATAGTAAACATTTTTAATACACACTTTGATCATATTCTTTATTATAAAGTTTTTAAACTGAATGAAAAAAGTTTGCGGGATTAGATTCATGAAAAAAGTCATGGGTTTTTTGTCTTTATATTTACTAAACACGTCTAGTTCGAAATTATTCTTAAATGAACAAATAAGAATTAAAAAATCAGTAAAAAATTAATAGAAATTAATTTCAGTCGTCAAATCGGTTAACTGGTATATTTTGTTAAAGTTATTTTATAATCGAAATCGATTTAAATTTTTGCGACTAATCAAGCAATGATTGATCTAGTGGATACTCTGCTAAATATAGAATAAGAAAAATATTATTAAACAAAGTATCATCTGAATAAGCTATTAACCTTTGCTTAATGCCATAATATATTTTTTATAATTGAAATAATTTTCTTTAATTGTGCTCGTTTAATCTTCAGACTACAGTTGGACCATTCATTACCCAAAGTTTCACTAACGCATTTAAACTTTAAATCGTACTTAGAACTTACTAACTGAAATTATTATCTCTTATTATAACTTTTAGTTTTACGACTTTTTTCAAATTTCATTTTATTTTTAGATATTCGGTAAAGAAGGCTGAAACCTAAGAACAAAAGCAAAGTTATGAACAAATCTCAAGTTCATTTTGGGTTATTAAAATATTAAACAGACAACTAGTTTTAATTACAGAACTTAGTTAGTTGTTTTAACTAAAGGAATCTACCAAAAACAGACAAAATAAAAAACACATAAAATATATGCCGTCGTATTAAAATTAAAAAAAATTCGGATACCTTTAGATGTATGTATACAGGGTAGTCTAAATGCATGTATCTTTTTAATTCAAATGATATTTTCACACTAATAGTTTTTTTGTACGAAATTTTAACTATCTAGGCATTTGGTAAGAAACATTTTGGCCTATATAAAGCACTCACTGCGAGTGCTGCACGTAAAAAGTTGGTGAGAATGACTTGTTTTGGGCAACATTGATGATCCCCGTCATCGTACGACGACAAGAATGTGGCTTCTGTGGGCGAAATGTAATAGATAACGTCGACTTGCCACCAGCATGATGAGAATTTTTCACAAAAATCACGGATTATTTGCATACAAGGCCTAAATAAATCAGCAATTGAAGCCAAACGACCATATACATCGCTGCGACTTCAATCGGAAATGGAATTTGGCCAAAAAATCCTATTTTCTAACAAGACCCATTTTTATTTCGGAGACAATATATTGGCGAGAAATGAAAGCATCTACAAGCAGTAACAATTACGTGTGGATTTTTGAGTCGTGGCATTATTTTATCGAAAGTGTTACTGAAAAGGCCAGTATACGGTGAGTGCAACAAAGCTATGATTATCAACTTTGTATGGCCTGAAGTGGAAGCTACAAATTTTGATTATCTTTGGTCTCATTGGTATATCGCATAATATCCAATAGATCAAAAAGCAATCGTTGTTTTGTGCACCAAGTTCGCCGCTTCGATTTAACCACTTTTTGACTTTTTTCAGAAGCGATTCAAACCCTTTAATATCGAATGAGCCATTCGTGGAACAGAACAACAGCCAACAAAGTCTTGGAAAATTTTACTGACGAGATAAGATACTACAATACTAGACGCGGCAGTCATATGAATGAAAGGTGACTCGTGAGTAATGGAATATTTAATTTTTCAGAATATACCTAAAGAAATTACGTTTAGTTTATTTTATTTAATTGTTAAAAAGATACCTGTACATCGACCACCCGTTACATACACATGGATATATTTTAAAAGTTTAAGCCCCAGAGTATAAGTAGTTTGTGTGATAATAAAGAGATTTAATGTCATAATACGAGTAGTAAGGTAATAATAACTTGTTAGTATAACTAAATTAAGCGTAGTTCAATGACACTTTGATATACATATGTGTTTGAGACAAGCACTCATATTATATGTAGTTTTACAATTGACTATGGGAACAATTTTTTTTAAGAAAAAAAAAATAAAAATAACATGATAAAGAACAACCTGGGTGTCGAGTAATTAAAAATTATTTAATTTTTTTAAAACTGGTTATTTGTTGCCTAAAAGATACACCATTATAACATAGAATATTTATATATTTTGTTCGTGTTATGAGTATAATATAACAAGTATTTTATATCCTTAAAAAACGTTTAAAAATGCTTCCTTCAGTTATTGTAAAAATTGTCTGTTAGTAAAACTGATATTTAAGAGAATGGACGATTCATAAAAGAATTCTTCCTAAAAGTTAAAACCTAAAGTTGTTCAAAGAAAAAAATTAGAAAATTAAAAAAAGATATTTTCGATTCAATTTCACATTGAAAAAAAATATCCTTAATGTGCGAGTTCTAGTCAAAAACCAGGGCATTGTGCACTTAAGGATTTTAATCTCATACAACAAAATATGAAAACCCTTCTGTGGCCAGTAACACTTTTTTAATCAAACTTGCATAAACATATAAACATGAATGGCAAATTTATTGGAAATTTGACTTTAATAAAAGTTTCTTTGAAGGAAATTACAATCATTAAATTCCTTAATAAAACTGCTAAAGAAGTTACTTTCAACGATGGTATTTCATGCCCTCTAATTGATAAAATAGTCATTCAATTATAAGCCAAGCGTACGTGGTCAAAAAATTAAGAGTCGTCTATTATCAAATAACAATTAACGGGAGAAGTGTTGCATTGAAAATTGCTGCACTAGAGATTCATAAAATCTCGGAATTATCAAACTGCCCAGGTAATAGACCCATCTTGCCCAAAATTTCACTGTACGAATTTTAGAATTCTTTATTTCTAAAGCATAAAATAATTTATACATTTATATTATGTGTATTCACATTTTTATTTATTTTACTTTTTATTAAAATCTATAGAGAAAAACATTTTAAATTATTAAAAACCTAAGAAAACTCAATATTAAAATTAAGATAAAATATTTCTATTTCCAAATATGTAACATAATATATTTTTATTTGTATAATTTTACTTGCTGCATTTTGATCCTTATTAGTACGCGTTCAAACATAAACTTCGATTTAAATAAAAAATATTATAGGAAAAAAAAACAATTGTCACACAAAGAAAAAGTATGCGAATAGTAGAGTATGAGTCCTAATGCAGTGTGAAAATTATATGAGTACATTTTTGTTCATTCACCATTATTGCCCATTTTTTCAACCATTTTTCCAAATTGAGTACGTGATCTTGTAAAAGTTATAACGCTACTTGGGCGCTTTCACGAATAATTAGAAAGGCTGTGTTATCCGCAAATGTTGACGTGTGGACTCGGGTGCTAATTTAATTGGCATATCTGATATGAACAGTAAATATAAAATTGGTCCCAAAATACTACCTTTGGGAACTCCGGCTTCGATGAGCTGTGTCGAGTCTTCTTTTAGTAAAAACTTTCGATTCGTCAAATAATCTTTTAAAATCTTATAAATGCTTTCGAGCAAGTTCAGCTTTAATATTAGGCCTTCGTGCCAAACCTTATACATACATACATACATACATACATACATACATACATACATACATACATACATACATACATACATACATACATACATACATACATACATACATACATACATACATACATACATACATACATACATACATACATACATACATACATACATACATACATACATACGTACATACATACATACATACATACATACATTTTCATTTAAATGCTTTTTTTTATTGCTTTTGTGGTTTTTTATTGACTCATTTTCATTTGATTATTTATTTGGGGTTTAACTAGGTGTATAAATGGCATTTAAAGTGACGTCGGATTGTATATCAAGTCGCTTGGCTGTTTGTTTGTTGAATACATACAATTACTAAGGCTTTCGGAGTTTGTTTAAACAAATAGATTTAAATGTAAAAATTAAATTTCATTAATTTTATATGTACATATTTTTTTTTAGTTGCGTTTGCAAAAAATGTATATTATAAAAGATTAAAAATTTTAGGACTTTTAAAAGCCCTTTAAAAATTGCCAAAAAAATCTTGTAAGGAAATGCTCCAATGAATGAAATTCATAAAAAATATTTTTATTTTATAAAAGGTTTATAAAACAAATTTTCATATAAAATCTCTTTTATAAACCAAAAATATTTTTTATGAATTTGACCCAATATCATCTATACATATGTACATATAAAAAACAGTAACTTTTTTCCTGTTTTTCTCTCTGTGTTCGCATCACGTATAAACTACTAGATGGAATTTTATAAAATTTCAAGAAGAGGTACCTTAGTATCTTAGTTCAAATAAAGCATAGTTTTTTCCGACAAAATGTTTGATTTCCAAGAGAAAATAGAGAAAAAGCAGTGAAAGTACGCAATTTCACCGATTTAATAGTTCTGCAAACTTGATAGCAACTTTTATTTTTGAAAGCTATATATTTGCAGTACTACAATAATTTTAGAATTAGAATATAAAAATTATAATTTTTATATATAAATTTTTTATAGAGAAAATACATTTTAGAAGGAGTCTCAAATTTTTTTGTGAATTATAGTAATAAACAAACATAACATAAATAAAATTAAATTGATGGGAATTTAGAAGGTATACTATAACGTCGTATTATCTTAACATTCCAAAATTCTACAAAACCATTAAAATATTTTTGTTATTTTCCTAACAAAAAAAAATAATACAATAATACAACCAGGTTACCCATGTTTATGCATGATTGTCGTTATCAATCCACAAGTAACAGTTATCATGTTATAGGGTTTATCAAAAACTTATTTAACAATAGTTTATATTTGATGACGGTAATCTACAGTTTGTTATAAATACTTAAATATGTATAAGATTTCATTTTATATGTTTTGAAAATGTTATTCGAGAACATACTTGGGTCTAAGTTTTTTGTTTGAATGAATCAATAAAATCTGCTTAATATTTAGACCCCGATATCTTTATTATTTAATCTTCAATAGTTAAAAGTTGTAGTACTTTTGTACTGCAAATTTTTGAAATTTTTATTATAATTACAACTTCCCATGCATGGTTAAATTTTATGTAATTGTGAACAACGTTGCCACTGAAATTTTTTTATTCTACTACCTTCAGTACAGGTGGAAAGGGTATATATAAGTTTGTCATTCCGTGTGTAAAAAATTAAAAAAAAAAAAATAAAATAAAAAAAAACTTCTTGAAAAATATGTACAAAAGAATTTACAAAATATTTTCAAAAATATATTTTTACAGAAAAATTGCCGAAAAATTTTTGAATAAAATTTAAAAAAAAAATTCAAAAAAATATTTTTACAAAAAATTTTAAAATATAAAAAAAAAAATAATATTTCTATAAAAATTCAAAAACATATTTTTAATATTAAGAATATATATATGTTTATGGAGTAACATATTTTTTTTAAATACGTTTGATTCTTAAATAGATGAGGTCTCTGCTTTAAAACCTGGATGCATTAAACACACAGACAGCATCAGTATGCCGATAATAAACTGTCAAAAATAAAATACACACGTTTATAGGTAAACTATTATTTTGAAGCCAGCAAAGCTACATGGCTACACGACTACCGTTGTGGCTGTAGTCATATTAGGCTAATTTTTTTGTATAAGACAATTTTATTTTATTCAACAAAAGAAAATGTCACAAAATTATAAATTACAAATTCATATACAAACGAAAAGTTTTGGAGGAAATATTTATTATTTTTCAAAAATTTATTTAATTTTATAAGAGTTAACGACATGGCTTTCGTCTTCAATATTATTAAGTAGCTGACTACACGGCGACAATTGTAGCAACGTAATTTGTTTTCCTTTAGCTGCGTAGCCGCTATTTCTTTAAACCATGAATAATGAGTTTTTACCCATACAACTTATTTTAATTTATGTAAAGATTCAACAATATGGATAATGCTGTTCATGTCTGTGTAACTAAAATTACCGTGGTGAAAGCAATGAAACTATCAAAGCTTTTTAAAAACATAAATATGGTTAGTATAAAATTTGGTTTTATTCTAAAAAAATGGGGACCAAAATTGTAAAGGTTGGTAAATTTTTAAATTAGGAACAATAAGTCAATCCTTCTATAGAAAATACTGTGGATAGCGTAATCACTTATAAGAGATTAATATCTTTAAGCATAAAACATAAATTTTATATATCTTATTAAAGAATTAAAATTATTCAAAAATTACTTTAAAATTTTCTTAAAAATAATTGTGTTCAACACATAAAAGCTTTTTAAACATCTACATATGTGATAATTTTAAAATTTTAAATCAATTTGCGCAGTGTTACTGTTGACCCAATTTTTACTTATAATATTATTAAAATTAGTTTCAAATTATATTTTATTTTTTAGTATAAATATTTTAAACTTTTTTCGTTTGACTGCTTGTATATTGAATACATACATTTACTAATGCTTTAGACACATTCAGAGTTGGTTTAAACAATAAGAGTCAATTTAAATATAAAAATTAAATATCACTAGGTATATATTTTTCTTTTCTATATGAGTTTGAAAAAATGTATAAATAAAAAATACAAATTTTAGGACTTTATAAAGCCCTTCTAAATTTTAAAAAGTTCTTGTAAAGAAACAATTTAATAAATACACATAACATAAATAAAATGGATAGGAATTTACAAGGTGTTGTTCTATCACGTCATATTGTCACAATATTCCAAGATTTTCCAATAGCATTAAAATATTGTTGTTATCTTCCTAACAAAAAATTATACAATAATAAAACCAGGTTACCCATGTTGTTACCTATGCATGATTGTTGTAATCAATCCACAAGTTCCAGTTATCATGTTTTTATCAAAAACTTAATTTACAATAGATTATATTTGTTGATGGTAATCTACAGTTTGTTATAAATACATACATACATACATACATACATATATACATACATACATACATACATACATACATACATACATACATACATACATACATACATACATACATACATACATACATACACACATACATACACACATTCATACATACATACATACATACATACATACATACATACATACATACATACATACATACATACATACATACATACATACATACATACATACCTCGGGCCTCGAAGAGAACCCGTGTGTTAACACACAGACCTTTTCTTCCAGATTTAGGTTCTAGGAACCCTAGCGTCTGGTGCCCCTATTTTCCCCGAGTGAACCACGTCAAAACATTTGCCATTCCTGCAGTGACAGTTTGAACCCCCGGGGGTATTCTGGCGGCGTTATCAGATATTATCAGATATTATATCAAAGTTAATCAAAGTTGTAGAAACTATGTTAGCAAGAACCACAACTTCGACAAGCTCTCGCTATCGATCGTCAATATAGTTGTGCAAAAGCTTTGAGTAAAGAAATGCTCGCTTATCTCTGTGTTGAAGCATATTTATATTTTATCGTCGTGCATAAGTTTTGAAAATAGACATACATTACATTCATACATACATATTTATGTACAAGTATATGCTTGAGTCAGTATAGACGTGTTAGGACATGTTTTGATTATTCGTTATCAAATAATAGGTTTAATCAATTAATGAGTTTTCTATGCTAAATTGATGCGTCAAGTCAAGAATTTTCGTAGATATCGCATAATTTGTATTTTTTAATGTATAAATTCATTCAGTGGGATGAAGGTACAATAAATAATATGAAAAAGCTGAAATTACAACAATGACAAAGAGACAAGTAGGGGCATTTTCTGCCGATATCCTTATCTGTAGGATAATAGTCGTACTTTACCACACTACTTGTTAGAGTTGTGTTTAAGAAACACTTTTATACAAATAAATTTTTGAAGTCAGGCTTAAGTTCGTTATATTCTCTCTAAGTTAAAAGAATAATAATTACAAGTGGTCGTACGCTCACTTTCTAAAAAAAATTTAAAAAAGAGTGTGAATATTTCAAGCACCACTACTTTTTGAAACTGATCAGGATTTTGAGTTTCCTTATGACGATCAGTAGACTTGTGCATTATAGTTTATTTTAGTGATCGCTCATTTTATGTCAAAGTTAAAAAAAATAACTAATTAAATCTAGCAGTTCAATCGCTCTTTTTCCTTTTGAACTACGATTTGTATTCTGACTATTTTTTGTATATCACGAAGCAAAGAGTGGTATTTTATGATTTTTAGACAGAATTTTTTAATAAAAGATCATAAAGCATATATTTTTTAAAAATAATAAATTCATATATTTTAAAAGTATTTAATAAAATGATCAAGATGTTGTACCGCTTACATTTTCGTTTCAAGTGGATTAGATTACAATTTTAGTAGGCCCATAAGGTCGTCCTCATCAGACTGAATAAATGACAGCCAATTCGGTAGATGGCTGTGAAACTTTTAAAGTCCCTACTTATATTTCAAAAAAATTTTTTAATTGTTGAAATAAATAGTTTTATAATTAAAATGATTTCTAGTAAATAGAAAAGTAATTTGTCAATTTTTCAATTGAAAAAAAATTTTGTTTATATATTTTTACATCAAAAATTTTTTAAATGATATTAATTATGAATCGAACATAAAATCCATTTAAACTACTTGTGATAAATGTTACCTAAAAAATCCACTGTTGCGATAAAAGGCACTGAAATAAAAACACAATATGATTTAGTTTTTCTTAATTGTCATTTAATTTTGTTTTGTAAGGCTTCGTTGCTATTTTGATTTGCTTGTTTCTTTTACAAAAAAGTTTAAATACCTACAGTGTCACACTCTTAGTTTCTATACATAAATACAAATTGCTTACAAAAAATTTTTAATAAACTAAACAATAATAAAATACACACCATCATTATCATTATCATCATCATAATCATTATCATCTTACAAATTACTATCTTAATTATAAAAACACTTAGATAAATATTTTTACTTTATTTAAAACTAATATCACAGGCATTATAAATGGATTGATTACAATTACGTACTCATTCATACATACATACATACATATTTACATAACCATACAACTAAAAATAGGAACCTGGCTTTAAGTATAAAATTATGTTAAAATAATAATACAAATCAATACTAGTTTTCAAAAAATAATACGTTTCAATGGAATATTAGAGAAATTGCTTAAATTACAATCATCATCCAATTAAAAATTTATTTTAAAAATTTTAATTTATATTTAACGAGTCGGCATGAGCATAGGGAGAATTTTGGCGAAAAAGTGGAATGACTAGATTTAATTAAATGCATTTTTTATTCAAAAATAAATAAAGATTTTAAAAAGTCATGGAATGTTTTTTATGTTATAAGAAATGCTTTATGAGAGCTGCCAGGGATGGGATTTTTTGAGATAAATAATAACTTAACTTTGCTTATCAACTAATTTTTCTTTAAATTAAATTAACTTAAGTTTTTTGTTTTTTTTTTTTTGTTTTTAAGTTACACTACTAATTTATGTTTATTTTTAGAATTTTTCCTTTTTCTATTACGTTTTGTTTGATTTTTATTTAATGATTTATCCACTTCATTAAATTGTCGACTATTATTGGTCTGTTGTTGTTGCGCTACAGCTATTTGCTGTCTGGTATTCTGCCTTTGGAGCACCATCTGATTTTTACGTTTATTGAATTTTTTCAAAAGTTGCCACATACTTTTCAAATATTCAAAATAATGAAATTTAACGAATTTTAAATCGATCGAATCAGTTTCAGCCAATATATTGGCATTGTATCTGAAACGTTGTTTGGTGCGTAATTTTAAACGTTTATTCATTTCTAAACGTGTTATATGAGGTATTTGTCTATTCTTGGCTGGATACGTTTTGTTCACAGCCGTTTCTAGTTCACACAACATATTTCTCGAACTCTTTAGAAGTTCTTTAAGTTCCTGAGCGGTGTTTGATTCCCTTTGCGATTTGGAGCGATCATATTTGAATTGTATACGATGCAAGTAGGCAAATGAGGCCACATAAGTCTGCATGTTACGATACCAACGTTTAAGGGCGATCTAAAAGTAAAATAAAAAATTTAAACAAAAATTAAAATATTTTATAGGTACAAAAGATGATTCATTAAAGCGATAATTGAGATAAATAAAAATGTGAGTGTTAAGTATAGTAATTGACAGGAAATGCACGAGTTTAGATAAGATAATTTAACTTTAAGGCTACCATTTGCCAACCACCACACCTACATGATCCGGCTCCACTGCTAAAAACATTAACAAAAAATGTTTGCTTTTATTAAAAATAAAATAAAAAAACAATTTAAGCTTTTAAACAAATCATTTAACTAAATAGATATTAATCGTAATAATTATAGGGTTTTTATTGTTGAAATTCTAATTTGTTTGTTTTTGAAATAGCATCTCTTCTAAACCTATGACTAATCTCGTTTATTAAGTAAGAATTTCTATTGTAATGGAATGTATTATCAAAAATTTAACTATTGTCATTATTCAGCCATGCCTAACACTGGCATATTTGTCATGACTACAAAGTCCGCTTTTAGGAGAATTTTTTGTTTTTATATTTTTTAAGTTAATTCATTGCATGGCATGACAATCTTTATTGGAATTTCCCCTTTATACTTAAACTTTCATTATTATTATAAAAAATTATTATAATTAAGTTCAGATACTTACACTTGAATTCATTTTTAATTTTGGCAAAAATTTATACGTTCCATTGTGTAGCCACCAAATTTCAATATTGCTTATATCAATATCTTGCTGATAGCTGCCATTTAAATAATTAAAATCATTAAGGGCTGTGTGCCTTAAAGTGTTATAAATCTGTAAAATAATTCAATGAAAAATGAAATTAGTCATCGTTACTTTAAAACAGCTTTTTGAATATATTATAATTAGGTTTTTATTTCTGCAACATTAGTAATGAAATTAACATAAATTAAGAAATTAAGAATATTGTAACAAAAAAATTATTATTAGTGTGACCTTTTCAGGTGCCTCTTTTTCAAATCTAAAGTTCTAAGTTTCTAAAGCCAAACATACCTAAAATAGCTTCAAAAGCTTTTTAAAAATATAACCAATAAACAATTGTGTTATAGGTATTTATTATGGTCATTGGAAAAGTGCATTAGCCTTTACCACATAATAATATGACTTTAACGAAATTTTAGATACTTTTACTGCCAGTTTCACAATATCGAAAGAGTTCATTCTTTCGTGCAATTACATTCGAAGCAAAATACCAAAAATACAAAAGACACCGCTCTGCTGGTATCTAAAAATTTAATTTTCCCAATTAGTATTTAATATTATCACCTAATTTGTTTAAATTAAAAAATTTTTAACTTAAATTATTCTTTCTTAAAGAGAATAAAGAGAGCCCAGTATTCCGTTAATTTTTTCACGCAAAATGCTGTCAAACTACATACATAAAAAAATTGTATGAAAAAGGTCATGAAAAAATGTTGCAAAAGAAGTACTCTGTTTTTACTGTGGAAAAACATTGAAATGTTTCTGGCAACATTTTATCAAAGCTGTGAAATAAAGCAAATGTGTATTATTTCTTGTGGAATTTTTTTTTTTTGTGGAAAATTTTGTAAAACAATGTGGTATATTTAAAAGCAATAAAATCGTAAAGTTCTTCCAAATCGCGAGATAGACACCACATTTTAAAATTCCAATTTTCCTTGTGAAATAATAAATTTTCCTCAACATTTTTCACAAATTCGAACAGAGCTTTAAGCCCAGTATTCTGTTCATTTTTTTTTTCATGCGAAACTACATACATAAAAAATTTTAAGAAAAAGTTATGAACAAATGTTGCAGAAGTAGTACTTTATGGAAAAACATTGAAATGTTTCTGGCAACATTTTAACAAATTCATGTGGAATTTTTCGTAAATGTTTTGTAAAACAATATGGTATATTTAAAAGCAATAAAATCGTATAATTCTTCCAAATCGCAAGTTACACACCACATTTTAAATATCGAATTTTCCTTGTGAAATAATAAATGTTGCTGAAAATTCACAAATTCGAACAGAGTGTTTAGGTCAAAAAAGTCTACTCTTCAACACACTGTAAATAGGCTTTGTTGCCTTAATATATGGGCATTAATGGTTAGATTAAATATCAGGCAGACAATTACGGCATTGGATTTCGATTGTAATTTCCAACAAAAAAAAAATAAGTGGTATTTTTGATTGATATAGAATGAAATAATTTATCCACAGATTTAAATTATTTTTAGCAAATTAAATTAAGAATACTTAAGGACAACTATTATAATTTTAACTACTTATTTTAAAGCAAATTATTATATAAATTTCACATGAAGTGTCTGAGACCATTCAAAAATTAAAAAAAATATATAAAATTAAAAAAATGTATATCTTAACTTTAATTTATAAATCTAAGGACTTTCTTTAAAACAGTTTATTAATAACAAAATTTTATTAATAACAGTTTAGGTCTAATTATTAAATTTGTGAGGAAATCAAAAGCTGCGTAATTGATTTTTGTTTCCAATTTTTATTTTTAAGCCAATATTTTTTAATTTCATCTATATGTATTTATAAATAAATAAATAAATAAACTGTTTTATCTCCACTTCAGGCGTTTTATAAGGAATCTTAAATATATAATAGAATGTTAGGTATAAAAATAAAAATATAGGCAATAAAAAATACTTTGCAATGAAGCCAAAAATATTTTTTATAATGGGTGATTTTTTTGAGGTTAGGATTTTCATGCATTAGTATTTGACAGATCACGTGAGATTTCAGACATGGTGCCAAAGAGAAAGATGCTCAGTATGCTTTGACATTTCATCATGAATAGACTTACTAACGAGCAACGCTTGCAAATCATTGAATTTTATTACCAAAATCAGTGTTCGGTTCGAAATGTTCAAATGTGACAAATTTTGTTCAGCGATTTCTGGTTGAATGGCTACGTAAATAAGCAAAATTGCCGCATTTGGAGTGAAGAGCAACCAGAAGCCGTTCAAGAACTGCCCATGCATCCCGAAAAATGCACTGTTTGGTGTGGTTTGTACGCTGGTGGAATCATTGGACCGTATTTTTTCAAAGATGCTGTTGGACGCAACGTTACGGTGAATGGCGATCGCTATCGTTCGATGCTAACAAACTTTTTGTTGCCAAAAATGGAACAACTGAACTTGGTTGACATGTGGTTTCAACAAGATGGCGCTACATGCCACACAACTCGCGATTCTATGGCCATTTTGAGGGAAAACTTCGGAGAACAATTCATCTCAAGAAATGGACCGGTAAGTTGGCCACCAAGATCATGCGATTTGACGCCTTTAGACTATTTTTTGTGGGGCTACGTCAAGTCTAAAGTCTACAGAAATAAGCCAGCAACTATTCCAGCTTTGGAAGACAACATTTCCGAAGAAATTCGGGCTATTCCGGCCGAAATGCTCGAAAAAGTTTCCCAAAATTGGACTTTCCGAATGGACCACCTAAGACGCAGCCGCGGTCAACATTTAAATGAAATTATCTTCAAAAAGTAAATGTCATGGACCAATCTAACGTTTCAAATAAAGAACCGATGAGATTTTGCAAATTTTATGCGTTTTTTTTTAAAAAAAAGTTCTCAAGCTCTTAAAAAATCACTCGTTACCTACAATTAAATTTTAATTTAATTTTTATTATTAAATATTAAATAAAAGTAGCAGCTTTTATTATCTTGACTTAATATGATTTATCAAAAGTTATCAGAAACAAATAATTTCTTTATAACTATTAATTTTTTATTTAAAACAATTTATTTTCAATATTAAGCAGGTTCCTACGATTTATGAAATTAATCTACACAACATAATTTTAGAACTTTTGTTTTTAACTTTTAACTAAGGGACTGATTTTGTAAGTATTTGTGTTTTACAAAAGCTTTTTTGTATAAAAAAATACTGGTAGTTTTTTTGAAGTATATATTTTTTCTATTCAAAATATTTTTGACGTTAAACATTTCATTTTTAAAATGAGGCCTTAAGCTTTTTTATTTATTTATTTAACCTACCATTATGATTAAAAGAAAATTGTATTATCTCGACTTAGGATTGTTTTTCAAGAATAATATATATTTTTTATAATTATAATTAATTTTTTACTAATCTTACTTTCTTCGAGTTATGTAAATGACCAGGAATTAAAGAAAATGTTGGACAGCAAGTAATTGATACAAACAATTTAATAAACACAATTTTGAAACACATATAAATTTAATTTAAAGCTTACCATAATTTTTTAATAATTAAATAATATTTTTAATTTCCTCTAAATTGTATCCCCATATTTATAAAAAATATAATATATTTGAAATCTATTTTAGAAATAATTTTTCATACAAAAGTTGTTCTAAAATACATTTCAAATAAGTTTTATTTTTTATAAATATCCCCCATAAGTTTTAGAAATTTCCTTTTTTATAAAAAAATATTTAATATTTAAAAAAAATAATTGAAGTATCTAATTATTTAATTGTTTTTAATATAAACTTAAATTTGTTTTAACCCCAATCAAGTTTAGATCAATTTATTTATATTATACCATTTTATTATATTATAGAGATATTAATTTCAAGACAAACTTCTTACCCTTTTCTGTTCTTTTCTGGTGGGTTTTTTAAGTTGTTTGGCATTTGGGTGATATTCACCGCCACAAGGATTCGACCATTCCAGCATGGTTGAATTTTCATTATAACTGTTATAATCAGACCAAATACTATGACGTTTACGATGGCGTTTACGAAAACGTGACGTATTTGTTGAGGCTGCTGATGAAGATGATGATGTTGATGATGATATTGTTATTGATGTTATTGTGGATAAAGCGGCGGTATGTTGTTGTATATATTGTTGATTCATATCTTTTGCACTATTAATTACACTATTAGATAATGAAGAGGTGGCAGCCGCATTTACACCCATTATCACTAACAGTTTAATGATAATAATTAAACAATTTAACGGATACATTTGTTGGCAATATAAAATTTAACATGTACATATATTTGTTTTTAAATTAATTTGCAACACACGTGACACTGTTTACACTCAGCATGTGTTACTTTCACAAACAAAAAATTATAAAAGTTAATTTTTTCTTTTATGTTTCAATCAAGTTTTTGTTTTAAAATAATCCAATCGTTTGTTTCGTTTAACACTTTATTTAATGCCTTTAAGCCCACTTTACTTTATTTAATAAAAAAGTTTAATCTGGTGGTAAAAGTTAAAATACCCATTAATAACTTTTTGGCAATATTAGAACTAATAAACGTTTAAATAATATAAATTAATTTCTTCATTTTTCGTAGAAAAATTTTAAATAAAATCTAAAATAATGTTGTTTACACGTCAAAGTTTAAAACTAGACTGAATTGTATGTTGTGTTAATTTTGACTACCTTTCTTTGTTGAGACTTTTTAGTTTTTGTTGTTTATTTTGTTTTTCCATCTGAATCTGCTGCTGCTGCCTGTGTGTAATTCTCCTCCTCTACACACACTTACATTAAAATAACACTACTGCAACAACAATAAATAAATGAATATACTTTTGGATGTACGATATTAGCCAGCCAGCCAGCCAAGCAATCAGGCATAACACGAACAATTTTAAAATCTACTCAACAACAGCAACAAAACACACTCTTATTGTTTCCGTTTTTATTAATCATTTTCTTGTTGTTGTGGTGTGAGTATGGTCAACGCCATCAGCAACGCCAACAAGAACAACTGTATGCCCAGTGTTTGTACACTTTCGTTTAGAACACAGTCAACAACAAAACCTTCATACTGCCATTTCGTCCATTCCTTAAATAAAAACAATACAAACAACAAACACAACAAACCCCCAAAAACACAGTAACAACAAACAATCGTCATTGTTAACACGTCACAGTTGGTTGGTCTTTGTTGTTGTTTTGCCATCATTTATGAAATTTTTGTTACTCGTGTTCAAGGCATATTAAATATGCCTTGCTCGTGTTCATGAGAGCTTGACTTTAATTCACATTCTCTCTCGACCAATGGCTGATATTTTACTCAATTTTCCCCTGAAGGTAACTCTTTTATTTATATACATATGTATCTATATCTTTTGACTCATTTTTTCTTCACATATTTAATTTAATATTTTATGGGTCATGTACATTCTATTTATTCCCTTAATACTTGTTTTCCCTTTCATAAGGATACGATTTTAAGCTCTTAATTAGTATTTTTAAAGGTATGCAGATTTTTTTATTGCTGTATCTCTGTTATCCCTCTTTACCTGATTTTAACAAGACCTTTATATTTTTGAGTTACAAAAGCAAGCATCCATCTTTTCTTGCATGCAGTTTGTTACCTGTGTAGGATCTTATACCTATGACTGTCCTAAAATTTTATTGTAGGTGTGATTGTGTTTATGACTTTTAAAGCACACACCGGTGTTTGTTTTAGCAAATATTTTTTTCGATTATATCTAGTCACATGTGTGTTTTATAGAGGATTTTGCAAATTATGGCACAAACTTAGTTTTGCATTTAAATCTCTTGGATTAAATTTTAAAAATGTGAACAAAAAAAGGATAATTGCAAGTAGTTCTGCTAAATATGCGGAGAAATGAATGAATTTATGAGGGGATTTCCTTTGCAGCAGCATTTTTTTATTTTTGTTTTAAAACGATTTCATTGAAAAAGCAATTATCTATTTAAATATAATAAACTAATTATATATGTACACTAGCTATGCCCGCCTCATCGTCAGCGACCTGGCAATATCTTGTTCAATTTTGCTTTGAAAGCAATCCACACCAAAGACCCTTGCGTTTTTAGTGCCGCTCTTAACTATGCTGTATATCAGTTTATGTATTTACTTTATAAAAAATAAAGTATGCATATCCGGTTAGTTCAGTTCAGTTATGGTTTATATATTTACTTTACTCCTAAAATAACTGCGTACTTTCCCTGCTTTTTCTTCACTTTCTATTGGAAATAAAATATTTTTGCAGGAAAAAAGTATCCTATATTGGAATCAGGTTGCTAAGGTACCTCCTCATATAATTTTGTTAAAATCCATCATGTAGTTTTTACGCGATGCGAACACAACTGAAAAGCAGACAGACAGACAGACGGAAATGCGTAACTATTTTATTATATGTATAGATATGTATTTACAACCCAAATATTAGTCAGTATTTTAAAAGTTAATAAGTCCTTGAAAATACATGCTGAACTATATCTGTTTAAAAGAAATCTATATTTTTTATCCACATGGGCGACCTAATAAAGTATTTTTTGTTGTGTAGGTTTATAAGTCAAGTTTGCTTTAAAATACCTCGCCTTTCAAAAGACAACTTTCGTAAAAGCTCGTAGTAAAAAATTGAGTCATACAATGAAAGAGTTCTTTTTTTCAACCCTTTCCAAAACTAGTAAACATAACATCAAAGGAATTTTTAGCTCAGAAACATTGAAATGTTTCTGGCAACATTTTATCAAACCTGTAAAATAAAGCAAATGGGCATTATTTAATTTGGAATTTTTTGTAAAATTTTTGTGGAAAATTGTGTAAAACAATGTGGTAGGTATATTTTAAACCAATAAAATTGCTTTTAAATTTGTCGACTATTTGTCGACTACAAGGCTGCTTTTGATAGCCCCATACGATCAAAGGTGTTTCAAGCCATGTCTGAGTTTGGTATCCCTACAAAATTAATACGGCTGTGCAGGATGACTTTAACTGATACGTTAAAATAGGAAAAAACATCTCCGAGCCGTTTAGTACCAAACGAGGTTTCAGGAAAAGGCGATAGTCTATCGTGTGACCTTTTTAATATCCTGCTAGAAAAGGTTATACGGGATGCGAATGTGAATAGAATTGGCACGCTATACACTAAACAACACATGTTACTCGCTTACGCTGACGATGTAGACATCATGGTTCGAACATTGCAAGCGGTAACTGCCACCTTTGAAAAAATCGAAAAAGAATATGCCAAACTGGGTCTGGCAGTAAACGGCGATAAAACCAAGTTGACGTCCAGTAGACTCGGGCAGACAGTGGAAGTTGAAAACTACAACTTTGAGGTAGTCAGCGATGTTATCTACCTCGGTACCGCCATTAACAAAACAAACAACATCAGTTTTGAAGATAAAGAGAATAATAATACTGGCCAATAGATGCTACTTTGGACTAAGTAAGCTGTTTAAAAACAAGGCCACCTTCGACAGACAAAAATCACTCTCTACAAGACACTGATACTACCCGTGCTATTATATGGTTCCGAAACATGGGTACTTGCGCAAGCAGATGATGCAGTGCTTGGAGTGTTTGAGAGAAAAATTCTTCGTAAAATCTATGAACCAATCTGCGTTGGCGGAGAATATCGGTGTCGTATGAACCATGAGCTATATGCCGACATTGACATAGTCAAACGTATTAAATTACAACGATTGCGTTGGCTAGGTCATGTTGTGAGAATGGATAAAGATACTCCAGCTAGAAAGTCATTTGAATACGAACCTGGTGACGGTTCACGCAGAAGGGGAAGACCGAAACTTCGATGGAAAGATCAAGTTGAGGAAGACATCTCGAAACTTGGTGTCAGAAATTGGAGAAGAAGCGCAGAAGGTCGAGGCGCTTGGAAATCTATTTTACGTTCGGCTACAGGAACAAATGTTCTGTAATAGCCACCTAAGTAAAAGTGGTTTTACACGGCGTGTATTTGTCATATGACTTGTCACTTTTCCATGTGTAAATTCTATACACGTCGTGTAAACCCTTTCAAACATAACATGTGTATTTTCCGTGTGTACAATACATATGACATTTTTCATTTAGAACGTGTTCTATTTTGATGTGACAAAGCATCTGACATCCTGTAATGCCATCTTGATATTTTGCTATTTTAGGTTTTTTGTGGTACCAAAAGCACTAAAAGCGTGGCAAAAGCACTACGTTTGCAACTTTGCATCAGCTGTCGTTGGCAATACAAAACTGTGTGGCGGAAAAATTATATACTATAGGTTATGTCAGATGTAATTACACATGTACGTTTGAAAGCAAAAATTATAAACCGTATGTAAAATGTCTATTTTGAAAAACACATGAAATTACATATGGGTTATCAAACTGACAAATCATATGACAAACACACGCAGTGTAAAACCATTTTAAGTAAGTAAAATTGTAAAGTTCTTCCAAATCGCGGAACTGGAATCTGTATTTAAAGTTTACAAACATCTTTCGATTTTTAAACATTGCAATTCCTTATCACAAACAAATTTTTTTGTTTTCAAAAATTTTTATAAATGCTACCATAATTTTGGATACTTATCAACCACAACAGAAAATATTAACTTTTGTTTTAGAAAGATTATAAAAAATATGATATTCTATTTAATTATGTACAGCTACATTAGATTTCTACTTGATGTGCTGGTAATTTCATTGAATTTCCAATGAATATACTTATTTTTTTACATACAAAAGAAGTTTTGAATTAAGGATTTATTTCGTTTTATTCTCTTTAAGTTGAATTAATATATTCTACACCTTAGGTGATTAATTTTAAAGAAAAATTGTATCTTTTTTAAATTTATATGCTGCTAATTACTGGACAGAAAGATCGATTTCAATAATGAATTCCACCAAAACTCGATTGCGAAACAAATGCTATAAATTTTATGAATTGAAATAGGGCATGTGGCACACATCTGTTATGTTTCATATATTAAATAAGAACACGGTGACAAATACATTAAGGATGGGTATTCTCAGGTCTCCATTTTTATAATAACCACTATTTTTCATTGTTTTAATTAAACATTTTACCTTTCTCGTGTTCACTAATTATTTTAACTGAAAAACACAATATTTCCATATATATTTTGGCGAGTTTTTTTTTCTATTTTTGGCGAATTTTAGCTTGTTCGATTAAATTTATATATTTTTGATTTGTTAAAAATATTTTTAAAGTTAAAAAATATTGTATATATTACAGGCAAATTTTAACAAAAAACTGTTTTGGCGATTTTTTACATCGATTTTGGCGAAATAGGTGAGAAAAATCTGACAACCCTGTTGCCCCGTAGTAATCAATTTCAGTGAATTTATAATTTGTGTTAATAACACGCTGTTAATTAAATTAATAAAAGTTTTAATACCCAAAATTTAAATTATTACAAAGTGTGATTTATTTAAAACCTTAGAGTTCAATCTAATTCTAAATATTTCCGGGGAACTCGATTCGTTTCTCCTAAAACAAAATTCTCCTCTTATAGGTAATTAGTCTCGGAAGGAAATAACAAAGGAGAGAGAATTTTAAATATTCAAAGTCAGCTTTTTTGCTTACGCTGTTTTATTTAGATTATAAATTGGAAAATCATTTTTAGAAAAATATGAATTCCTACCTATTAACCAAAAAAAAAAACTTGGAAATCTATATATAAATGGTTTCTGGAAACGTCTGTATTCATGAGTCGGTGAGTGGCACGATTCCTTTATCTACAATTCAAGCGAATTACGAGCGCTTGAACAATATTTATGAATAAAAACAGAAAGTATTTGCGAAAGTGGTGATCAATTTTATTTATGGGTCTCGAAAGATTCTGAAAATCAGTGGGCCGTGGGATCTTGAATAAAAGGTGTCAACAGTTTTTTGTTTAATATCTCATTCATAATAATCTAACTAAGGATTCGTTAATTCGTTAATTCGTTAATTCGCTATTAACATTTTATGGAAAAAAAAAATAAATTATATAAATATTTTTTGTTAACTTTTTCTGAGCATAACTATATGGGAAATTGTAGCCACTGTAAAACTGAATAACTTTCGTAAGCATACCAATACAATCTAAACGTACAGAATATCTTTATCTATACATATAATAAATTAGTTACTCATTTCCGTTTGTGTGTCTGTCTGCTTTTCTTTTATGTTCGCATCACGTAAAAACTACTAAATGGATTTTAAAAAAATTTGTGAGGAGATACCTTAGCAAAAATATTTTATTTCCAAGAGAAAGTGGAGAAAAAGCTGTGAAAGTACTCAGTTATTTTAGTAGTAAAGTAAGTACTACATGAACCATAACTGAACTGAACTAACCGGATATGCAAACTTTATTTAATACATAAACTGATATGCAGCATAGATTAAGGCGGCACTAAAAATACAAGGGTCTTTGATATGGATTGCTTTCAAAGCAAAATCGAACAAAATATTGCAAGGACGCTGACGAAGTGGCGTGCACAGTTAGTTAAATTATAAATTTATGAGAGACTAGCAATGACCGTCATGTCTTGTGCGTCCTTACAATATTTTGTAAAATTTTGCTTCAGATATGGTTTAAGTATTTACCCTATATAGAGGTACCCATACCTAGGTAATTACTCGGAACATAGGCTTCATAAAAAATGTTTAAAAATTATATAAATTTAAAATTTTTGTAAAGTTCTGTAAATAGTGCATAAAATTTCCTGCTGATAAAAATAAAATATTATATGTATAGATGAGAGTTCATTTAGTCTATTAAGTTCTAAGCTTTTATTCAGAAAATTTGTAAAAAATGGCCAGTGATGAGCTAGTTGAGCACTAGTGATTTTCGATAATTATATTTTTTTTAAATAAATATTTTATAAAAATACTTATTTTCAATTTCATAAAAACTTTCAAAAAAGAGGAATTACGCATAATTAAAAATAAATATTCAGAGGCTTATCTTTAAAATAATTTTTTATGTATGTATGTATGTATGTATGTATGTATGTATGTATGTATGTATGTATGTATGTATGTATGTATGTATGTATGTATGTATGTATGTATGTATGATCATTTCTATACAATTAAACTTACACCTTAAATTATTATAATCTACAATTTCATTGTTTTAAAGAGCTGGTAATATTGGTGAAACAAATGTTCTTTCTATATAAAAGTAAGTATCGATATAATTTTAATGCTCAACAAAATTTATCGCATTAAATCAGGCGTGAAATACGTTTGTTTAAATGGTTTGTTTTTATTACGGATTTGCCGCTTATTTTAATATCTAACACCTCTATGCCCTTTAAATTAAGAAATACCTGTCTTTGGTTAGAAAAACAACATCTTTTTTATGTTGCAAACAAGCTAAAGAACCGTGTAATGCAAACATGCAACCATAGAATTTGAACGTATCTGTAATTGAGATGTGAATGAGTTGGATGATGTTGCAAAAAAAAAAAGCAACAAGATAGTTTAAATGAAAAAGCATTAAAACAAATGCAATAAATGTAGAAAATGATGTTAACCAACATCCGAAAGTAGGATGAACGAGTATTAGTTACAAGCGAATCAATTCGATTAGTTACGCCAATTTCTTATCAGTAAACAATCTTTTGCTACACTCGTACACAGTGATACTCCTCTGGGAGGAAAAGACGAATGCTGCCGCTGGCAGGAAAAAAAGACTATTTATTGAAATAATTGAAAAAAAAAATGAAGATTGAGAAGAAAAAATGTAAGAAAACATGACATAGCACTAATACAAATAATGAACAAAAAGGATACAAAACCTTAAAAGGTTCAAAGTCTGTCACTTAGTTGTTTAGTGTTTTAGACAACTCTATTTTGTGTTGGTATGTTTTACCAAAATATTTTGTCCATAACAAATTGTTAAGAAAGGACTTTACAACAACGGTGCGAATGAGTGTATGCGTGAGCAATTGTTAGGAAATATTTACTTGGTTTAGTCTCTGGTTTTATGTGTGTTTGTAAGCGTTTTGTTAAATTTTCTTTATGCTGCCCTGACAAAGATCGTGTGGAGTTTGCGCACTTTTTGTGTACCGACAACAGCAGCAGGAGCTCAATCAAATGAAATCAACATTATATGTTGTTGTTTTTGCAACATTTTATATATTCCTGGAGTTTAACTATGAAGCACAGTGGTGTTTATGTATTCATTAATTAATAAAATTTATTTATTAACTACTAGAAAATGAACATGCTTGTTTGGGAAATTTGTAGAAAATAGTGTTTAGGTTGGAAATTTTTATGAAAATTACGAAATTGTTTTAAAAATTATAGTTCGGCACTAAGCATCCAAAGGTATGTTAGGATTGATAAAATTGAATATTTGAAGGTTTATTACTCAAGCTTACTTTCTCTACGGAAGAGAGATGCGAAGAATACTGAAGACGAACGTAGCTGTCGAGCAAATGCATTACATTCTGCTAGCGTCTAAAATAAAATTTTCCCAATTTTTTCATAAATATGAATTAATTTTATTTTATATAGTTTATTTGACCTTTTTGTTAATATTAATTTACTTATTTTATTTTAAGCTTTAGGTCTTTAAATAATATTATTTATATTTTTTCGATATTTCGCTACTCCTTTGTGTAGCATCATCAGGAAAAAAATATAAAATTAACAGTAATAAAAATTACAATTTTTTTTTATTATTTTTTAATTGTAATTTTTATTACTGTTAATTTTATAATTTTTCCTGATGATGCTACACAAAGGAGTAGCGAAATATTGAAAAAATATAATTAAAATTATTTAAAGACCTAAAGCTTAAAATATAATAGTTAAATTAATATGAATTAATTTTTTTGAACGAAAGCTTCCAGTTTATGATAATATAAAAAACAATTTACTTTTATAACATCAATTTTCGTTTTGATATTCCTTAATTCAGTTTCTAGAGTGGACCAAAAGCCAATGAAAAATGACCAACATAATCGCAAAATATTTAAAAATCACGAAAAAGCCGTCATGTCACCTAGTCAAAAATTTGATCTCCAAATAATATTGAAAATCGTTACGTTTGGCGAGCAATCTCCATATCAGACAACCCTGTTCCTCAAAACCGATTTAGCACATATTTTTATATCTAAGAAAGATATGAAAACATATTCCAAATTCCACCAAAACACTGTTGCTTACATTTTGTTAATAGAGTTGTTTGTTTTTTGGTCTTTGTTGTTGGGTGCGGTGCAAAATTATTTACAGTTTTATTTCGAAATGTGTGTGAGCCTCCAAAATATCTCGGGTCTGGCCAAATCTTAAAAAGGGCTCTAAATGAAAATTTATTATATTTTTCTTATTATTGTAGTAGTAGTAGTTTCTATTGTCATTGCTGTTATTGTTTAGCAATTGTTTTAACAATTATTGTCCTTTTTTGTGCATCATGTTTGGTGGGTGATATTTTCCATTCTTGTTTGGCGGTAAATATCAAGCAAAACACCCTGCTGTTCGAAAGTAAAGAAGAAAAAAACAATCAAGGTGTTTGTGTGCACTAACATCTTTCTTTTTAATTTAAAGATTTTTATTGGTTTTTGGCCAATTTGACCAGCCAAATAAGAGTGTCAGTTAGTCTAAACCAAAATATTGGTTTGACTAAGAAATCTTTTAGCTGCGAGACAAAGGACATTTACAAAACTAAGTTGGTTTTATGCAAAATTAACAGGAATAAATAGGTACTCGCACATTAAAGGAGAAGCTACCAAAATCACATAAAATATTTTAGAAACATTTATCATAAGCTTATTGTAGTCAAAATTATATTTTGTTATTAAAAACAAAAAAACAATAGAGTCAAATTTTAGTTTTTGTAGGATCTTTACATTACAAAAAAATGTCTTTTTAAGAAAATCTATTTATTTGAGAATTATGCTCTTCAAACATAAATATTCTTTTTTAACTTTGTAACTTTTTTAATAAATTAGACAAAATTAATTTTAAATATCCAAAGTTTTCAAAACAAGAAAAAACATTTGAAATAATTTATTTATTTGTTTAGTTTTTTTTTAATTTTTGTCCTCAACAACTCAATATCCTGCTGTTGTTTAAATGACCAAAATTTCAAGACCACCCAAATAATTTGAAAAGTTTTTTTTCTATAATTTGTTTTGATTTCTTGTTCTAGTTGCTGTAAGTAAAACCTTTTGATTGCTATGCCCTGCTGTGTCTCATACCCAACAAAAAGTGAACTCATTATCTGCTTTTTTGCATTTGTTTAATTTCGTTAATATTGCAAAAATCTATCTACTCAGCAGTTTTTAATTCAATTGTCTTTCTTAACTGTCAGTTGGTTGCACTATATCCATTTTTTTGTTCGACAACTATATATTCTCATGTCATTCAGTCATTTTAACTGGGATTTTGTTTACAGTCATTCTTTTTTCTCACAGAATGTGGTCTATGTTCCTTTAGATGTTTGTTCTATTTTTATGTTTTTTGTGATTTGTAAATATTATTTTACAATGTGTTAATACGACGATATATGGTTCTATTAGAGCAGATAGTGCAGAGTTTCAGGTCTGCGTGTGTGTTTTCTTTTATTTGAAATAGAAATGATTATAACTTTGTTGAAATCTCTTTTATGGCTTTAACACTTGCAATTCAAAACTGTTCGTACATTTTCATTAAGTAGCGCTTTCTGGCTGAAATATACATAGCTGTCTGCCCTACCTATTTTCCTACATTAACCCTACTCATATTACCTTTAGGATGGGAAGGTTTTTCCTTTAAGTAGTTTCAATTTCTTAATCCATCAAAGCAATAAAGGTGTGAAGATGCATTGGAAAATATCCAAATAACCAGAATTTTTCAAGTTAAGTTAACTATGACAAATTATATGGTTGCAGTCAAACCATATAATTATTAAATATAAAAATAATTAATCGCAGGGCACCACGCACACATGTTTACTAACAAAGTACTAGATCAGTAACCAGCGATGCCACTTTGGTCTGAACAAAATTGGTAGTGTTTTTATTTATGAACGATTTGGTATTTTGGTAGATTTGTTCCAGTTTGTCTGCGTTTTTAGCGTGTTTACTGTAAATGTTAAAATTATTATTATTATTTGAATATTTTTTTAATATTTTAATATTTTTTAATTATATTTTTTAATTATTATTATTTTTCAAAAAATGTTCTTAAAAATTTCTATAGAATTTACTAAAACAATTGGAAACCCTATTTGTAAATGTGCTAATGAATATAATTAGTTTATTAAAAAAAAAAAATTGGTGTTTTTTATGTTTTGGTAGATCTTAGGGTAACTTTGTTAAGGATAACTTTGTGGCAACGCTGCTAGTATCAACTAAAAACGAATTTTAACAGTGATGCATTTTGAGTTTTTTTTTTTATTTATGGCCAATTAAAAGGTTTTAAAAGGCCAAAATACTATTGCTAGGGCAAAAAAAAATTTTATATATTAGATTTTAAACTTTTTATATAAATAAAATCAAAAGTAATAGAATTAGAACACTTGTGTTATTTCGTTTTGAACAAAACTAAAAAAAAAATTACGACAAAAAATCACATTGTATATGTTTTATATGCATGTACATAAGTATGTAGCTTAAGGCCAGGACAATCGTCACATAATGCTATCCTACTCACAAAATCGTACCAAAATGGCGTTGTAGGTACCACACTATTATATAAAGAGTGATTTTGCAACTCTGATCGCATCGAAAAAATTTGGAGTGGCCTACAATCAATTTTCATGAAAACAGATATTTTTATGGATAACATAATTATTACCAATTTGGGATGTCAAGTAAACTACCCCTTGCCCCATTCCGATTATGCCCAAAAACTATACAGCTCTTCATTTTCATACACCAAAGGCACATACTGAATTTCATTTTGAACGCTGTGTAGCGTTCACAAAATTGGATTGCCAAGTGAACAACCCCTTTCCCCTCCCAAAGATACATACAGATTTCACAAAAATTGTGGCATACACACAAAAAGGCGTAAATAGATTAGAAAGTACCGCAGGGCTATCAAGTATAAAAAAGTGTCACAAATGTCCCAATTGTGCCACATTTTTATCCCTGAGTGTTACAGCAAAATAAATAGAAATAAATTTTCTCAAGAAAATATATCGAACAAGAGGAGAGCTTTAGGTGGTGAAAGACTTCGTTTTTACCAGCTGACGATGATGATGAAATACAGTTTTTCTCTTTTTCAGTTTGGTTGGTTAAATACATATGTATATAATGTTTACAACTAAACACCACCCAAAGCAGATAGATGCAAAAAAACGCTGAAAATGCACAAATAAACACGGCAAAGTAAACCTTTGAGTGGTGGTGACTTCGTTCTAACTAACTGAATTTGTTTCACAGAGACAGAGACCTAAGGGTAGGTTGACCGAATTTTTATTTTTTAAGTGGAAAAAAATTATTGGAGAAGTCCCGAACCGCGTGTCGATAATTTGGTTTTCTGCATGTAAGTCAAGTACAGAAAAAATCACAAAGTTTTTGAAAAACAGAAGTCTTTCAGTAAACGGTTTTAAAGGATTAACCAAATTTTTTAATTGGTATAAAATTTAGTGAAAAATCCAATTGTTTCTGAGGTCGAAAAATTAATTTTTCAGTGGGCAATTTGATCACATGAGAGGTATATTAACCACATTTACACTAGTAAAAAAAAACGTTGAAAAAAATGGTAAACTTTAAACTGCTCTCCTGTAAAATTTCCTTTTTGACTTTTAGGTCCTTTTCAATTAGTGCTGTCACATAGGTACCTATAATAAAATTTGCGTGACGTTTTTGCGTGACTATTCTTTATCTGAATTTGGTTGGTTAAATAGGTAGATGATGTTTGCAACCAAACACTACCTAAAGCAGATAGATACGAAGAGTGCTATTCCATTTCGGAATTTTATATTTCATTTTTAAATTATTACCTACTTTCAGAAATTGGAAAATTCTTTAATATACCTAAGTAATTATCAAATGGGATGTTACTGATACTTTTATCACATCGCTTATAATAACAATTGTGAAAAATTCTCTAACTTGAACTTCTAACCTGATTCAAATAAATAAATAAATACCTACTTATATTATATGACCGGGCCCGGATTAACCATGTCGGGAACCTACGCAATGCACATCCGGGCCTATTAGCCTATTCTAACAGTCTAATATATTCTTTCAACTAGAATATGTTTTTATTTATAACTAAGCTATCTTTTTAGGGTTCCGTACACAAAGTGTAAAAACGTAACCCTATTGTTTTCGCTACAATGTCTGTCCGTCTGTCAGCGCCTTTTATCTCTGGAACCGTAATAGGTAGACTCTTGAAATTTTCACAGAAGATGTATAGCTGTTGCCGCTATAGCAACAAATACTAAAACTTATAGGGTGTTCCAATAGAGAGGTGTTATTCACGAAAATGTGTTTATTTCTTGTACTGTAGGAGGAATACACTTGAAATTTACAAATAGTAATTAAAACTTAGTTCACTATAAAAACAAATATAAAAAAAAGAAAACTAAAAATTAAAGGGTATTCCGATAGTAGTATGATTTGCATGTATAAGGCATAAGTTTTGAACCATAATAGGTAGACCCTTGAAATTTTCACAGAAGGTGTATAGCGATGGCCGCTATAGCAACAAAAATTATAACTTATAGGGTGTTCCGATCGAGAGGTGTTATTCACAAATATGTGTTTATTTCTTGAGCTGTAGGAGGCTTTCACTAAAAATATGCAAGCACTAAATTAAAATTAAACAATTCTGAAAAAAATAAACCTAAAAATTAAAGGGTGTTCCGATAGTGGCGTGATTTGCATGTATAAGACCTAAGTTTTGAACCATAATAGGTAGACTCTTGAAACTTTTACCAAAGGTGTATAACTATGGCCGCTATAGCAACAAATATTAAAACTTATAGGGTGTTCCGATAGAGAGGTGTTATTTACGAATATGTGTTTATTTCTTGAACTGTAGGAAAATTTACAAACAGTAATTAAAACTTAGTTCGCATTATAAACAAGTCTAAAAAAATAAACCTATAATTTAAAGGGTGTTCCGATAGTAGCGTGCTTTGTATGTTGTAAGGCCTAAGTTTTGAACCATAATAGGTAGACTCTTGAAAATTTTACCAAAAGTGTATAACTGCGGCCACTATGGCAAAAAATACTAAAACGTAAGGTGTTCCAAAAGTGAAGTGTTATTTACGTTTATGTCTTTTTTTTTTTGAGCTGTAAGAGGCAACCACTTACAATTTGCAGACTGTAAATAAAACTATGTTTGTTTTATAAACAAGTATACACAATTGAACTTAGATATTAAAGGGTGTTCCAATAGTGACGTGATTTGCATGTATATAGCCTAAGTTTTGAATGAGTAGGTGGAATCTTGAAATTTTTACAGGAGGTATATAACTATGGCCACTATAAAAAATAGTAAAAATTAAAGGGTTTTCCGCCAGTGCCGTGATTTGCATGTATAAAGCCTTATTTCTTGAACCGTAACAGGTAGACTCTGGAAATTTTGTACAGAAGATGTGTTGCCACGGCCGATATGACAATTACTGAAAATTCAAGGGTGTTCCGACAGTGACATTTTTTCACTTTTAGTGACTTATTTTTTAATCGCAATAAGTAGACTCTTAATATATTTATAGAAAGGAAGTTGCCATGGCCACTATAATGAATAATAAAATTAAAGGGTGGTCCGACAGTGACATGATTTTATAAACCGTAATAGATACCCTCTTGAAATGTTTACAGTAGATGTGTTACTTCGGCAGCTATAACAAATACTTACTTAAAATTGAAGTGTGTCCATTAGTAACGTGTTTTTCACGAATATTACCTTATTTTTTTAACCGCAATATGTAGGCTCCTGATATTTTAACAGAAAGTGTATTACCATGGCCGCTATAAAATCAATCACATATTAAAATTTAAAGGGTGTTTTTTATGATGCAATTTTCGCGAATATTACTTTTATTTTAAAATTTAAGGGTGTCCCATAAAACATAAAGAAATAAACAACTGGAATTTTTAAATTATATTGAACATAGTACGGAACCCTACGTGTGTGAGTCTAACTCGCACTTGACTAATTTTTTTTTACCTATATTAGGTACGAAGCTTCAAAACATTAATATGTATGTACGATCATGTATATACATACGTTTGAGATACCTATTCTTTTGTAAACGAATATTCCGAAAAGTTTAATTCTTTTTTAATGTAATAGTATCAATTAAGAATTAAACAATTTTAAATTAGATTTAAAATAGTTTTATAAAATAAATATGTTCTCAAAAATGTTTCTACAACACTATTTTATAAATGAATGCTAAACCACACAATTCTCTTTAATTTTTTTTATTGTGATGTTTAAAAAGGGCGTAACTTCTTGTCTATATATTATTATTCAAACACATTTTATTGGCCACTTGTTATATACGAAAATCACTCAAGTATTTGCTACAAACCCAGACGCAACTCTTCACTATATTAAAGATTTTTAGAGAGTGTTTAAGAGTGGAATAGATAGGAAGAGTACTTAAAAGAGAATAGTTAAGAGAAAAATAATTGTATGTGAACATTTGCAGCACCATTTAGTGCTGCCAGATTATGCTGAAAACAAATCGTTAATTTCCGGTAAAAGAATTAATTATCAGTTTTCAAAACTCGTAAACAAAGATTGGACGAATATAAAGTTAAGCTTTTCTAAATTAATGAACAAGACTCGGATTTGTATGCAAATGCGGATTTCTATAAAAGATAACTACTTAGTAGCCAACTAGCTATCCGAATTATTATTATTATACATTTGAAGTAATTTGGCAGTGACTTTTGCATATTTTCTATATTTTGTGTGCATTTTGTATAGTTTTTGGTCATAATCGGGAGGGGGCAAAGGATAGTTTGCTTGACACCCAAATTTTGTGAACCCTTCACAGGCCATACCGTTTACAAATCAAAATGAAATTCAGTATGTGTTTGTTTGTTTGTTTATTGTTTATTGATTGGTTTCCTGCTCAACAAGACAAGTCTTATAATTATAGTGCAAGAATTTATAAATGTACATAGATACATAAATAACATTCACATCAGATGGAATTAAAAACAAATAACATTTAAAAACATATAAAATTTAGAAAAATTTTTGAAAATACTTAAATATATTACCAATACAAAATTAACTATTGCTAAATATATCAAACAAAAGTTTTCTGAAATGCATAGCGTTGCAGTTCTGTTGTAGGGAATGTGGAATCATGTTCCAAAGACGAGTAGCATTTAACATGAATTGCCATTCAGATACTAGGCTATGATGCTTTGGTATTAAAATGTTCCTTCCTCGAGAAGATCTTGCAAATTTAATAAAATCAAACAAATATCCGGGTAGCTGGGTGTATATGATTTTGTGTAAAAATGTCAGAACTCTAAATTTCAAGAAATTTTCGAAATATACTCCAAGGATTAATTTAGAGTACGGCAATATATGATCCTACCTTTTCAATCCGTAACCATATCTAGTGATATTGTTAAACAAAACATTAAGTTTAGATTTGCTTACAGAATCACAATTTGCAAAAAGTTCACACCCGTACGTAAGTCCAGGAATCAGGTATGTCTTAGCAAGTAAAGTTCTTATTTTCAGTGGCATGTAAGATTTTGTAATCCATAAAGTACGTAGTTTAAAATAAGTTTGTGCAACTAGGCCTTGTATGTGGTTAGACCAGGTAAGATTGTTGTTAAAAATCACACCAAGATTTTTTGCAGACTGAACTACAGAAATTTTGTCATTGATGATTTTAACTTCATATGGAAAATTGGGGGTGTAAGTCTTTTTATGGATGATTAGACACTTAGATTTTTGTGGATTTAGACAGAGACCGTTACTTGAAGCCCACGAGTATATCTTATTTAGATCATGATTGATTTTAATTACATTTTCCTGGAAGAATCTTACCGTGCAACTATGATACAGCTGAACATCGTCTGCATACATATGAACTTTGCAGTGCGACAGTTGCTGATGTAAATCGTTTGCATACAGCGAAAAGAGAAGTGGTCCTAGAATAGATCCTTGAGGCACCCCTTTAAGAAGCGGTAATGCTTTAGAACATACTCCATTAAGAAAAACTGCCTGTGTTTGACCGGTTAAATATGAGGAAAGAAGTTTTATTGAAGTAGACGTAAAATGAAAAAGCTTTTCCAGTTTGTAGCATAGGGTGTTGTGGTGGACTGTATCGAACGGCTTCGAGTGATCCAAAAGAATAAGAAAATGTATGTTTCCGACATCGAGTTCACGTCGTATGTTTTCGGTGACGTTAATAAGGGAAGTAATACAGCTGTGATTAGGGCGAAAGCCAGATTGTTTTTCAAACAGCAAGTTATTTTCGTATATGAAATTACTCCTTTGTGTATACATAAGCTTTTCGAACACTTTTGAAAGATAACATAAAATAGCAATAGGACGAAAGCCTTTGTCAGGTTTCGGAATAGGTATGACCTTGACAGCTTCCATTTTAAGGGAAAGTAACTGGAAGTAATAATATTCTTGAAAAAGTATGTAATGTAAGGCAATATAACCGGTAAAATGATTTTTAAAAACTTGGGATGTATATTATCATAACCAACAGCATTAGATTTCATGGCGCGAAAAGAGCAGACAACATCAAATTGAGATACGCACGAAAAATTGAATCTTTTCTGCAACGAAATAATCCTATCCAATCCAGCTGGTGGCTTGCGAGGACGAGTCGTAAGATGGAGCTAAAGGAATATTGGTAAAAAAGTACATTAAGTTCGTCCGGGCTAGCAGATGAGCAATTGCCAATATCGGTACTTCAAATGCCTATGTCACGTATAGTTTTCCATGTTAGTTTGGAACCAAGTGCCGAATCAAATAGTTTGCTGTAATAATCGCACTTTGCTTGTTTTATCATGTTGTTGACATTGTTTCTGGCCACATGAAAGGCAATATTTAATTCTAAAGTTTTGAAACGCTTCCACCTCGAGTATGAAAGATCCCTGACTATTATAGGTGTTTTTATGTCAGCAGAGAACCAAGGATTGTTTTTTGTAGTTACTCTTTTTGTAATGAGAGGAACGGTTTCATCGCAAAGCTGAAGAATATTGTTATCAATGAATGATAGCTGGTCATCTACCGAAGTCATGTAATAGATGCTTTCCCAATTCATTTGAATGCAGTTCTCATATAATAAGTTGCAATTTAGGTTGTGGAAATCTCTATATGTATATTTGGTATTTGCCCGTAGTAATGAAAAATCATATGTTAGAAAAATTAAATCGTGTCTCGAAAAACATATGGCGGATATTTGATCATAGAGAAGAACTTTCGACGCATCACAGACAAAGAATTTATCAAGTAGTGTGCTGCTGGTGGCTGAAAAATGAGTGGGTGTTATGACATTGACCGGTGTGAGTCCAACAGTTCCCATTGCATCTTTAAAACGTGTCTCAATTAGAAGATTAGAATTAAAATCACCGGAAATTATTATGTTTTTATAAGGTAGCGTTAAGGTCTCAAGCGAAGGTATAAAACTAGAAGCTTCAATGTGTCGGTTAGGTCTATAGACACAACCAACAAGTAATTTATCCTCAGAGGAAAAGGAAATTTCCACTAAAACGAATTCTATTTTTTCTTCGTTACCATTTTTGGCAATTATTCTGAAGGATTTATTATTTTTAACGTAAACCGCAACACCACCTCCATTCGTATAAACCCTGTCTGACCTAAATAACTTGTATCCATCAAGACCAATAAGTTTGTTTGGTGTTAGAGTCGGAATCCAGGTTTCAGAGACACATATAACGTTAACATCGGATTTTTCAAAAATAAAAGCAAATTCATCCTTCTTGTTCATTAAACTTTGTGCATTTATGTGGAATATCTGAACGCCTTTTTTCTGTTTAGTCAAAATTCTGACCATGTTAAAAGTAACGTCTTGGGGAATTCCACGAAAAATATTATCAATCATTAATATGTATTATATTGTGATATAAACAAGCAACGCTGGACGCATTTATAGAAATATAAAGTTTATTTTTAGTGGTAAAAATTTTGCATCGATGACAATAAAAAATACTATATGAGATTTAAATGAAATTAAAAATTTAAATATAAGCATAAATAATAAAATATGTATGATAAATAACTTAACTAGCGTTTTCATCAGGAGGGGCAATGTAGCAAGCAGATTGCGGGGCAGTGTAATGACGAAAAAGATTATTGAGGGCATCTAAGTGTTCAATACAGGTAGGCTTATCAGTAGTTAAACGCTTAACATAGACCATGCTCCGGTAAGAGTAAGCGGATTGAAAAATATTTTGTTTCTTTAGACGGACAGCTTCATGAAGTATTTTAAAATTACCATTTATTAAGCTTTCATGGATGTAGAAAAACGTATTGTGGTTACTGGGCATATCAGGAGTAAATCCAAGATTTGATTTTTTTTCCTTTTTTATAGGCGTTTAATGATTTTAAAAAGAAGTTTTTATCATAAAGCGTGGTTAGTTTTACAATGATAACCGCATCCGGCGAAAATTCTTTGCGTGTGTTGGTTTGGTATATGGTGATGATTTTTAAGCATAATCGGGAGGGGGAAAGCAGTAGTTTACTTGACACCCTAATTTTGTGAATGCTCTACATACCAAAATGAAATTCAGTATGTTCCTTTAGATTCAGTATGTACCTTGGGTTTATGGAGATGAAAAGCTGTATAGGTTTTGGGCATAGTTGGGAGTGGGCAAAGGGCACCCCAAACGAAAATAATTATTTTTTGATTCTAATATACTTTGAACTTTTATTATTTATATTTTATTATAATATACTTAAGGTACCTGATAGTTATGTATAAATAAAAATATCTGTTTTCAAGAAGTATGGTAGAGTTGAGTGTAGGCCACACTGGGATATAATCATATTTTCAACTTATAATACAAGGAATTTTCATTTAAAAATCAAATTTAAATTAAATACGATGACGATGAATTTTTGTCTAAACAAATGTTAAAATGTTCACCCATATTTATAAAAAATAAAATATATTTGAAGTCTATTTTAGAACTAATTTTTTATACAAAAGTTGTTCTAAAATATATTTCAAATAAGTTTAATTTATAGATTTCAAATATATTTAATTTTTTCTAAATATATATGGGGGTAAATTAATATAATTATCATGATTATATTGACTTTTCGTTATCATGATTATATTGATTTTTTTTTATTATATTGTTTTCCCCACAGTACCAGTGTTAACAGGCTTTTCGGTAGCAGGTACAAAAAACCTTTGAAACCTAAGTTGTTATTTATTTATTTTGTCAATTGCATTTTGCGCAAGTTTCACTTTATTTAAATTTATTTTCCATGTGCAAGTAGATGTAATTGTGTGGCCGAAGTAAGACGTGTACAACAAGTTGGCTTTTAATAATATTAATTCATTTTGGCACTTGAACATGACCAACACCTCAGATCAGACAGGCACTTTGCTCTCAAGCCAAACAAGTGCAGTAATTAATTCTAAATTTATTTTTTTTTGTTGAACATTTATATTGGGTATTCGTAATATAAGATGACCATTTTGTGGAGTGCGTTTTGTGTCTGGTTTTATTGGTTTAATAACGGTTGTTGTCTCATGTATCATAACGGTTTTTGGTTTAACAGAGTAATGGCGCTTATAAATAAAATGTCAATATGTGCTTAAGGCAAAAGGTAATTATAATCTTGTGCTATTTATATTTTGAACTCTTTATTATACAGTTAAAGGATCGTGAAGTGTTAAACTCTGTATTACTCATTATAAAATAAATATTTATTCGTATATTTTTATCATATTATTTTTATCTTCATAAGACGAATAAGGCTCATTATTATAACTTTTCAATAGCTAAAGTTATTATTTTGTTGGAGCAATAATTAGTTTTTCGTTATAATAACGAAAATAAGGCTTATTACTATATCTTTTCCTTAAGTTAAAGGTTGGGTTTAGCTTACTAATAATAACGAAAAGCTAATTATCGCTCCAACAAAATCCTAACTTTAGCTATTGGCAAGTTATAATAATGAGCCTTAATCATCTAATCATCGTAGATAGATACGAGGAATGTTAAAAAAGATATGCGAGCCTTAGAATGTATAATATTCTTACAAATAATTAAAGTACAAACTAAATTAAAAAATTTGGTTTGCAGTAAAACTTTTTCTTTTTTATCTCATATTTTTTATAGTATCTTCCATGTACCTATATGGACTAAAAATAAATAAATAAATTCTAAAAGACAAAGGAACAATAGTAAAAAATATACCTAATTGATACCAGCTAGTGCTATAAAATACCAGCTAGTGCTATAGAAAAATATAATGCATAGTCGTTGTTATCATTTCTATGTCATCTTTCTAAAGTTCGGCCAAGAGAAGCAATATCCCACAATTTAAATTTATTTTTGCTATTTCTACTTTAACTTGTAGAATGTTCGAGTTTTAATATACCAGGCTGAGATATTAATCATTCTTGAAGTCTTATTCCGACGCTTCTTATTTATTCAAAGTTTGAAGCTGAGTCAGTACTCCATAACTGAATGTCGTAACAGCACATTGGTTTTAATGATCAAATTATAAAGTAGAGTTTTCAAAATTATTAGCCAATAGGAAGACAATTTCGTGACGTCATTAGGCCCACATGCGCAGAAAATTTTAATTTTATTTTAGGGATGGGGTAACCTTGTCTTCTAACATCCTTGTTTTTACATTCATTTGTGTCAATTCTGCTTCTACTTTAACAGGTTAAGCGTCGATAAAGATGTATACCAAGACTTGCGAGCAGTGCAGGTAAAGTTTGGTTATTTATTTGAGTATGAGGGCGTGAGTCTCTCTCTAGGTATTGTAAATATTGCCATTGAATTAGCATTAGGATAATTTTACAAACAATTTGATTCAAATCTAAATAATTTCAAAACAAATTTTGGTTGTCACATTTCCTGCATAGACGAGTTATGTTCGAACAAATTTTCTTTGTCGTCAATAGATTTTTTACTTTTTTTAGTGATCGTGAAAAAAATTGATGTGATGATTTTAACTGAATCTATTTAAAATATTTTAGCGATGATGCTTGTGGGTCTGGGTGGGTATGTGTGCCACTATTTTCGTGAACGCTCTAACATATCAATATTAAATTCAGTATGTGTCTTTGGTATATGGAGAAGAAGAGCTGTGTAGTTTTTGGGCAAAATCGGGAAGGGGCAAGGGTTACAGTTTATTTGGCACCACAAACCGAAAATAATTATTTTTCTGATTCCTATATACTTTGAACTTTTATTCTTTGTATAGGATATCCATAAAAATATCTGTGTCCATGAGGTATGGTAAAGTTGAGTGTAAGCCACTTCAGATTTGTTTAGTACATTTACCAATCTGTGTGTTTGCTCAGTAGTGCTGTGCTGTCTTCGTAGTCCGCATTACACAGTGCGACAGAATCAAAATACTTGGGAAATAACTCAGCCATTTGTAAAGCGCTTAAGCTTTTTGGCGCTATGTTGGTACCTCGGAACACTGCAAATTCTCTTAGAGCTAACTCTTTACAAATGGCTGAGTTATCTTCAAAATATTTTGACTCTGCCCCACTGTGCATTATTGATTTAGAGTACATATTATCTCACTCCATATAACTTCTTAAATATTTTTGGATTCATATTTTTGGTTATTTATAACCAAAAAAATAAAACCCTCACTAAAATTGGTTGCGATGATCAAAATAAAATATATCTTATAAAAATGGTTATCATTGTTATGTCCCAGCAACATTCATAAATATCATATAATTTTCTTTTTTAACTGAAATTTTATTTTGTTAACCAATGTTTTGTAAATAGTCAAATGATTTAGAATAAGAAAATTTTTATTAGTCGGTAATTAAATTAAAATCAAAATATAATAAAATTTAAAAAGTGAAAAAGTTAACTTTAAATTAATTTAACAAAAATTTTATTTATTTGAGTTCCTTAAATAACATTTTGAACTTAACCTTGATCGATTAAAAGAAATTCTTTAAAGAATAAAACAAGTTTAGTAGTAGTGATACTATTTATAATATTTTGTTTTAAGATGAGACATTTTTTATTTCATAATTTCTAATATACAAATATTAATTTTCATTAACATACATTTAACTGACAGTTTTTAAATCTTACAGTCTTTTAAAAAGTCTTATTATAGGTTTTAATCAAAAATTATTAAAAAAAACTATTTTGCCTTTAACAGCAACAATTTCTTTTTATATCAATTAGCAATAAATTTTTTTCGGCACATTTGTTTAGATATAAACAAAGGCACCACCTGACACATCATCTCAGTCAAGTCTGAGAGCAAGGATAGAGTTAACATAGTCAAAGTTTTTTTGTACTTAGATATAAATACAGAGTCTATTGCACCATGCAGATTAGAACCCTTCTCTCGTTGTACTTTCTGTATGAGGTGCTATCGACGTTACTAACGAGTGATTTTTTAAGAGCTTGAGAACTTTTTTTTTAAAAAAACGCATAAAATTTGCAAAATCTCATCGGTTCTTTATTTGAAACGTTAGATTGGTCCATGACATTTACTTTTTGAAGATAATTTCATTTAAATGTTGACCGCGGCTGCGTCTTAGGTGGTCCATTCGGAAAGTCCAATTTTGGGCAACTTTTTCGAGCATTTCGGCCGGAATAGCCCGAATTTCTTCGGAAATGTTGTCTTCCAAAGCTGGAATAGTTGCTGGCTTATTTCTGTAGACTTTAGACTTGACGTAGCCCCACAAAAAATAGTCTAAAGGCGTCAAATCGCATGATCTTGGTGGCCAACTTACCGGTCCATTTCTTGAGATGAATTGTTCTCCGAAGTTTTCCCTCAAAATGGCCATAGAATCGCGAGCTGTGTGGCATGTAGCGCCATCTTGTTGAAACCACATGTCAACCAAGTTCAGTTGTTCCATTTTTGGCAACAAAAAGTTTGTTAGCATCGAACGATAGCGATCGCCATTCACCGTAACGTTGCGTCCAACAGCATCTTTGAAAAAATACGGTCCAATGATTCCACCAGCGTACAAACCACACCAAACAGTGCATTTTTCGGGATGCATGGGCAGTTCTTGAACGGCTTCTGGTTGCTCTTCACTCCAAATGCGGCAATTTTGCTTATTTACGTAGCCATTCAACCAGAAATGAGCCTCATCGCTGAACACAATTTGTCACATTTGAACATTTCGAACCGAACACTGATTTTGGTAATAAAATTCAATGATTTGCAAGCGTTGCTCGTTAGTAAGTCTATTCATGATGAAATATCAAAGCATACTGAGCATCTTTCTCTTTGGCACCATGTCTGAAATCTCACGTGATCTGTCAAATACTAATGCATGAAAATCCTAACCTCAAAAAAATCACCCATTAGATGATCGCGGACTAGAAACCTTTGGCATAACTCTTGGCCTGGGTTGAAGAGGAGTTTTCGCGTCATTCGAAAGCTTTGACACAAGCAAATCGTTTTATTACGTATTTCGGTGTATATCCCAAAGGCTACTTCTACTTAATAAGATTACCTTGCAACTCTGAATGTTTAATTGAATTCATATTACACGATAGAAATTATTAGAAGCATATTTTTAATGTATTTATTAAAATTGAGAAGAATTAATAACATTTTTGAAATCTTAAACCATCAAAAGTACGGCTTGTAATATCTTAAAAAATATTTAAAAGCTTTAATTGTAGAGGGAAAAAAGGAAAATATTTAAGAAAGGTGATACTCGTGATAAAAATTCTTGGAAAGTGTAATAAAATTGTAAAATGCCTAACAGATAAAATTGGTATTTTGGTTTGATCCACTTGGTAAGGAATATGCAGTTCTGAATTAAGGAACAACTTCTTAATTGAATTCCAAAGTTTTCAAAAAATAATGTTTAAATAATTATTGTTTTTACTTTGTTTCTAGAAACTTGCAACTATTAAAATACAATTTTAAAATGGTGGAAAAAAATCATTTTGAAATTTGCGCTTTAATCCACAAAAATGTCACTCACTTTTTTGAGGACACCAATGATTCTTTGCAATATTAAAAAATATATTAAAATTTTCAGGCATTTAACCGTATAATTGAAACAAATTACATTTTACGGACACAAAATTTTATTATTTAAAATGTATTGTGGCTTTTGACGATTGTTTGCGGTATATGACTATTTTTATTAATTTTATCTGGCAACTGTAATGGTGAATTTAAATTATTTAAAGCATATTTTTAGGGTTTAATTAAATTTATATTAAGAAACACGTTTTTTCTTTACCATACGTAGTATAAGGTCAAGTAAAGTAATCGTGAAAAAAATCGAGGTCGGGATTTCGACGGATTTATGTATATGTTTTGAGGTCTCCTGAATCTATTTTGGCTATTTTCGCGATGATGTCTGTGTGTGGGTGGCTGTGTATGCCACTATTTTGCGGAGTTTCTACCGGTTATACCGCTTGGCATATCAAAATATCTAAAATTTTGTATGTTTGTTCCTTTGGTATATAGAGTTGAAGAGCTGTATAGTTTTTGGGCATAATCGGAAGGGGGCAAGGAGTAGTTTGCTTAACCACAAATTTTGTGAAGGCTCTACAGGTATGTGCCTTTGGTATATGGAGATGAAGAGCTGTGTAAATTGTGGCATAATCGAGAAGAGGCACTGGGTAATTTACTGTTTCTATTGGGTATAGTAAAATCTGGAGTGGCCTACACTCAAGTAAGCCACTCCAGATTTTTTTTTTTTCAATAGATAAGCCTTTTAGTTCTTAACTTGCATAATTATATTTTTCTTATTTCTTAGAATCCTCTTTCTATTTTAAATATGCCCTTAAGGACAGTAGGCGTAAATGGGTTAATGACCTTGCACGCATAAATGGTTTCCGGTTGAAATGCACAAAGAACTACGATTTCTATAAAATGCACTTAGGCGGCGACTACCACCTTATTTGGAATCTTAAAGTGTTTACCTATTACATTTAGGCCGTGTGACAGAGGAAGAATACTCATCAGAGTGATATTAATAAGGTTAGTTTGGTGCCATTTGAAAACGGTACAGTATTACTGAAAAGGCGTATTCAATGAGAAAGGCGTAGAGATGGCTGAAGAGCATTTGGAAATATGACTTTTAATTGATACAAGATGAAGCAATTTATAACATGATATTGCTTTGTCACACTGTATACTATTTTTGTGCATCAAGCATGACTAAACGTCTCTAACGAATGAAATTTTAAAGGCAGAAGGGTCCTTATTTAGGAGGTGAAATAATTTTTATAATGGGATTTTTTTCTTTATATATCCCTGGGGGGTTACTGCGTATTTCGATTCGAAAGAAAAATTGTTGGAAACTCAATGTAAAAGACATACAAATTCGAATGATTTTTCTTTCGGATCGAAATACGCAGTAGGCCCCCGGGTCACAGTTTTGCTAGATTGTTGTTAACATCAAAAGAATTGTTTTACCTCTAATTCGGGTTTAAAAGTTGTTTCATTCGTATTGAGAGTGGAAAATCGCTGAAAAGGGTTATATTTTTTACTATTATAGAGACTGATTCTAAGAGTGGACTTGGGCAATGCCGGGTAATTCAAGCTAGGACGGAAATAAGTACTTTTTATCTAAATATATATTTCACAAACACGTATCTCTCTGCTTATTCTTCATTAGCTGGCGAGAGGGGAGAGAAGAATTATAAGGGGTACCCATATGCTTATACTCTTGAAATTAATTTTGTGCTCTCATTCGTACTTTTAATTATGAAGTTTAAAATGTAAATGTAAAATGTAAAAATGTACACCCATAGAAATTGCTGCAAGAAAAATTGAATGATATAAACACAAAAGCAATTTTAAAGAAGAAAAGAGAAAGGTTTCAGCCACAAACGTTGCATAATGTAATAGTGCGCTCACACCGCTTTCAATAAAAAATTGTGAGTGGTTCAGGCAGGTTCTAGCTAGCAAAAGTAATTAAAACCGAAAGGTGGTGCTGTTGTCGAGATCTTAATTCTTTAATTGTTTTTTTTACGCTTGCCCAGGCTTAATAGTGTATTTTATTAAATTCTTTAATTTCAACAAAAATTAATAAAGTTTTTCATTCCCTGTAAACGAATTTTTTTTTTTAAATTAAAATACATTAACAGTTAATTAATTTTTGTCAAAATAGTTTATTTCATATTTAGGCCCTTAGAAATTTTCTTAGATTTCGTAAATATTTTTTAAAGTTTTATTAGATATTGCAAAATGAAGTTGAAATCTTTCAAACAGAATTCTTTGTAAATACGACAATTTTTATTTCACATTCGTGGTTGAATACAATTTTAATGAATTTCGTTTATTTAAAATTTTTTCTTTAAAAATGGTTTTTTAAAATTTTAAAAGGATATCTAAGATTTTGATACAAAAACCACAAAAATAGATGCATAAAAAAATTATTTAATATTTTGTAGTTTTTTTTTATTGTACAAAAACAAAAACAAAAAAATTAAAGAATAATTAAATAAAAAATTTATTTTAACAACAGGGGATCTTCACACTGCAACTGATGTCAAATGAACTTTATCTATTAGATAAATTATTCATTTCATATCATATTGCTGTGCAACTCCGCCAGGCCTCATAATTTGTTCAAGTTCTTGAAATTAAAAAATATATGTATATATTTAACTAAAATCAAATAAATAATTAAAAAAAAAAATGCTACAAAATAACTATGTATAACATAATTTAACATTAGGTTTCTTTTTTTACATGTATAAAGTATAAATAATAATACCAATAAATTAATTAAATAATTTAAATTGTTAATACTAAAACTAAAATCAAGTGATCGTTGCTTACAAAAATATTAAATAAATAAATTAAATTTTATTAATAAATAACGATAAAAGATCAAATAAACGAAAATCAAACACAAATAAAAAATGTTTCAAATTTGTTGGGATTCAAAATAAAAAAAAATTATCATTATTTAAACAAATAATCACTTAAGTATGTGCAGTTATAAATAAATGGTGGAGAAATGAATTTATAGTAAAATAAATAAATAATTACACTTATAAGAAAGTTAGAAGAATTGAGCTTTTTTTTTCCTTCAATTAGTTTTGGATTTAATTTCTTATATTTTTATTTTCTTTCAGCAGGCTGCATTACTCTTTTACACATACAATTTATATTTTTAATTTAATTATTTAAGTCAGTTGCCTATGAATAATAATGATTATGATTATGATCATGGTGATGATGATGTTTAAATGTTTAATAAATATATTTAAATAAATTGCGTACATATATGCATATATGTATATGTTCAATATGTATGATTGTATGTATGTATGAATGCGTGTATGTGTATGCGTGTTTAATGATTTAAGTCCTTGTGTTCAATTTAACATCAAACATTCTTAAAAATTAATGAGATTTATCTAGTTGCTTGCAAGCTCAATTTTAGCTTGTATTTCTCTCTCAACTACCAAGTTTCTTTCATTTCTGTTTTTACTTCTTCCATTTGTTTTGCCTTTATTCTGACTCCGTACTTTCACAATAAGTTTGCACCAAATGTAAAACATGTTCAAATTCTTCAATTAAATTTTTAATTATGAGAAAGTCACGTACTCTACGACCAATGTTGGAATTGAATACCACTGTATTTTCAGCTAAATCTGGTTTCTCTATTTCTAAAATTTCCAATAAATTTTCCGCCTCCTTCATGTTAAACTTGATTTCGGCTTTGACGGACTGAAGAAATTTTATAATCTTATCAATCGATATCTCTTCACCATGTTCGATTTTCGTCTTATTATCATTTGTATCCTGGGACGCATAATCGATAAGTTGATCGAACGTATGTAGATTCAAATAAAAGTCATGGATTTTTTTGTGTAACTAAAATGAGAAAAGGTTGAAAAATGATTTAGATTTGAAATATTTACTATCAGTTATTATGTGATAAAATGCAATAGAATTCACGAGTATAAAATTAAAATTAAAAATCGCCTAATTTTATGGATTTAATTGTTTAATTAAATTAAACATAAAACAATTTAATTTAACCAAATATAATTTAATTAATAATTATTAAATTTGATTTTATTACATTTTTTAATTAGGAAATATTATTATTTTCAGTCCTTCGAAAAGTTAAAAATATTTAATCCTCATTTTGTTTTAATTGAATCGTATTGAAATAAAACAAAAACAGAGCAGTGTGATTTAGGGAAAAATTACACTTCATAATTTAATGTGTAGTTTTCTTGTAGGTATATATCGATACCTTAATATAGAAAGGCCCTAACTAACATTTTTCCTACTTTACAAAAGAAGGAAAAACGTAATCAAAATTATGGTTTTGTAGTCGCGAATTTTTTTTTAACGCAATTTTTTATTAAATTCTACTAGCGTTTTAATGCTGTAACAATTTCTTTTTATTTTTCATTTTGTATTAGAACATTATCTATCCAAATATGCAAACAAAATCGATTTAAAAAAAAAACGAGTTAGGGCCTTTCTATATTAAGGTAACGATATGTATACATACATTTATATTGATTTTAAAATTTTTTTATTTACTTACTTCATTTTCAATAGAAACTTGTTTGCGATTGGGATTTCTGGTTTCCAAACTAATAAGTTTCCATGTTTCTGACATGTCTTCAAAGGTTTCATTGCCACGATCTCTTAACTGTAAAAAATAATAACAAACAGAAATATTTCATTATTTTAGAAAAGTTTGATTTTTTTTTTTTTTTTAATTTTTGATTTAAATGAAAGTGTTGTGTGAACGAATGTATTTTGTTGTAAAAACTAATCACAAAATAAATTTTAAGTAAAATTAAGCAAATTTTCTATTATAAAGGCGTTTTAATTATGATTTACGAAAAAAGTAAAATGCTGATGTCCATGACTACAAGTCGTTACACGAGCGAATAAATAACTTATGATATGGTTTCAATACAATTTTTCTAAACATACAAAATTAAGGTGTTAAGTTCATCACAGTTTTTAATGCAAATTAGCAACAACATTTTTACAATATTGTATTGTAACCGGTACAACCAACTAGCAGTTCCCGCCTCTTCGTCAGCTTCTTGACGATGTTATGTTCGATTTTTTTTTTGTTTTAAAAAAAGACAACACTACCACTGCGAAGCTTTTGCTTGTCTGCAGAATGTAATCCACACCAAATTTTAAGGCTCTTACTTTTATAGTGAGTGCTGCAGATATGGTTTATGCATTTAATTTACATATAGGTGCCCAACCCTGGATAATTACTCAGGAACATAGGCTTTATATAAAAATCTAAAATTAGTGTAGAGTTCTGTAAATAACATACTTTCACTACTTTTTCTCTATTTTCTCCTGAAAATGAGATATGTTTACGGTAAAAAAAAAAATTTATATTTGAACCGAGTTACTACGATGCCTTCTCACATAATTTTATTTTATTGAAATTCATCCAGTAGTTTTTACGTTATGCGAACACAGACAGACAGACAAAAATTTAAAAATTCCAAAAATGCAGGAAATTTTTGGAATTTAAAAATTTTCAAAAATATTTTATGTACAGAAATGGTGGTGTTACAGTTTTATTATACATATATAGATAAATAAGGTAAATAACTTACATAGTTTGCACACAATTGTTTGATGTACAACATGGAGGCATTCATTTGCTGATACAAGTTTTGATAGATTTTGTTGCCGTTGCAATAACTCATTTTGTATTGTTGTAAATAATGATGGGGCGAAGTAACGGGAGCAGCACGTTGATGTAAATGATGGCGATGATTGGGCAGGGGTTGAAGGGTTTGATGTCTTGCTAATCTTTGACTTGGTGAAAATATATGATTCGCTTGAACTTGCTGCTGGTGATATATTGTTGGTGAATTTGGTAGAGATTGTATTTGTAAATTTTGTTGTAAATTTTGTAAATTTTGCTGCTGCTGCTGCTCTTGGAGTCTTTGTTGTTCTTGTAATTGTAGTTGATTTAGCTGCTGTTGTTGACTGTGTCGTCTTTGTTCTTCTAAGAGTTTTTGATGGTAATGTTCTCTGTAAACATTTGTGTGTAAAATGAGTTTTCGTCCGGATGTCGAAACACGACGCACTGGCACCGCTTGTGTTGTTTGTAAAAATATGGCACACCAAATAAAAAATAGGAAAAAAATAAATTCTGCAAAGAAATTAAAAAATCATATAATAATTAATATGGTTTAAAAAAGAAAGCTAATGTGTATAAAAGAAATCATTAGAAGGTCCTAAATCACTTTATGTCCCTGTTAACTATACATATATGTATAGGTAAGGCATACCTTGTGGAGATTGATTTTTATTAAGACTACTATTCCCGCTTTGGAAGTTTTATTAAAAATAAAATAATAACATTTATAGCACGATTTAATGAACATGCAGAAAAACGGGTTCTCAGGATCTGATCATAATCCTATAAGAAATGGTTAAAAATAAGTGTTTTAAAATTTCAGATTTTAGTTAGCCCCTTATATAACCATTTTAATTTGATACTGATATAAGGAACAGCCTGTATTTAGTATTCTCAACAAGGACACGAGGCCTTAGTTTCAAGGCAGGGACTTAAAATGTTTATCCCCGACCAAGTTTATTTTAAAAATTCTTACAATAATTCTATACAGATAAGTTTGACAGTTAAGGTTGCGTAGAAAGTGGTGTTATAGGATTGTATATGTACGAGCTCGCCGCGTCAGTGTTGCCGCAAACCACAAAACACCATGAATAAACCAAAGCGGTTTTTAAAAAGTTTTTTATTTAATGAAGATGGTGATGGTAATACAAAATACGAAACCAGAATTTAAAAAATATCGAATTCAAATACTCCCAAATAAATATCTATATATCGCTATTGCAAATATCGATAGCTTTTTAAATTTCTTTTATTTTTTTTTTTTTTTGCCCAACCCTAATTTATACTATTATTATCAGTTCTTAATTTCTTTTAAATGTTGTCCGTTTGTGTTTTAAGTCCTACCCCACTGATAAACTAGTTAGTTATGTGTGGTCTCTTTGTCAGCCATTGAAGAAATCTTAATGTCACGTCATCATCAATGAACTGAACTGATCAGAATCATAATTTTTTTTTATTGCTTTTTGTTTGGCCAACTTTAATTAAGCACAATGCGGTAATTAGTACAAAAACGTTTAATACACACGTCTTATTTTAAGAATTTTTTAATTTTTCATTCAGTTGTGGCTATTGACTGCTGCGGCAACAACAGTTTGTCTTCACATTCTTCAATTGTGCCACAAGAGTTGTTTAGATGTTGCTCAAAATAAATTATCTGTTTCTGTTTCTTAAAATTTGTTTCTACGTCTAACCACCAGCCGGCCAGCTTAATGATATTTTTTGTAATAGCTTCCTCAATGGTTTTGGACTGTTAGTTGTATAAAAATCATTGCAAGAAGTTAAAGGTGTATTTTATGTTGATGCATGTTTTTATTGAAAATTTTCCTTCAAGTTTATCTATCTCTAGATATGGGGTATTCCATTTGGATGTTTTTAGTGGAGAAAATTTTATCAGATCATTAGTTTTAGTAAAGCTTATAGAAAAGTTGTTTGAATAAATTCTAGAAAAGTTTTAAATTTATTAAACAACTTAGATAATAGTGGCAAATTATTATGTCTTATGTCTTTAAGTCTTTCAACAAAATCGAAGCTAATTTTTATTTAGCCAAGGAAAGCGTTTACCTTAAAAGTTAAAGGAAGCTGTTTTATCCCATAACGATCATTTTTAGTGAATTTATAATTTGATTAAATTAAAACTAAAGAAGATTTTAATTTGCAAAAATGCTTATTCAAAATCACTATCCCATTACATGTCCATTGAAATACTACAAAGAATGCTGGTTATTTAGCAAGTTCGTTTCTTGCATTTGAAGCAATCAAATTATGTTCGACAAAACTGAAAATATTTAATTAAATTGAATTTGCACATCAACAAAAAGTATGCGCGACCGAAAATATTGGTAATGTTAGTGGATTTATTACAGAAGATCGCATCTTACGGGGTATTTTGCAATTGTTTTTGCATCTTTATTTTTGAACTAAAACCACCTTTTCATGGAAATCATAGAAGTTAGGTTTATAAAGTGCTTGAACAACGTTATTGGGATACCGAATTGTAGCATTAAATTTCCTTTGGAGATTGAGAAAGAACATGAATGTTGCAACTGGAGCAGTAAAAACCCACAAAACCCTGTCAAAAAGACTTTGTCTTGAGTTATGATTTTAGGACATCTATACTCCGTGGAACATCATGAACATATAAGCAGGTTTGTAAGCAATCAGAACTCGTCATTCCCTTGCAAACCTGCATACAGCGTATAGAGTATTTTTTGCTGAGAACTAAATTCTAAATGTTATTGTCTAAAACATAAAATTAAAAAATACAATATTGCTGATTATATTTACTATTTACTTTTGAAAACACTACAGTGGTCAAAACTGGAAGCGATATAAAATTCACAACGCTGTAGCAGTATTTTTTTTTTTAAAGCAACAGTATCATTGTTTTTATTTGGCAGTCGGTTAAACACAGAAGGCACACCTGAGACAAGGCGTTAGTGATGGGCCAAGAATACTTTAAGTATCATTTGGTGAAAATGAAAATCAAAGAAAATAATACTTTCAGATTATGATCTGAAGAGTCTGAGAAAGAAGCACAAATATTGTGTAAGTTTCCAGCACTGACTAGCATAACGCCTAGAACCACGGGCAGATATATTAAATGTGGATGCCGTATGGCATCTAAGAATCTGAGAAAGAAGGAAATAACTACAGTCGATTGAGAAAGCTAATGGCAGCACAAGACTCAACGAAAGTAAGATAGTCGTAAAATACCAACCTGCTGATTATCATCAAATCATTGAGGACCGAAGGGAGTCGACAAGAGAACCAAAAAGTGGATTTGGTAGGAATCGAACCCACAAACCACAAATCAGTCTTTCGATGCACTCAAAAACACTTGCATGCTGCTGGCGAGCTTCAAAACATGGTCCTTTCTGATTGAAAAAATCTTACGGTTCGGTAATGCATAAACAAACAAAACGTTAGCGTATGGTAAGAATGCAGATTAAAAGATAATGCCCTGCGAAAGCAAGCGTTTTAAAACATTTTCTTTGTATTGTCATCTAGAGCTTATATGTTTATATGTATTTCAAATGTTAAGATTTTTTTTAAATTTATCATTTGAAAGGGGGCTTACTGACAAGAACTGCGGACGGCCGCTTTGCCTATGTGAAATTTCATTAAGATATCTTCAGTGGTTCATGAACAACTGAATTTTCCCAAAATAAAAAGTTTTCAAACTACTGTGCAGTGGTTTGGCAAGCGGTAAGTGCCATCTTGTAGTGGTGATGACCAGATGGCATTTACAGCTTGCTCGTTATCATTGAATATAATGTAAACGGTAATCAGAAAACTCACATTTATCATTAAAAGATGATAAATGTTAATTTGTTACCTTAAAACGTTTTAACAAGACTTGGTGTCAAACCTTAACACCCGTAACAAGCAAACCATATCTCCCGAACCTGTAAAAACCAACGGTATTTTTAATGTGCACCTTTTCGGAATTATTTATAAAATTCTTCGCTTGAATTATTATTTTATGAAAAATGTTTATAAGGTTATTTAGCAAAATATATATGTATATTAAAGCAAATTTTTACCACACTATGGATCCACCCATATCCTTTAACACAAAATGAGATGTAACAATTATCTTTAACAACAGCTAACTACTGAACTACATGTGCAACTTATACCATACCTACAGCAACGTTGCAAGCCTTTGAAAAAAAAATAATGAAAAATATTTTTAAGTCTACATAATTGAAATTTTACCAGATAAACATTAGAAATTCACTTGATTACTTTTATACATACATATGTATAATGTCTACTACAAGTAAGTAGATGTAACGAATGGCCACGAGAGCACAGGCACACTCATGCAGAAGCTCACATAGAAATAACACAAATAATTAACAAGTTAATTTTTATAAAATGCGTATGCGTGTGGGCACTAACAAACTTGGTTCAGTTTGTGTAAGAGAAGAGAAAGGTTAGGTTTTATAAAATGCTGGCATAATTTAATTACTGTTATAAATCTTGCGAAGAAAATAATAGCATGAACAGCATCAACATTGAATAAAAGAAACAGATAAACAAACGAAATAAAAATACGAGTATTAACACACATACACACACAAACTCGTTATTGTACAATTATGTATTAGAAATGTGTAAAGTACAACCAGGCGTATGATTATTAAAGATTTATAAAACAAAAATGTACTTATTACACGCGCACTCACACAAGCACAAAAATATACATACAAGGAATTTATTGAAAAGAAAAAAAAAAAGAAAAATATATATATTAAACTAAAATTAGATAAACTCGTTAGAAAATCAAGTTAAAAAGGACTTGTGTAAATTTGCAATGACTATTGTTAGATGAAATCAATTAAGCAGTTGGGAAATGTCGTATTAAATTATGATACGAACAACATAAGAGCACATACTCGTATGTATATTTGAAACTAGTTTTAATTAGCAACAGCAAGAAAAAAAGTTTAAAATAATAAGATAAGATAAGGCAGCTATCTTTGTTTTTACTCTGCTCTGCTTAAGGGTTAATAGCGACAACGAACACCTCTCTGCTAATTATCTTAAGTAAAAATGGAAAAATGCCCACACGATTTACTATTTCTGCTATTTCTGTTTAATTGCTAATGTATGACCTGTTTTTGTTTACAATTGTTTCAATCATTTTCTTATTCACCATAGAAACAGTAGATTGAGAAAAAACAATATTGGATTTTAACATTTAAGCAGTTGCTAGAGTTGTTCACAACAATGTATTATTAAGCATACAAAAAATAGGGATTCGATTTTTTGTGTCTTTTATAATGTTGATCTAAGTTTTCCTTCAGAGGGTATGAAATAAGATAAACGATAGCTTTAACTAGCTTTCGTCCTCAAATACTTTACTTTCATGCTACATATAATTTATTTTTAAATGATTGGCTCATGTTGCTATTAATAAATGACTTTAATTATGTAATGCAACATAGCAACCCTACTTTATTTTTAGTTATAGTTTTTCTTAAAATATGTTTTCATATATTATTAATTTTTTATAGTACAGCAGTGACTTTTTCTTATAAATGCATACAAATTTAGTGGATTTCGTTTCTCAGCAATGGTTTCAATAAATTGAAGAACAAATGAAACACAAGCCTGACTTTTTATTTTTTAATTTTACATACAATATTTGAAAACCTAATCTTCTGTTGGCAAAAAAAATATAATAAAAAGGCGTCAACAAAATCTAGCCAAAACAGCGATTAATTCAAAGGAGCTTTAATCTTAAATAATCAGCCTTATTACAGTTGTCGTTGTTAAAGAAAGCAATCGGATTTTCTTTAATCTATTACAATATTATTGTTAACAACGACAACCGTAATAAGGCTGAATATATATATTTTTTAAATTATAAACATACTAGCTGTGCCCGCCTCTTCGTCAGCGCCTTTGCAATGTTTTGTTCGATTTTGCTTTAAAAATACATTTTATATAGGGAAAACACACCATCATATAAGTGCGCATATAACGCATATTCGTAGAAATTTTTCGATGTTTTTTCTTTATAAATCATCAGTGAAAGTAGACCTTTCCAACGCTAACGGGAAAACATGCGCATGGCGCAATCTTGTCTTCTATCATTCTTGAGTTTATAGCGTGTTTTTAGCGTAGTGTTATAGCTTCGCTTGTAGCGCGCACTCTGACATCAGACTAACGAATTTTTTGTTTTTCTGAAAATATTGGCTTTTTCAACCATTTAAGAGAGCATTCTAACTGCAAATTTCAAAAATTTAATGAAACAAAAAAAAAATTGTGTTTTTGTGTAAAGCCTGGTACTCTGTTCAGTTTTTCATGCTGAATACTGTCAAGCTGCATACATAAAAAATTTGTATGAAAAAATGTTGCAGAAGTAGTGCTCTGTTTTTACTGTGGAAAAACATGAAATGCTTCTGGCAACATTTTATCAATACTGTGAAATAAAGCAAATGAGCATTATTTCATGTGGAATTTTTCTGTAAAATTTTTTGTCGAAATTTTTTTAAAACAATGTGGTATATTTAAAAGCAAAAAAACGTAAAATTCTTCCAAATCGCGAGATAAATGTCACATTTTAAATGTCAAATTTTCTTTGTGAAGTAACAGATGTGGCTCAACATTTTCCACAAATTCGAACAGAGTACTAGGCTTAAAACATAAAAGTATTTCGATAAAACTTATTAAAAATGTTATTACTTCTTTGTAAATAAAACAATAGAAAATAAGACACATAAAGATGTTTTATTTATACTGGGTGTATGAGAAAAATTTTGAAGTATAGATACAAAAAAAAAATACTTACATATTATATGCATAAACATCTATTGGCAACATTTTTCCTTTAAAAATAAAAATATAAGGTCCTGTTTTTTTACGATCGCACCCAATAACTCTTTGAAAATGTCGACATGTCGTCCGAAAATATTCATTTTTTAGAACTATTAAACAAATATATTAAAAATAATTCTGTACTACTAATCTATTTAAAATTTTCTAAACATTTTGCCAAAGTTGCCATTGGAAAGGAAGATAGTTTAAGAAAATCTAGAAACTAAATACACTTCAAATCCTGCGATGTACACATTTTGCTTTTTTTCTACACTCTTTCAAAGTAAATAATAAAACTTAGCCCCCAAGTTTAAAAAATATTTTGTACTTTGAAGGAGTGTAGAAAAAAAGCGAACAACATAGAGCAAAAAGTTTGACAGATAGTCATGGAAAATTTTATTTTCTCTCACACGTTAAAACAAATTTGCTTCAATATACCAAATTGAAATTTTAACATTAGACTTTCTCCGTGAGATGTTTATTATTATCTTTACATTATACATTTTTGCGAACATGAAAAAATTAATTTTTATTAAAAGCTTAAAAGTATCATACAAGGCATATTTAACAAGGTGATAGCGTAAAGGAGAGGAAAAATCTGGAAAAAATTTTTTGAATTTTTTTCTATATGGATTTTGACAGTAATATTTATTTTATTCTCTCTTGAAATACATGATTAATGTCAAACTCCATATAAAAAAAAAATTGAAAAAATTTCTCTTTAATATTAGCTCCGCCTTGTGCTGTCACCTGGCTAAATATGCCTTGGTAACATACATAGTTTAAAATTGCATTAACACTCTTTTTTAATCTTTGTAACAAAAGCAACAAAAAAAATAACTTTCAATTAACGATAATAATAACAATTTGTCTACCCTGCGCTTTGAGGGTTTTCGATAATACACCAGCCTACTATTTTCAATTGGCGAAAAAATCATCCACCACACAAAATGTTGTTTAATTAATTTTTAATTATTAAATAGATGTATTTATCGTAAAATAAACAAATGTGGTCCTACTTAGACTTTTACATAATTGGCGGTTGGTACAATAATATTGTATTAAACGTGTTGTATTTCTCCTATGATATAGACTGCGCAGAAGCACTTTTTGGGCACGAAAATAATTGGAATGGAAAAAATCTATAGAGACAAAGTTGGTTCTTTTGGAAAATTGTTAAAACCAACCATAAAAACCAACCCATAAAAAATAAAAAAAATATCAAAATAATAATATAAAATTTTGGATTATTTAGAAAAGCATCACCTATATATAGTTAGTTCATAAAGTATTTTTCCTCTCAAGGTGGCACCAACCAAAAATGTTATTGTTAATTGGTTGGCCTGTTTCGGAGACTAGTCTAAACGCACAGAGGGATACTGTGATTTTTTATTACAAAAGTGATATTGAAAAATTTTTAAATTAAGTCCCAAATTCTCGAAAAATCCAGGGATTTATTAATTTAGATATACACTGTTTACCTTCAATAGTAAAATTGATTTCTTGGTGTTGCCAGCGTGGTTATTCACTAAAGTCACCTTCTTCCATGTTCAAGCACCTTCCTAAAATATTGTTATTTTAAGTATCAAGCTAAAGAATTTATATCGAAAATTACACAGTGCTACAAATAAAAACTTTTCGGAAAATACATGGACTTGATAGTATAGGTTCGATTCTATTACCAAAGGGTAAAAACAACCTATACTCAGTTTGTCGAATTTGGTGACTAATTTTTATTTATGCTGTTGACATTTTACTTTTTTTTACTTTTACTTTACTTTTCTTTAAAAAAATTACAGGGACTCCTAAATGTTCACTAACAATATATAGGAAAATTGTAGCCACTGTAAAACTGAACAACTTTTGTGAACATACCAATGCAACATGAATGTGTCTAGGTACCCTAAAGGACTCATTAAGATCACTTATTAACTTAAACTTACTTTACTTACTTTTCTCAAAAACATTAACAACACTAAAAATACAGGTTAAGATTATATTGACATGTTTTACAGTGGCTATAACATATTGTAAGTGAAAATTTAGGAGTCCCTATAAGTTACGCTGAAATAAGTAAAAAACAATAGAGAAAAATTGGTCACCAATTTTTACAAACCGAGTATAGGATATTTACTACCCTTTGCTAATAGAATCGAACCTATCCCTTCAAGTCCTTGTACTGTTTTCACTGTTGCATTGTGTTACATAGTGCAACACGGAAAAAAATAACCATATACGGACACCACTACGTGATTAAAGACCAAAAAAAAAGACCCCTGTCTCCCAGTTTTGCCCAAAGTACTCCAGGTTTTTTTTTACGGACCTTCAAAGATGTGGTGCCTCGATGTCTTTTTTGCAAAAAAATTATCATTTACTCAAGCTCATATTTTGCAAACCGTTTGGAATTTTGATATACTCTCTGAGGCAAAGTTGTAGCTCTTGTCATAAAGAACAAAAATTATTAACATATAAAATCAAAAAAAACTTCATCTTCAAGGTCAAAATCGTAAAAAACTTTAAAAATTCAATTTTTTTACCTTTTTTCCCCTGTTCAGGTCCATAGGTAGCAAACCGTTTAAAATTCAAGGAAACAATCGACTACAAAAATGAACCCAAGATCTCAATAAACAACTTTCTAGAACATATGAACTTCCTAGGAATGATCTTCTGTCTTCAAAGTAAATATTTTAGCAAATAGACGTCACTACTGAATTATGTTGTTTTTATAAAATATTCTTATTAATAAATTTGGTAATATATGTGTCACGTGAGATTGAATAAATATTTTCCAAAAGTAGTGGTTACGTTTATTATATCAAATATTTATCTCTATAAGCTAATTGATAATAAAAATTTAAGGACTTAGTAAAAGGTCGAAAAAAATGTTTAGCTTTGTTTCTGTTTAAATTTTTTGCATACTAAGGGCCGGGTTACATTATGCACCTTTTGTCGCTGCAATTCTTCTTTAGTATGAGAGAGGGGAGAAAGGATTTAAAAGGGGTACACTTATGCATGTACTCTTGAAATTCATTTTGTGCTCTAATTCGTAGTTTTAGTTTTGAAGTTTAAAATGTAAGCAAATGGATACATAAATACAAGTTGCTGCAAAAAAAATTGCATGATATAAACAAAAATGCATTATTAAAGAAAAAAAGAGAATAATTTCAGCGACAAATTTGCATAATGTAACTCGCGACTAACAATCCTTAGAAATTTCAAATTATATTTCTTTTTATATATGTATGTAGTTTATAAAAATTTTATAAGACATCATATTTTTATAAAAAACAAAAATCAATCAAATCCGACGAATAAGAATAAACATCGTTTGGTTACATATGAATAAGCTTAACATATTTTGTTTATCATTAATATATTATGGTTAAAACTAATATATTACTTTGGAATATTTATAAAACTTTGGTTAAGGTTTGAAGTTTAGTAAAAAATATGTAGTTAAATTTAATGATGAAATCTTAACCAAAATGTGTTTACGGTGGCAAAGGTATTGTTAAAACAACTTAAATTTGTTCATCGCAACCATATATTGTTGCAAAGTTCAATATTTAGTTCCTGTGACCATACTACAACCATGGCTTTTCTTTATGTGTTGAGAGGACAATTAAAACCGGAATTCATTCAGAGTTTGACCTCTTCACCTCTTGCGAACCTGTCTCGTCCATCACTTTCATATATGTACTCATGACAATAATATATTTTATCAAAATATTTAAAAACACATATTTTTTTATTAGGATGATCTTAAACGGAATTAAAGTAGTTTAGGAAAAAAGTCATATTCGATTCATAACATTTATAGACAAATTCATGGGATATAAATATTATGTTATTCCGTGCACATAATTTTGTTGCAGATTGTAATCGAAATTGTAAACTAAACAGCAATTTTTAGAATTTGTGTCTGTCTATCTGTCCAACTGTCTGTGTTCGCATGACGTAAAAACTACTGGATGAATTGTAATAAAATTTTTTGAGGAGGTACCTTAATATCTTGGTTGAAATATAGAATATTTTTTCCGCAAATATATTTCATTTCCTAGAGCAAATAGAGAAAAAGTTGCGAAAGTAGCTATTTACGGAACTCAACAATAATTTCAGAATTTTATATAAAGCCTTTGTTCCTGAGAAATTGCCCAGGGATGGGTACCTCTATATAGAGAAAATACATAAACCACAACTAAAGCTTTATGAAAATAAGA